>JANRGV010000001.1:70745542-70820812 GCA_024734035.1 Alethe castanea
GGGTGGCTGTGAAGGGGGGAATTTGGAGGTTTTGTGGGGTGCTGCAGGTGCAATTGCACAGAAACTTGCCTACAGAGAAAGGCCCTGGTGGGAGCAGGTGTGGGGAGTGTCTGTTTGGTGTAGAGGCAATGTTAGGGCCTCCCTGCTCTCAGGAGGGATTTCTCACCCAGTCCAGTACTTGGGAACTTCAACAGGAGGTTCCCCAGCTTTCCCTGCACTGTTTGCTAACGCTGCTTCTGAGCTTCCCTGCTTGGCACACCGTGTTTCTCTCTGTGCTGCCCTGCTCATGTACAGCAGTGTTTCAGATCAGATCCTGCAGGTCTGGTTGTCTTGCTAAGCTTTTCTCCCTGCTTCTGCACTTTGTGACTCCTTCCCATGTCCCTCGTGTCAGCCTGGGGTGCAGCAGCAGGTCCCCCCAGCAGCTGGTTTGGGGGGAAGGCTTTGCAGTCTTAGTAATGAAACACAAAAATGTGATTTCTATGATTATTGCAATTTCAGGGGCTCAGAAGGTGGGAGTCCTGATGAGTGCTGTGGGATGTCTTATATCTCACATTCTTTCTGCCTGGAGAGGGCAAAACCTCAGTGCTAATCCCTTTCCATCACCCCCTACCCTGAGGCCCAGTGAGGTTAGAAAACTGCTTGCTTTGGACACTCAAACTCTTTTTGGGATTTTTTTTTGCCTCAGGCAGTGTTATCTAACAGTGTTACTAGTTGTTGTTCCTTGTAGATGTCTTGTTCACTTTTTTGCTATATTTTTAATCAAGAATACTAAGAAAAACTTTGTTTTTCCAGTTTGAGGAAATCATTTAAATAAGCAAAAATAGGCATTTCTGCAAGGGCAGGTTTTCCTTAAAACAAAAATTCCACAGACCTGTAGCACCACTTATTGCTGGAGCTTTTTTGCTTCCCCTGCCCTTCTTTAAAGGCGAGACAGGAGAAGGGGAAGTAGCTGATGTGTCTGTGGCTCTGAGATGCTCTGTCCTCCAAGTGAAGTTGCTTTGAAGCTTTTTTCAAGCCTTCCTGGTCCATTTGATGGCCACAGCCTCATCTTGGGCTTATGGCAGGTCTGTGACCACTCACACATGTTTCAGCAAGAAGTTGTTAAACTCTTTGCCTCAAGTCCATGGAATGGCTTCAGACTGAAGGAGGGTCAATCTAGATTACCTGAGAAAGAGGTTCTTTACTGTGAGAGTGGTGAGGCCTTGGCACAGCTTGCCCAGAGAAGCTGTGGCTGCCCCACCTCTGGATGTGTCCAAGGCCAGGTTGGACTGGGCTTGGAGCTACCTGGGCTGGTGGAAGGTGTCCCTGCCATAGCATGGGGTTGAACTGGATGAGCTTCAAGGTTCCTTCCATCCCAAACCAGTCTGTGAGTCTGGGATTTTCCTTTGGCTCCTGGTGCCTGATTGCTCCCACCTGGATGCAGGTGATACTCCATTTGGAATCCATTTGGAACCCTCTGCTGTGGTATTGAGAGAGAAACCCCAGGAAGTACAAGTGGCTGTTTTGTGTGGGGGGTGATGGCAGCCTGGCCTGCTGTGGTTTTAGAGGAGGGTGGGGACCTACAGCAGCCATTCTGGCTTTGTTGCCTTTGCGATTGCTCAGTCTCGGTACTGCCTTTTGTTTTTGCTGTCTAACAGTCCCTTCTCTCTTCTCCCCTGACCCACCACAGAGTTCTACCTTGTAAATACTGTTATTTGTATATACTGTAAATGATGACATCGGTGGGCACTACCCGAGCCCGGGGGAGCTGGGAGCAGACACAGACACAGAGCCAGACGCAGCACAAGCAGCGGCCGCAGGTAAGGGCAGTGCCCACAGAATCCAGGGGCTGGGAGGTGGAGACCTGGCACTCCTGCTGGTCCCTGCTAGGGGCTGGGCTTGCCTGACAAACTCCCTTTGTGCCACAAGGTGCTGCTGCCACAGCCAGGTTAATTGGGCAGCTGCTGGAGTTTCCATGTCTGTCTCCAGCTGGGAGCTGCTGCTGAGATTTGGTTTTACTTCCATTTGTCCGTTCCTCACACATTTTAATGTGTGGGTCTTGGTGGTTTGGTGGTGGTAAGGTTTGCCCCAACACAGATGTGGTTTGGGTGGCTGCTGCTCATCTGGTGCCATGAGGCCATTTAACAGTATATCCCTTTCTTCCAGACTCCTCTTCTTGCTGCTGTTTCATCTCACTTTCTCCCTGGAGTTTTCCTTCTCTGACCCTTGTTTGTGCCTTCTCTTTGCTATACCGATTCCTTTCCAGAGTTTCCAGAGAGCTTGGCTTAGCAGAATGGCCTTTGGAGGGTGGTTTGGAAATGCACCACTGATGATGTGCTCTGTCTCTCTCTGATTTCTTTAGGCTACTGCAGAACAGATTCGACTTGCACAGATGATTTCGGACCACAACGATACTGACTTTGAGGAGAAGGTGAAACAAGTGAGTGTGAAAAGTGATGGTGAACTCTGACAAGAGGGTGAGATTGGTGTTGGGAGTGCTGTGAATACTGGGGGGCATGGGAGGGACACACCTGGCTGCTCCCTGAATTTCCTTGGACTGGCTTCATAAAGTTGTATCACAGCATGGTTTGAGTCAGTAGGGATGTTAAAGGGTATCCAGCTCCACCCCTGTGCTATGATGGTATTTTCCACTATCCTGAGTTGTTCCAAGCTTTGTCCAGTCTGACCTGAACAATTCCAGGGATGGAGCAGCCACAGCTTCTCTGAGTAAGCTGGACCAGGGTCTCACCACCCTCACAGGAAAGAATTTCTTCTCAGTAGCCTATATAACCCTGCCCTCTGGCAATGGGAAGCCAGATAAACATAGTTAAGCTGAGAAGGCTGGGGAGATTCCCTAGCCATTCAGGTTTTTTGCTGAAGGTTTTCTGGTTTGGGATTCAACTCACTTGCCCTGAGAAACCCATAGAGATTTTGGTACCATCTTGGTTTGGAACATGCTGACCATGGTGGTGTCTTCTCTACAGCTGATTGACATCACAGGCAAGAACCAGGATGAGTGTGTGATTGCTCTGCATGACTGCAACGGAGATGTCAACAGAGCCATCAACGTGCTGCTGGAGGGCAATCCGGACACGGTAGGATTAGGTCCTGTAAATCTGGTGAGGCCTAGTTCAGTGTAAGTGCATATTTGGAGGTGAGGCATCCAGTAGTGTCAAGATAAGGAGTGCCACTATGGCTGGCTGGCTCCACAGGAGCATGCACAGCGTGACTGTGACCTGGCTGGTGCACACTGCTCTCTGTGGGCTTGCACGGGCTGTGAGAATGGCCCTAGGCTTGAAGGAATAGAGGAGGGAATGCCATAAGTAGTTTCCTTCCTGTTACTTTTGAATCTAAGCAGTTCAGCAATAGTACAGTGGCATCTACATGTGCTTTCACACCCGTGAGTGTGAAGAACTTGCCTTTCCTCATCAGGGCTGAGTGACCTGTATTGAAAGGCAGGAGTGTGTCAGCTGTGGTTCCTTTCTGTCAGAGCAACGTGGGTTTTGTGTCTCTGGCCCTAAAGATTCATTTCTCAGTGTTACACTGGCTGGCTTCTGTGCTGCTGCCTGTGCTGTGGTTTTGAGGGCCTGTTTGTTGTTTGTTGTTGTGGAGTTGGGCTTGGCTGCTGTTTCTCATGCAGATGTTTGTCTCAGGCAAGCTGAGGTGAGTCCCAGGAACAAGAGTGCTTGCTTAGGAGGAACCTTCCCCTGCATGCAGGATGTCACTTCTTTTGTGATACAGACAGCAGAGATGCAAGTACTGTTGCAGCCCAAGAAAAAGCCTACAAATGTGATAACCACTGCTGATGTATCCTCCTGGCACTCTGGTTTTGGTGGAGCCAACTCAACTCTGAGTTGAGAGTCTAAATATAATTTCAGAATATTATGCTTTAGCTCATTTTTTTTTTTGCCTGTGCTAAGCCCTGGGGGTATGTGGATGAGCTGGACACTTCAGACACAGTTTTGTGTATTGCAGCTACTCCCCAGTGTCTGGTTCTCTGCTTGCTCTGGTTTCAGACAAGTTCTGTACAGCACACCTATGCTTTCCTCCTTGTCTTTAGAAAGTCCTTTCCATTAACAACTGAATAAAATAGCTTTTGGAAAATCCTTTTAGAAAAGGGAATAATAGGAATATAGCTCTGCCACAACTGTATTCTCCTCCACATCTCTTGTAATCAGTGACTTCTTGTCAGAGAACAAACCCCTGCTATCACAGCAATTTAATTGCCCAGAGAAGCATTGCTCATGAGTAGCATCCAGGACAGTGTGCAGCACTTGGTGCTGTGTAGCAGCACCTCCTTTTTTTGGATGGGCAGCATGAGGCCCTGCAGGTCAGGGCCATGGAGAGGCAGGCAGGGAGCTGGCAGAGGAAGTGCTGGACTGCCACTGATCCAGCCTGGTGGTCTTGCAGTCACAGCATCACTGAGCACAGGCAGCCCCTGCACTCCTTGGTCAAGTGCCTTGGAGCTGCTTCTGGCCTGGATCCAGTTTTTGCAGAAAGGGGATTTTCTTATAAGAAACAGGCCTTTTAATTGCTTGAGGGCTCTGGTACTGAAGACAGCTTACCTGCTGAGCTAGTTACTGGTAATGTACTGTATTTCAAACAGTAAAAGAGGAGGTATGATCTTAGCATTAGATTAGATTTGGTTAAAAAAAAACCAAAAACATTTACTTTTAAAATGTTTACTTTGAATACTGTAATTTTAAAGTTTATTTCTGAGCCAGATACCTATGGAGATAGACTTTGGAAGCCTTGGGTTTGATGGCAGTTTGTGACACTGTGTTGTTGGGTTTTTTGTCACTGTCCCTGTGTACTGCCATTCAAACCCAAGTTGCCAGTTGTGTTTTCAGGTGATTGTCAATAGCTTAAGACTATTTTTAATTGTTCTAATGGTGTGCAGCATCAGTTTGAGTATGACAAGATTGCAACTGTCAGAAAATACATGGATGTGGGCCCACAGCAGTGAGCTGGAGTCAGACACAACATTTTGCAGTTGAACTTGCCTGTTGGTTAAATTCTGTGATGCTTTTCTCCATCTGAGATGATACTTAGAGGAGAGGTTTTGTTAATAACTTTGCATCTGCAGAAAGAACTTACCCCAAATGTTGACTACAGATTGCTATGAAATATTTACCTGGGTTATTCTGAGAGCTCCTGGTGACCTGTGTGAAATGGCAGGCTGTTTTTCCCCTCAGCAAGTTAAATTTATCCCCGCTTTGAATTCTAGAAGTATCATGCCCTCTCTATTGAAGAATTTTAGTAGATCTTTGCAGAAATAGAATAATTTATCTCCTGTTACAGCTGACTAGCATGCAGTTTGAGGTAAGAGAGCTTGGCTCTAAGGAAGATGATGTGCTGTATGTAGACTGATAGGCTCCTTAAAAATTTGACCTGGAACCCATTTCTGTGGAGACCCCTGTGGCATTCTCCATAGCACGTTTGAGTCTTTGTGTATTTGCACCTTCCATTGATCTAACTGATGAATTTCTTTCCCCTCTGCAAACCTTCAGCATTCCTGGGAGATGGTTGGGAAGAAGAAAGGTGTCTCAGGACAGAAGGAGAGTGGCCAGACGGAAGCCAGTGAGGAAAGCAAAGAGAGCCGGGAGCGGGAGCGGGATTTCAGCAGGCGACGCGGCGCGCTGCCGAGGCGAGGGCGAGGCGCCACCCGTGGAAGAGAGTGTATGGACCTGCCCTTTAATAACCCCCAAACCCTCACACTGGAGCACTCTGTGCTGCAGAACAGCTGTCAGTAGAGCTTTTGCTGTGAGGAAAATCACCCACGTGCCTGTGTGGATCTGTTTAATGCTCCCCTGTCTGAGATGATTCTTTGCGTGATGCCCTCGCTTACCATCAGCTTAAATCGAAAGTTCAGGGAGCGTGTGGTGATGTGGTCCCCCACACAGGCACTGCATTTTGGGGTTTGAGATGTGGTCTAGTATCCCTGCTAAAGCAGGATGGGTGTTGAAATTGACTCTGCGTTGTTGTGTCTTTCAGTTCGGGGCCAGGAGAATGGACTAGATGGTGGTAAGAGTGGAGGATCTTCTGGAAGAGGCACGGAAAGAGGGAGGCGGGGACGTGGCCGAGGCCGAGGTACACATGGGATGTGAGGTCCCCAGGGGGTGGGAGGAGAAGAATTACAGAACTGTATCTATCTCCCATGAGGTTTCAAAGCCTCTTTTATGGGAGGAATTGCCAAACTGAAAAGATGCACTTGATTTTTCTGTTCTCGTGTTTACTTTTAGTGCCTCCGTGTTGCTTTCCCATCTTAAAGATGCCAGAAATAGCACCTAGTGTTTGCATCACATCCATAGAGTTAGAAAAACATGCTTTAATGCAGAGGTGGGAAGTTAAAAACCTTAGGGTTGACTATTTTAGCAGGTGGACCAATGGCTTGTTAGGAACACCACCTGCATCCTCACCATTCTTGCACATGTATCTGAGCACCACCACTGGCTTGGACTTTAAACACTTGAGGCAGAAATTAATTTTACCCCAAAATCTACTGCTTAGGATTTGTTGCTGAGGTCACATACTGCAGAAATCAGAACCTGGGGTCCAGTACTTATGGTTTGTGCCAGCTGGAAACCTCATGTGAGCCTGGAATGATGCATTGCTAATCATGCTGCCAGCCAGCTGAGGTCACTCCCATACATCGAAAGATGTTGCTGGCAATCCCATCAAGCCAGGAGGATCCTCTCCACTTTCGTATTCTGGACTTCAGAACTCTGTATGTTGTTCAAGTGTTTCTTTTCCCAGTGATGTAGAGCCAAGGGACAGCAGTGCATGTGTGTGTGTTTTACAGGTGGCTCTGGACGGCGAGGGGGAAGATTTTCTGCCCAAGGCATGGGGTGAGTTTTACTGACACAAACCACAGCAAAAATAAAAGTCTGTGCATGAATGGTACTGTTGGTGTCAGTCAAATCTGTTCCCATTTCCCTTTTTTAATTTTTTTTTTTTGTTAATAAGGCCCAAACCACATCATAGTAACTTAAATTTGGGATAGCTGGTATAGCTGAAGCACCTCTCTGCTGAGGGAACTGCCTTGTGCTGTGTTACAGCCAGAATAAAATCAGCTGCTTTCAGAATGCTTTGGCAGAGTGAGCATTTCCATCCTCATATTTCTTACAGAACTTTCAACCCCGCTGACTATGCCGAGCCGGCCAGCACGGATGAGAACTACGGGAACAGCAACAACAACACGTGGAACAACACCGGGAGCTTTGAGCCCGACGATGGCACGAGTGAGTGTCCTGGTGTGTGGGGTTTGGACTGAGTGAGAGTGGATTTTGCATCCATCCAGTTGCCATGAGGACATTCAAGGCAGGTCTTAGGCTCAGGGAGGGAGGAACAGGTTGCTGGTTCAGAGATGGATTTCAGTGACCCTGGTATTTTGCACTTTAGAAACGGGAGCTGGATGATTGCTCTGGGGTGAGCTTGTGGCTGCTGTTGCCTGATAGAGGCACAGGAACACTCACCTCTATTTGTTTTCCTGTAGAAACTGTGCTACTGCTTGAAAAGGTGTTTTTATAAATAAGATCTCCCAGTGTTTGGTGCATCCTCCAGAGAATTACTTAAAGTCACATATATTGCTCTTCATTTTGATACTGGGAGCATTCTTCCTTTCATGGTCATCTTGCTCAAACCATGGTAGGATAGGATTTCATCACAGAAACGAGCTGAAGGCAATTCTGCTCCCTTCCATGTTTGAAGCAAATGTGTTTGCTGGGGGATTCTGAGCACCCAACTGCCTCTGTACATTTGCCTGCATTGGAAAACTGGTGCTCTGGGTTCTGTTTTTCACATATGCCCAATATTGAGACACAGGTGAACTCAGATTTTGCAGTGTGAGAATGGGACAGTCACAGTCCTTGACTGTAAGTAGCCAGGGATGGGGAGGCAGGCAGGGCTCATTGATGGTTTTGTTGTCTTTTTTATGGAGCAGTCTTGCACCACTGCAGAGTCAAACTATTTTTCCACGATTACTGAGAATTTAAGTAAACACCACATACTGGGTATAAGAAGCATCCACACCTGTGTTGATGGTGCTTTAGGCCACTTCCATACTTCTTGGTTTTGCTGAAAAACTGATTGGTTTGGAAAGAGAGAATTAAAGTCCCATTAACTGGGATACCTTTCACTGCAGTTTTGGTATCAGGGAGAGGGGTGAGGATGGTTTGTTTGTGTTTTCATGGGGGTTTTTTGGATTTTGTTAGGTTTTGTTTTTTTTCTTTCAGAAAACAGCTTTTGTGAAACACCTGCAGACAGGGTGATCTCCTTGGCAGCTGAGAAGGGGCTTTAAATACCAGAGGGAGTAGAGTGGGGGGCTGTGTTTGGGGCAGTGGGTGTGCTTGCCTCCTCAGAAAACAGATGGGAGTGGACAAGCTCTGTGTGCTGGAAGTTTAACTGTCTAGTGGGAACAGGCTTCTGTATGAATGGTTTTCTTTTTCCTATGTTGGTGTTTTGTGGAATTTGTGGGTTAGAGTGTGGCTAGGGGGAATGGAAGATTTTTCTGACAAACAACTCAGATTTACTCTAGTACTACAACACAGCTGTAAAGTTTATTGTGCAGCACCACTGGTCACCTGTGTTGTGTGTGGTTGATTTGTCTCCAATTTAGTAGCCACAGGCATCTCTTTAAATTAATAATATCCACAGGTACAATGTGACTGGTGTACATGGGGGCAGTGAAACTCAGCTACACTTCAAGTCAAAATTTCACCGTTTGTCTTTCTTTTCTTTTTTTTTGTTTCAGGACTTGATTTCATTGGGGGTGAGGGGTCAAATTATCCCCGAAAATTTGACACTGCTCCTGGTACGATACATCCAGGTGCACTAACTGCCCCGGATACCTTTCCTTCATAGCTTTTTTAAAAAAAAAAATCTGAAATATCTGTGGATATGTCATTCTTCTCTCTTTTAATTTGTTAATTTTAATTATTATTTGACATTTGTTCTGACTGTGCTTTTACTAACTCTGACACGTTGAATGTAAATTGGGAGAGGCTAACACCAATTCCTGTGGACTGTACCAATTTTAACTTCAGCCATTGCTTCTCAGTGCCCAGAGCAGCTCTGTGTCCACAGTGCTGGTGACAGAGTATCCCACCCGAGGGCAGGAAGTGTGAGGCAGCTCACTCATGTTCCCTTTCTCTCACAACCCAAAAGCTGTGACTTGCTGTTGTCCCCATGCCATTCTGCTGCCCTCCCTGCTGCTCCTGCTTAGAGTCACACCACTGCTGCAAGGGCAGCTGGTCTGGCTGAGCTCTCCTTGCTTTGTCTCTGCTTATGGCTGCTGCTGGGTGAGCAGTGCCCAATGGCTGCTCCAGCATGCTCAGGCTGCCTGGCTGCTCCTCTTCACTCCCCTGCAGTTGAAGATGGGGGTGGATTTTGAGATGACAGGGGTGCTTGATGGCAAAGCTGCTCTGTGCCTGGCTACTTTATTTCCTGCTTGTATCCTGTTATCCTTATGAGGCCAAGGGATGTCCATGAGATGATGCAGTTTGCCTTACCTCTGTATAATTCCATTGGTGTCCATAGTAGGGACATCCTGTTTGACTGTCTCCTCCACATAACCTGAGGTTTTGAAGTTGAGGCTAAGGGACCTTCCAGAAGAACTTGCCACTTGACTCTTGAAGGTCAGGGCAGGAGGAGAAGTGTTGAGGCTGAGGAGTCTCTTGGGCAAGGGCCCAAAAGCAGGCAGACAGACATGGAGTGCTTCTGCTGTGTTGGAGCATTTCCTGCTTCTCACCTCAGGGTTAATCTTTAACTTCCACAGCCTGTACAAGGCCATCTGCTCCAGCATTGCCATTGTGATTTTGCTGCCCTTTGGCTTTATTTGGATTAACATTCCTTCGAGGTGCAGAGTGGGGGCCTTTGGGTCTGTTGCCTTCCTAGTGCAGGGTGACAAGCCTGGATCCAGTCTTTGAGAGGCAGCAGACTGCTGAGCTGTGGGAGGAGCAAGCTGGGTAGTTATCTCCCAGTTTAAAATGAAGAGAGAGTGTATTTTGGGAGGGATTTGAAAAACTTGAAGACACAATGAGATTTTTTTTTCCTTCACCACATTCATATTTGCACATGTTGGCTTAATTTTATTTTTTTCCTCTTTTTCTTGGTTTGAGGAGGTTAAAGACCAGCAGCTTTTTGAAGGGCTTTCTGAAAGCAGAGAGAAAGGCTTGCTGTTCAGAGAACTACCCTTCTGAAACAGTGTTAGAAGGCTCAGGGTATTGCTTGTGTTACAGCTCTCCCCTTCAGAAGAGCTTGATGGAGAGTGATACAGCTGGTTTCTTTAAAAAAACCTTCCTGTGCTGGGCTAGCTGGGAGCTTTCTGGAGTGTTCCTGGTGAATACCCAGTTATACATCACAGGTCTTTGATTCTCCATCTGCCCCTTTGTGTGTGGGGAGCTGGAGCCATGCTGAGTCAGTGTCTGGTGTTTGAGGAATGGCCTTGCTGGGAAAGCCCTGTCAATGGCTGTTCTTCATCTGCAGGCTTTCCTTCTGCTTTTAGTGCTGCTTGTCTTTTCTTTTCTTCTTATTTTCCCCAAACAAACAAGACTTAAGAGCCCCATGCTATGTTCCTGCATGCACAAACTCCTCTTGGGGCAACTCTCTCTGTCTTCCTGCTCTCTGGGCCAGCTGCAGGTACATCCAGCTCCCACTTCACCTCTTGGGTGAGGCTTGGGCTAGAATGATCTTTCAGATCCACAAAAGTTTGGAAAGCAGCCTTCCTGCTACTGCTGTGAGGGCACCAAAAATCTAAGGATTGTGGGAATTTAGGTTTCTAAACTGCATATGTGTTTTGCATTGAATGTGTTGATGGTTCTGGCTGTGGAGGAAGGGGTAGTGTGCCTTAAGACTCCTGGCACTCTGGCAAGTGTTGTTGTGTTAATACCCATATTTCAAACTTGGGTATATAAAAAAGTAACTCCTGGGAGACTTCTTGCATCAAGCAAGACAAAAAAGCAGTGAAAAAAGAATAATTCACTGATACTTACTTAATGCACTAGATCCCTCAAGTCTAGACAAGTGGTTGTTTAAATACACAAGTGAAGTCTATATGGGGAGATCTGTGTCCTGCAGAAAAGCTCAGAATATTTTCCTTTCCCACATGTTTTATGCTGATACCAACTTGTTCCATCCAGGAAGTGTCTTCAGGATTAACCCTGTTGGTGTTCTGAGGTTTTCTTGATCTGGTTTTTGTGGACTGAAAACAAGCTGCACAAAATGGGACTGGCTTTATGCTCTGAGATTTTTGGGGATGTGAAAGCTCCTGCTCTCTTCCCAAACCAAATTTTAGTTGTTAAATGGAGTCTGAAACTGCTACAATATTCAAAATAAAATATTCTACAACTGCTATAATATCCAAAGTACAGAGATAAACTGTGATGGAAATGAGGATTGGAACAAGTTGAAAAGGCAGCCAGGCAAAACTCTTATTTTCTGGTAAATTTTTGCTCACCTAAATTGCGCTGTGTTGGATTGCAGCTGAGGTTTCCTGCTTTTCTCCCTGGTACTTCAAGCTGCACACTTTGAGCATATCTCTGAAACTGGTCACAGAAAATGCAGGAATTGCTTAGTCCCATAAATTTTCTTTTCTGAATCCCATTTGCCTGAGCACAGGAGGTTCTAGAGCACTGAGGTTTCAATACTTTTTTTTTTTTTTTTTTGGTGGGATGGAAGATGAATTGTGGGAATGGCTCAGTTATCCTTAAGTTTTTTAGAAACTTGAGGTTTACCTGGATGGTGAGATCCTGTGCCAGAGCTGGCAGGAAGCCCATGAGGGAGGTGCTCTGTCCAAGCTGCTGGGGTAACACTGACTGCTTGCAGGTGCACAAACCTACAGCTACGGCACTACAAGGGAAAGCCAGGAAAATGGCACAAGGAGGCTGGGGATGATGTTGGGGCTTCCTTGTGGAGCTCAGCTCCCCTTTTGGGTGTTGGGAGGGTGTGCATTGCCCTGTCTGCCAGCCTGGCAGTCCCTCCTTTTCATCCCAGCCTGTGCCACCAAGGCAGAGGTGATCCCATCACAGTACCTTGAGTAAAGCCTGGGTTGAGATTGACTGCTTTAACTTGTCTGATTGGCAAATAGAAATTAGAAATCCTCCTGGCTGCCTGCAAAGCTCCCCAGTGCTGCCCCAGCTGTTGGAGGTGGAGCTTTGATGCATGCATAACTTCTGTACCTGTTGTTGTCCTTATAGGTGCGTGGAGGGCAGCGACAGAAGAGTGGGGCACGGAGGACTGGAATGAAGATGTAGGTGTTTTCTGAACCCATCCCCTCTGTGCATTTGCCATCAGGCTGCTGTCCTGTCTGTACACACAGAGCTGCCAGGGGAGCTCAAAGCCCATGCTCCCCAAACTCTGAACAGAACCCCAGGCAGGCTGCCAGCCCCAGGAGCTATGATGGATAAGTAATTATTGCATCTTCTACAGGATGTGTTACAGAGCTTGTCATAGGTGCCCAAGACAGGAAGGGATCTCCTGGGGCATTGAGGCTGGTCCTCTCACGTCCTGTAACTGCAAGATGGAGTTCTTACAAAAACTGGCCTGACTCCACACAGGACTCTTGCTCCACTCCTCTGGTGGAGTGGCAGTTGGGGAAGGCTTGCCTTTGATCACACCAGCAGCAGTTTCATAGTTTCATGCACATCATGTGCCTCTGCTGGATGGAAAAGAAGCTCTTGACTTTACCTTTGGATATGCTCTTTGGTGTGTCTCCCCACCTTGTGTTCTCTTCCTGATGTCTCCTTTAGGAAAGGATGGATATTGTTAGCACTTTGTGTTAATGCCTGTCTATAAATTTCTTCTGAAATGGGCTTCAGTCCCTCTCCAAATCAAGGAAGGACTTCTGTTCTTGCAGATGGGAGCAGGGTTGGGCATTTTTGTGTGATTGTTAGTTTTGTGTGCTCATTTTGGCTCAGCCAACAGAATGGGCAAGCATGGGAAGTGTTTTTTTCCCTGGGCACCACCTGGGGGAAGCACTACTGCTGTGTTTGGAGATATGAGCAGCTTTTCTTTGTTCATTCAGGTCTCTGCTCAAGGGAGCTTCTGAGAGCCTTTCTTACTTTTGGTGTGTGTAAGATGCTCCCAGGAGTTTTGGATGTACTTTTTAAACTCTGGCAGTTCAGTTTGTAGCAGCCCCTCAGTCTGGAATAGAAGCTGTTCGTGTTCAGATATGTTTCAGGCTGTATCACAGGTCATCACTAACCCTCCACCAGTTTTTGAGCAATGCTATTTTCCCTTCCATGTTGGTCAGATCATCCAAATGAGCCCAGATCATTGGAAGCTTAGCTATGGATCCAGAGTTTCTCTTTGACTTCACTACCAGTGCTTGCACCTACCTGTGCAGTGGCTTTTGCAGGTCTGTGCTGCATGGCATTGACTGAGAGCAACAGCCCAAGGTCCTAGAGCAGCCCTAGGGGATTTGTGGGCTATGGGAAATTTGTAGAAGGATTTGAGAGGTTTTTTGTTCCACTGGCAGGTGATTTGTGGCTTGCCTGAGAAGAAACAAATGAAATAGCAGCTGATTCTGATGGGAGCCAAATGCTAGAGAAGTTTGTCTAAGCACTTGAATTTCTTGAGTCTTTCTGTGGCTGTTTGTTTCAAACATTTATGTGCTTTGCATCATAGGGACTGTTACGAGGCACTGTTCTCACTTTTGGATTCCATTTTCCTTTTTTATCTTTCAGCTGTCAGAGACAAAGATCTTCACAGCCTCCAATGTGTCTTCAGTGCCTCTGCCTGCTGAGAATGTGACAATCACAGCTGGACAAAGGTGAGAGCCCATGGTGATGCTGTTTACCTGGGAAAAGCAGCACCACATGAGTCTCAGAACAATTTGCCATCTTCAACTAAACCTTACTAGCTAGCTAAAATGCAGCAGCTCTGAGTGAGGTGGGGTGGATTTAAATGGAAGTGTTGGCTTAGAAATTTTTGGGTTCTAATCCTGGATTAGAATTTTCCTAGAGTCTATGGCTGGTTCTTCAGGTTTGGGGGCATTTTGCTGTGTTAAATGAATGTAAAGTGTGACTTTAAAATCAAAGACAGTGCAGGGTCTTGCTTGGTCAGGCTGTCTTTCTGGGGTTGCTACTGGCAGTTGTAAGTTAATGTTCTGCAGATTCCTTTGATTTATAAAGTAAGAGCTGTGAGGTTGGAGGGGGAATACTGTTATAATGGAAGCAGGAGCTTCTGGTAACCTCAGTGGGTCTTTGTCTACCCAGAATTGATCTTGCAGTCCTGCTAGGAAAGACACCCTCTTCTATGGAAAATGAGTCAGCAAACCTGGAGTCATCCCAGACTCCTTCCTTGGCACAGCCACTGGTGTTCAGCAATTCTAAGCAGAGTGCTCTATCCCAACCTGCCTCTGGAAACTCCTTCTCTCACCACAGCATGGTAAGGAAATGCTGGTCTCTGCCTGTGGGTGTTTGGCTGAGGCTGCTTATCCCCTGTTGTTCTGTCTGTTTGGGTAATGTAGGAAATACAGCCCATATGCTCACTGCTTGGGGCTGGTAGAGCCAAATAATTTGCTAGTCTGCTTTAAAAGCAGTGGCCTGAAGTTCATTGCTCAATTTGAAATAATTGTGATAATTCCTTCCCCGCTGCCCTTGTCAGATTTGCAGCATATGCTTCATTCCTGCTTAAAGGAAAGGAAAAGCTCTTTTGGTCCAGGACTTGCAATTTGAATACCTTGAGAAAGAGAATTGGTTGGGAACTGGTGTGGGACAGAATACCAGCATCCACTGACAGGAGAAGGAAGGAGGCATTGAGTCAGGGATGTGCACAGACCTGGGCAGATGCTGCTTTGTGTAACTTGAGCAGAAAGAAATAAAAATTGTTTACTTAATGGTGAGATAGTTCAGGAAAGATTTTCAAAACCACATTAACTATAAAGCCAAGATCTCCTGGTGTTTCTCTTTTAGTGCAACTGAATGCATGAGGGTCATTTAGTATATTTTTTAAGATCCTGTCAACTTCCTATGTAACCCTTTGTGACACTGTACCATGGTTGGGCATGCTTTGGACAAGAGATGAGCATACCTGTGAAAGAAACATGAGCCCTTCCTGCCAGCAGTGTGTGTGTGTGTGTGTTTGGAGCTCAAGAGTGTTGAACTGGGGATCCCAGTGAGAAGCAGCAGGGTACAGAGCATCTGGGCTTATGTCCAGAGATGTGCCTGTCCTCTGAGCCAAGTTCCAAGCCAGGGGAGACATTGACTTTATCTCCTTGCTGAAATTGCAGGTGAGCATGCTGGGGAAAGGCTTTGGAGATGTCGGGGAGGCCAAAGGCAGCAGTACTACAGGGTCACAGTTCCTGGAGCAGTTCAAGACAGCCCAGGCACTGGCTCAGCTGGCAGCTCAGCACACCCAGCCTGCTGGGAGCACCACTGCTGCTTCCTGGGACATGGGATCCAGCACACAGACCTCGTCTCTGGTGCAGTACGGTAAGGAAACGCAGCGTGGCTCCCCACATGGGGGGAATGTGTTCCCCCAGAACTGCAGAGGAGCAGCAGGGGAAGGGATTCAGCAGAGGATCTGTTCACAAATTCACAACCAATCTAGCTGAGCAGGAAAAATTAAGAGAGCTGTGGATGAGACTAAAATGTAATAGTGTGTGTGAGTGTCCCCCTGTTCCTTTTATACTTGGGACAGTTGAATCTGTGATTCCAGACAGTTTCAGGGCCAGGGATCTGGCATTCCTGAGCCTCTCAGAGTGTACAGAACTACTTCCCAGTGAAAAGCTGTGCCAGAAAAAGGTCTGAAAGGGCACCTCTGGAGAAAAGAGATTGCATTTGGGAGCTAGTCAGTCTCCTCTCCCTGCTGAACACCTAATATTCTTTTAAGGGAATTTTAAGGGCATTTGCTCTTAAATGCCAAGAAGTAGCTCTGTCTCTGGGCTGGCATGAGGGAATAAACAGGGATTGAGAGGCTCTTTTCAGATGAGAAGCTGAGTTTTGCTGTGGCTGAGTGCTAGTGTAATTTCCTTCAGCTTGTGCTTGTTATAGGGAAATGGCTCTGGTTCAAATCTAAGCTGAAGAAAAATTGAGCCCTGTCCTAGTGACAGTCAGTGTTGGCAGCTTCTGATCTTCTCAGACAAGAAGCCTCAGAAGAGAGTCACAGAGAATAGGAGTTGATTTTGAATAAACTGTGGAAAGGCTTAGTCAGAGGAGGAAGGTGGTGCAAAGACCTGAGGGTAGGCAGCCCAAGCAGTGATGTTGTTTGGAGATACCTAGTCCCTGCAGGGGAAGGAGGAGGCAATGGAATGCAGGAGTGTTAACAGACAGGAAGTGGCCTGCAGGACTCTGACATGCAGTGTCTCCACAAGGGACTCTGGAGTCCAGCTTTTCTTGGAGAATGGAGGATTTCTGCCACACAAGCTGGCTTTGTCCTGTAGGGATGGTGGAAGCAACTGAGGGAAGAAGGGCTTAAAAAGGCTTGGCATTGATGGTGGTGAGAGTGTGAGGCTGGGAGCAGAGATGCCTAAGTTCTCTGCTCTCTAGCAGGCTTCAGGATGAAACATAGAGGAAAAGGATTTCTTTTTCTTGATAAGTGCCAGAATTTGATTTATTTTTAAGGAAACAAACCCTGCTAACTCACCTGTCCTGTCCCATAGATCTCAAGAATCCAACAGACTCTTCCGTGCATAGTCCTTTCACCAAGCGTCAGGGCTTTACATCAACTTCCACCATGATGGAAGTGTTCATGCAGGAGAAGCAGCCTGTGGTGACTGCCTCCACCACCACACCGGCTCCCCCATCCTCACCACTGCCCAGCAAAACCAACCCAGGTCCCCAGATGTCCCCAGGCTCCTCGGACAACCAGTCCTCAAGTCCCCAGCCAGCGCAGCAGAAGCTCAAGCAGCAAAAGAAAAAAGCGTCGTTAACATCAAAGGTGCAGACCAGTGGGGGGGAGGGAGGAGTTGAGTTGTGTCAGAGCTGCAGAAACAGCCTTTTGGGCTGCTGAGGGAAGGTCTGGGCGTGGCCTTGCTGCTGTTAGCACTGGGTGCTTGTGGGCATGATGGAGCTGTGTGCCTGCCTGGGTTCAGTGTAATTCTGGGGCTGTGAGCCTGTGGCTGCCATTGTGTGCTGGGAAATGTGGATATTAAAGTCCCACCAGGAATGCCTGACCCGTTCTGTTGTCCCTCCCTCCCTTGCAGATTCCTGCGCTCGCCGTGGAGATGCCGGGCTCGTCGGATATCTCAGGGCTAAACCTGCAGTTTGGGGCGTTGCAGTTTGGTTCAGAGCCTGTTCTGGCTGAGTACGAACCGACGCCCACGACCAGCGCCGCTGTCAGCCAGCCTCAGAGCAGCCTCTACACCAGCTCGGCCAGGTGAGCCCCGTGGCCTGTTGATCCAAGCAGGCAGCTGTGGACGTTTGCTGGTCCTGTGGACTTGTGCATACCAGTAGACCCTTTCTGACCGTGCTGTGGTCATAAAGGGGGGACAGTGTATGCAACAGCAAAGCACAAGTTGCCAGCAGACTCATCGGGCAGCTCTGTGGCTCTTTGGCCTGTGGTACTTGCACAGAAAGCAGTTTTCCTGCTGCCCTTCAACTGTGTTGTTGAACACACAGGAGGGGAATCCCCAGCACAACTGCTTCATGCCTCTGGTGGACAGATTCTGCATGCTTTGTCCTTCTTTTTGCCTGGCAAACTGGGGCATGGTGGGGTAGATGTGTCTATGGTGATGGTACATTTGTCTTCAGTTGGGCTGGCCCTTAGTAACAGGCCAGTCCCTTGAGTGCTGGGACCTGAGTGCAGGCAGCTCATGAAGTGTTGCCTAAGGCACAGCAGTGTGTGAGGCAAGGCTGCAGCTGGATGTCCATGGCTGGGCTAGCCCTACTCTCTGGGCATGTTTCTTGGCCTGGCTTCATGTGGTGCCTTTATAGTTATGCTGGGGGCTTTTTTTTTTTTTTTTTTTTTTTTTTTGCGTATTTGAAGTGAAGAGCCCAGTCTGGGTCAACAGCTTACAGCATGGCTGTTTTGGAGGAAAATGGAGGAACACTTTTTTTTTTTTCTCCCTTTTGTAGTGAATCTTCATCCACAATTTCGTCCAATCAAAGCCAGGAGTCTGGTTACCAGAGTGGCACAATACAGACAGCAACATTTACCTCCCAGAACAGTGCTCAGGGACCACTGTACGAACAGAGATCCACCCAGACGAGGCGATACCCAAATTCCATCTCTTCCTCGCCCCAGAAAGATCTGACCCAGGCTAAGGTAAGAGAGCAGCTTTGCTCACCCATTGTGCTGAGTGAGCCTGATGTGTGAAGTGTCTCAGGGAAAGCTGGTTCTGTTCAAATGGTTCTGTGATCCTCCAGCCTCACTGTGTGGCTCGTGGGCTCTAATCAGAGCTCTCTTCTGGCTGCTGTGTTTTGTGCCTGGGCCTGGACCACTGGGGTTAGCAGCAGCCACGTTGATTGCAGGGCATGGGTTGGGTCATGTGCAGTAACTCTGCTAGAGAGTGGTGTGCAGACAGAGAATTCTGTTTTGTGTTAAGGATTTGGTTCTTGTATTGCTGCACACCAATTCAGTAACAACAGGTTTGGCTAATGAACCTGGAATGAGAATGTTGAGGCAGTCTGACTACCAGCAGCAGAGAAACTTCTTGCACTGAATTCTCTAATATACAGCTGGGGACCATGCTGGCTGGCATGGGGCTAGACCTTGGGAGTGACCCAAACACAGTCTAGTGACAAATGCTGGTAGCAGGACCTTTTCATAACTGCACAAGGGAGTGTGGGAGAGAGGTGACACTAGCTCTGCTCTGGAAATGTGCTGCTAAAATGCCCAGTACTTCTTTTTTTTCTTCCTCAGAATGGTTTCAGTTCTGTACAACCCACGCCATTACAAACCACACAGGCTGTTGAAGGTAAGAGTCCTGCCAGTACAGCAGGTGTCCTGCATCTGTTGTGCTCATGTTCTCTGCTTTGAATGAGAAGCTTTATCTGTGCTCATAGCAAGTCCTTTCCTCACTCAACTAATTGCTGCCATTCAGATTATTTCCTTGCCTCAAAACATTCAACTTTCTGCTGATCCTTGAAGGATCACCTATGAAAATAATTTACTCTGCTTTGTGTGTGGAAGGCACTTCATCTGTAGGTCTTGAAGCTCTTTGAAGAGCCAATGGTAGTGTGGGGTAAAGTGAGATGTAGAACACAGTCATAAGTGTATAATTGTTTGGCAGTGCTGAGGGAAGCCCCAAATCTCCTGGCTCCTCTAGCTGAGCACTTGCTGATGCTTGCCTTTGTGTTACCCTCTGGAAGTTGCCAGTAGCTGCCCTTAACCCAAAAATTTTGTTCTCAGGTGCTACAGGCCCTGCAGTGAAATCCGACTCCCCCTCTGCTCCCAGTATTGCACCTCTCAACGATGGGGTGTCTGCATCATCCTTGCTGACAACTGCCAGCCAACACTCAACAGCTCTGAGCAGCCTGAGCCACAGTGAGGAGCTCCCCAGTACAACCACTGCCCAGCTCAGCAGGTGAGTGTGTGGGAGGGGTGGACTGATGAAGAAGCAGAACTAGAAGCAGGAATCCATAGCAGACATCAGTCTGTCTCATGTGGTGAGGAAGACTAAGATGACTCATCCCATTCAAGCAGATGGGAAATGGGATGGTGCTACCAGTGTTGACTCTCTCATCTTGGTCTGACAGTGTTTTATTTCTCTTCTGTCAGTGCATTACCCACCCAGCAGAACAGTCTGTCCTCATCCACATCCTCTGGGCGAACATCGACTTCAACTCTTCTGGTGAGTCTGGGTATGCTCTCACACTGTGTGCTGAGTTTCTGCTCAGCTTGTTGGGGTCTGCTGGGGTGCCTGATCTTGGGCCTGTGGTTGTGACAGGATCTGCCAGGCTGCTGGCTGTCCTGCTGGAGTTTGGATTCTGTGTGGAGAGAGATGAGAGGGGTTGTGTCAGAACACTGTCTGTGCAGCTGTGGCTCAAGGCTGTTGACACCCTGGCTGTTTCTGACTGAGCAGTGCCTTCTTTTGAGCCTGTAGTAGCCCTTGAAGGTGCTGCAGAGTCAGAGCCAACTGGTAGCTGATGCAGTGGAACCAAATATCTACTGCTGGAGCTCTTGCAGTACGGTTCCTGCAGCAGAATAAATCACCCTGCTGCAAGTGTGCTGTCAAGCCCTGCTCTGCTCTTCAGACAGATGTGTTGGGATGTAACCAGGAGAGAGGTTTGTAAGCATTAGGGATTGGCTGCTGTCAGGACTTTGGACTGAAGCCAGGCTCACTGCAGAAACATCCAGATGCAGACAGAGGTGCACAATGTTCTGCACAGAGAGTGTCCTGTGGTACCTGTGCACTTGGCTCCATCTGCCTGATCCCCTGACTCTCTTCCCTTCCTTCCCTAGCACACAAGTGTGGAGAGTGAAGCAAGCCTCCATTCCTCTGCTAGTACTTTCTCCACGTCCTCCAGCACGGTGTCAGCTGCGCCCCCGGTGGTCAGCGTGTCATCCAGCCTCAGCAGTGTCAGCAGCCTGGGCCTCAGCCTCAGCAGCAACTCCACAGTGACGGCCTCGACTCGCAGCTCTGTTGCAACCACATCAGGTACTGTCCTGATGCTGCTGTACCAGAGAAGGCTGTGAGGGCTGAGAGAGTGAGCTTCTGCTGTTTGCTTCACTGTGGAACTTTTCCTTTCTCTTCCTTATTCAGGAAAAGCCCCTCCCAATCTCCCTCCTGGAGTCCCGCCGTTGTTGCCTAATCCATACATCATGGCTCCAGGGTTGCTACATGCTTATCCGGTGAGTGCAACTTTGCAGTGCTGACATGCCACCAGGTCCCTCCCAGCTCCCTCTGCAGCAGGGATGGACATAGCATAGTGGGGAAACTAAAAACTCTGCCATAGGCCAGCAGGGCTGGCTTGGAGAGGCAGAGTTTGGACCTGCTGGTTTTTTCATTATTTCAATGTGCCCATGGGGCAAATGTGTGTCATGATCACCTTGGAGCAGAGCCTACGTGCTTGGTCTCTGCAACCTCTCCAGCCTTTGAAGAGCCCTAGGGCAGAGCACAGTGTGTGAAAGCACAGAGCTGTGTTAGAAACGTGATGTGACAAAGGGCAGGCAAGGCAAGGGTAGCAATTGCCACAAATTCTAGTGGTGTGTGTCACACCCTCTCCTAGAGGTGAGGACAGATTTCAATTTTGGGATGATTTCCAGAGCAAAACTGTTGAGTGGCTCTATGGTCTGGAGCACTTTCCTTTGAGCAACTCACAGAAATTTCCAGCTTCTGTGTAGAGGCTCTGGCTGCCTGCACCTGGTGGCTCATGTGGCTGCTCACCAGCTACTTCTGACTTTCTCTCCCACTTATCTAAATGTTCAATCTAAAATTAGGTGTCCTTACGTAGTCCATGTCCCTGATGTCATCTCTGGCTCTTTTTCTAGCCACAGGTGTATGGATATGATGACTTGCAAATGCTCCAGACGAGATTCCCATTGGTGAGTACTGCAGAATGACAAGGCCACGCCCCTTCCAGTGGTGCTGCTTGGGTTCCTGGAGAGCTGGCAGGATAGGCTGCTGAGTGGATGCACCTCTCCATAGCAGCAGTGATGAGTTAATCAGTTGCTCCTTGGCTCACGTGGAGTTTGCAGCATGAGTTACTCATAGAGCAGTATTCCTTGTAGAGCCAGGGAGCATGAGTTACAACAGCAGGGCTGTTAGAGAGATTCACCTCTGATCCATGACCGAGCCAGTGACTAAATATCTGATGAGAATGGCTTTATTTAGTGTTAGGACATGTCCATTTTCTTGTGGAGAGGGGGGGAAGTCCAGGCAGTTTAAGAACTGCATACCAGTAGACCTCACCTGGTTCTTCTAATAGCCAGATGAGGGGGATGGTACATGCTACAAAAACCTGGGGCTGTTGCATGTCATGATCAGCCTGGATGTGGCTGGTTATACTGCAATACTCAGACATAACTTGCAGCTACAGTACAGAAATTCCTCTCTCCCAAAAGATACTGCTTTGCACTTTGGACAGAGCTGATTAAATGTCTTCTCCTTTTGTTTTTATTCATCAGGATTATTACAGCATCCCATTCCCTACACCCACCACACCACTGACTGGAAGAGATGGCAGCCTGAGCAGCAATCCATACTCTGGTAAGGAAAAAGACTGCTCTGATTCCCATCCCATCAGGATTTGTGCTGCTTCTACTAGTGTTCTGTGTCTCTGTCCACTGGAGCTATATCTGCACCTGCACTGTGCCTCCTGCACTGCTTTTGGTTTGGAGCATGCTTCTCACAGTTAAATTCTTTCCTTTCCTTTGAGCATCTGGTTGTGTCAAGGTCTGATACTGGGAAGAGGTGGGCAAAGTAGGAGTTAATGGGGCAGTTGGAAAGGGAGTGAGGAAGGGCTGAAATATTCCTCAAGGCCTACCATTGGGGGACTGCTTTCCAGGTGGTTGTGAGGCAGGTGGTAAGCAGTGCTTCTTAAGCACTGAGAGTAAAAATAGAAAGAAACACAAAATATGGAGTAATTACTATTTTCCTATGGAATGGTCTCATGGAGAAAGCAAATGAGAAATCTGGGACCTGTCAAACTCAAGGCAAGCACCCAGTGGGTGTATGACCTCTCACTGACCTTGGTAAGTGCATTAATGCACTGCCAATCCACAGTGGGCAGTGACTATGCTGAGCTTTCATGTACTTTAGGAATTGTTACACTTGGAGGTTTGCTCCTTTTCTAGCACCACTTCTCGGCTTTGGCAGGAGCTGGTTTGTGTGGAAGTGCTTTTGCCCAGCTGAGGCTGAAATGCCAAGCTCAGAGCATGGCAGTATGTGAGCTCTGAACAGGAGGGTGTGTGCATGGAAGAGCCAAGCAGGTGCTCATCAAGATCAGCACGGGGAGCTTCCCCCAGCCCTGCACAGCCCAGGCAAGATCTGGGTTGTGTTCAGTCCTGCTGGTGGTGCATGGAGTGGGATGAGGGACAGCTGTGCTAGCAGGTTTATCCAGTGCCAGATGGTGGGCTTAGCTACTGTGGCTTCCCTTTTCCTCTGTAGTCCTGTTAGGGCCGAGGAGCAATTAACAGTTCCAAGGAGCAATTAACAGTTCCAAGGAGGAATTAATAGTTTCAAGGAGCAATTAACAGCTTCACCTTATCAGTGTGCAAAGGTCTCAAGGCCACAGTCCTTGGCACGGGCAGGAGGTGGGGGGGGGAGGGGGCAGGTGATTGAAGTTGCTGTTTAAAAAAAAGACTGGGTCACGTTTGGGCTGAGTTGGAATGGGCATCTGTTCTTCACTCTTCCCTCCTCTACTTCAGGTGACTTAACAAAATTTGGCCGTGGTGACGCCTCTTCCCCTGCTCCTGCTACAACCCTGGCCCAGCCTCAGCAGAGCCAGACGCAGACTCACCACACCACGCAGCAGACGTTCCTGAACCCGGCGCTGCCTCCTGGCTACAGCTACACCAGCCTGCCATACTACACAGGGGTACCAGGGCTCCCCAGCACCTTCCAGTACGGGCCCGCCGTGTTCCCTGTGAGTCCCCAGAGGCAAGGTGTGGGCTTTGGACAGAAGGCTGGCACAGCAGAGCCTCTGCTCACTCTCTTCCCCTCTGCTCTGTAGGTTGCTCCTACCTCTTCCAAGCAGCATGGTGTGAATGTCAGCGTCAATGCATCAGCAACCCCTTTCCAGCAGCCCAGTGGTTACGGCTCTCATGGGTACAGCACTGGTAAGAGACCCACAAGAGCACCTTCCACAGCAGCAGGGCTTGCTCCCAGTCTTACTGGCTGTGATAGGGACTGATGTCTTACAGCAGCGATAGAGAAAAATGCTAGGGGTGCTGCTCCCAAGTAGTTTGATTATCCTTAGAAAGACCCAGGATTGTTCTGGGAGGTCTGAGGGTTATAGATCATGTCATGCCCTCCTCTGTGCCCTGCAGTCAGCTGTCTGGGCCCTTGGACCATTATCAGAAGCTTAAGCTGCTGAATTGTTTGGTTTGTTGGTTTTTTTTAACTGGCTATATGTGATTAACAGAACAGCAGTTGTTTCCCACCAGTGTTTGGCAGACACTTTTTAGGGAAATGTCCTTGATTCAAAGATGTGGGGAGGTCATGAACCTGCTGCCTGTCTTGGTTCTTCGTTGATGTCTGGCTGACTTGTGCAAGGCTGCATTTGGCTCCCTCTTCCAGTCTTTTAATTCCTTTTGTCACTTTCTTCACTGCATTAGAACCCTTCAAGATAGTATTTTCTCTTTGCCGAGGTACTTCAGCTTTGTACCAGGTCACCTGGTGCTGAGTCCTTCAAACTGCTTTCATTTCACCACTTTTTCCAGGCATTAAATGATGGCTGAGGCATCCTCTGGGCCACCCTTTTTTATGGACAGCCAACATCCCATGGGGCTTGTGCTGTCAGTCACTGCACCAGCCATCCTAGCCCACAGCTGAGTTGCCTCTTTTACACCCGAGGAGCTTTTGGGCTGTTCTTGCTGCTGTGCCACCTGCTGTGGGTTTGTTTCCCTGTGTTCCCCAGCTCTCCTCAGACCTGCAGTTTTCCATGTGTTTCTCTGGGTGGCAGCTGGTTTATGGAGGCATTTTGAAGCAGTGTGTGTCCAGAACAAAGTAACTTACATTCATATGGGTGCTTTGCATTTGGTTGTGCCAGGGGGCAGCCTGTCTGCAGATCTTCTCTGACCACTGGAGCTCCCCACCAAGTCCTGCTGGTGTTGGCAGCAACCAACTTCTGCTGACCCACTGGCTGCTGCCTAACACCCAGCTCTCCCTTCTCCCCAGGTGTATCCGTGACATCCAGTAATACAGGCGTGCCAGACATCTCGGGCTCTGTCTACTCCAAAACTCAGGTTAGTGTCTGTGAGTGCTTCCTGCATTGCTGGGGAGGGAGAGGCCAAACTCTGGGCAATGAGATCTCTTTCCCTTTGGATCAGTCAGCCAGGGAGAAGGGAAATGCTTGAAAGAGGCATAGGAAGAGATTTTGCCTGTTCTCTGTACCACATGCTGCCTCTGGGCCTGTGATGTGTAGAGATGGGGAGGGGCACAGCCCTTACTGTGCCCTTGGCATCTCCTTCCTAGCAATCCTTCGAGAAGCAGGGATTTCACACTGGAACCCCAGCAGCCTCCTTCAACCTGCCTTCGGCGCTGGGCAGCGGCGGCCCCATCAACCCTGCGACGGCAGCAGCCTACCCCCCGACCCCGTTCATGCACATCCTCACCCCGCATCAGCAGCCGCACTCGCAGATCCTCCACCACCACCTGCAGCAGGATGGGCAGGTGAGCACCTGCCTGGGGCACTGCCTAGGGCTCTTGCTCGCCCGCTATTCCCCTGGTCCCTCTCACCTTGCCCGCCGCCCTCCCTCGTGCTCTGCAGCGGACACACGCAGCGACACGCACGTGCTCGCACCTGCACATACACACAGGGCCAGCAGGAGGATAAGGTGAAAAGGAAGGCCTGGGGTGGGCCTGGGAAGGCCCTGGCCTGCTCTGCCAGGGTGGGTACTCAGCACAACCCCCCTGCTGCTGAGCTGCACCAGGTGTGGCCGGGTAGTGCCCCCCTCATGCAGACACATCTGGGGCACCCCGACTTCCCCCATCCTTAGAGGGGCAGCTCTGCAGGCCAGCACCAAAGGGGTAACTCGCCATAGCCACAGCCCTGCAGGAGCTTTCAGGTTTAACCATGGATTTCTATTGTCATAGTTTGTCCCTTTATTTTACATATCCTGGTACTGCAACAGCTTCCATATTTGCAGATGATACTGTGCTGCCAACGCCAGCAGGAAGATCAGGTAATGAACTCTCTGAAAATGCCTTGCACTTGCCCTGGGCTCTGTCCCCGCCCCTAAGGCTCCCCAGGATCACGTAGCCCCTTCCTTCTACCCCGTGGCCCCCGAGGTGAGGAGAGAGGCCCTCAGTCAGTATGTGCACACACAAATACACACACACACCCACGTGCAGACACAACCTGCACCGACCCTGCCCCAACTGCCTCTCCTGCTGCTCAGCAGCCAGCACTGCTGCTCTGGAGCAGGCTGTGGAGCAGAGGGAGGCTGCTGGGGCACGGACGGTGCAGCTGCGAGGTGCTGGAGGCAGCCCCTGCCCCAGTGCCAGGGAGGATCAGCAGCTGCTGAGGAGCTGTCACCCAGAGCACCTGGCCTGACAGCACCAGGGCTGTCTCCTGGGGCCGAGCCATGCCAGCCCTGCCCTGTGGAGTAGGCTGGGCGTGGTTCCCCTGCGCTCACCACCCGCTTCTCCCTCTGCCCTTTCCCGCAGAGCGGCTCCGGGCAGCGCAGCCAAGGCAGCTCCATCCCCCAGAAATCCCAGGCCAACAAGTCCGCCTACAACAGCTACAGCTGGGGTGCCAACTGAGGCCGGGCCCCCTCGCCACCATTGCTTCCGGAAGAGAATCTCAGTGACGCCGATGATGAGGAAGGATCCCAGGGAGGAGAGAGCCCTGCGGCGGAGAGCGCGCGGGCCCCGCCCGGCAGGGCCCCGCAGGGCAGGCCGCAGGCACCTCTGCTGTCTGTCTTCAGCCACTTTCCTGTTGTATGTAATATAGAATTTGTATTTTTTTCTTTTTTTTTTTTTTTTATTTTTAATATATTACTCTCATCTGAGTGTAAACACCTTCTGTTTGCTGTGGTTTTCTTAAATCAGCATTTTATAAAATTAACTTCTAGTTAAATAGATCATGAGCTATGCTAGCTCTGCCAATAATCTAATAACTTCCATGTTTTTGGTGCTTTGATAACTGTGAAAGCTTAGGTCAAATAGATACTGGTTTAGGAAGGTTTTGGCGAAAAAAAAAGAAAAAAAAAAGGGATAAGGTTTCAGCATGTGTGTTATTTGTGGAAAAATTCTGCTGTAATACCTTTAAAAATGGCTTTTAGAATTCATGTAAGTTATAGGATTTACTGAACCTAGATTGATGACAAAAGTATTCATACTCCTTACCAACAAGAAAGGACCAACTTCCTATTTTTTTATTTAATTAAAAGGAATAATGACCTCTTTAAATGAGCTCCAGTTGGAATTTTGGCTAGGTTGTTATCTGCAGGCTATCATTCACAGGAGTTGAATTACACTTAATTTTTAGAAAGCTGAGAGGAGAAAAAGACAAACATCTTAGCCCAGGGAAACTGCCATCAAATGCTGCATTAAGAACAAGAAGCAGAAAGAATACAACCCAAGCTGTTACCACCTATGAAACTTGCAACATCCACCTTCATTAAATCTATATTGTAAACACTGAAGAGGTTCAGGAATGCCTTATCTCTTGCATTAGAAGGAATGATCAATGGATTTTACAGGGCTGATATCTCAAGATCAATTTTTAATGTCAAGAAACTAAAGCAGGGGGTGGGTGTTATTCTATAACCCTGAACACTTCCAGTAACTAAGATATCCACCACTGCTGTTTAGTGGCTGTATATATTTTTAAGAACATCCATGCCTGAATCATCCATGGATAGTGAAGCTCATCTCCACACCATCCCTTACAAGGAAAGGCAAAATTGCCTGCAGTGATGTGTGCTGGACAAGCTCAGAAATGCCACGAACATGCTGTTTGGGAGCATGGCCAGGACAACAGAAACTCCTGTTAGTTTCCAAAGTTCATTTAATGCCTAAAACTTTGTATGGTCTCTCTTATCCACAATGACTTTGGTCCCTGAGGGGCCACAGCAATTTCATCACCACGTCTTGGCACCCCCAAGGAGCAGCTCCAGGGCAGCTGCACAGAGCCTGGAGTTCAGTACTGAGAAAGCACAACATGCACAATTTAGTTACCTCTTGGAAAGTATCTGCCACCACCTCTCCCATGCAGTGGACTTAATTCCTGGAAAGGGTTATTGGCTAAAGTTAAAAAAAAAAAAGATTATATTGAAATATGAATTGTACCTTGAAGGCTTTTTACAAGTAAGCAAATGCAAAAGCAAAAAAAAAAAAAAATAGGTTGATGCTTTTTACTGTGTTTCTAGACACCTCATTAGAAATGGGATTTTTTTAAAGTGTTTAAAAAAGCTATCTTTTTTCCCACAAGATAAAGCATAAGGTTATCTATTACCTGAAGCTATAATCAGGTTAATATAACAAATCTGTTTTTTTCCCTGCAATCCCATTTCTTTTTGCCCAAGTAATCAATTTTTGGTGACATCACATACTTCAAGGAGAAAACACAGGATGACTCTGCTACAGCAGTACAGCAGAGCAGCAAAGAAATTTTTTTTGTCTTGCTCTGCAGTATGTAACTGAAAATGCTTTAGGAGTTAGTCAGCTTTCTTTAAAGCCATGGCCATTAAAAAATGTTTTTCTGTGTCCTATCACAAATAGACAAAGGCAGAAGTTCTAGTAGCCCTGTAGCCTTTGAACCCACAAAGCTGAAGAAAAGGCAATGCAGGCACCTCTCCCGTAGGTGTTAGTGGGGAAATGTGGATGTCTGCCATCTCACGGGAGGGACCTGGGTGGGTGAGGTTACAGAGAGATTATCCAAAAGATGCTGCCTTCTATTTTGTAATCTAGTGATTTCCTTTCCCTGCACAGCAGTTTATTTCAAGTAGAGCCCAGTTTAGCATCTCTTTGAACATACCATTATTACTGAATGTATTGTAATTAGTTCCTGCTTGTGAAGCACTTGGACACAGAGGAACATGCAAGTGTTAAGTGTCACAGTCATTATCATTCACCTTTATTTAATACATTTCTGTTTTATTTAGCTACTTTTGACCAAGGCATGTTTGTGCATTTGGCCAGGCTGCACACGGGTGAACTAGTGAGACCACAGGAATGGAAAAGTGGAGTTCTGAAACATGCCTTGATCCAGAAAGGTGAAAGATGAGTTTGCTGGTAGTTAGCAAGGAAGTTACAGAAGTTTGCAATTAAATGTACTGTATTGTCAACCCCAAATTAATAGTAAGCTGGACTGACTTAAAAAAAACTTAAGATTATTCTTTTATATTTTTTTCTTTCGGTAGACTACGTGTTTTGAAGGCCTTCTTCACATGCAAGAGCTAGAGATTTAACTTTTTAAATAAAATTCATGTATAATAACATCCTTACCTTAACAGGTCAAAACTTTAAAGAAATCAGTGCTAAGAGTGGAAAACAAGGAGTGGCATACACAATAAATTTTCAGAAGAAACAAACACCACCAAACCCCTAAAATATAACATATTCATTAACTTTAGTCACATAAACTGACAATTTCCTTAAAATCTATGAGATTAAATCTCAACCTTGCAAATTCACAGAAGTCCACTGAAAATGTCACCAGGATCTCCAGCAGAGAGGGAGGACCAACAATTCAATTTAACTAAGAGTGGTTGTAGGTCCTGTCATTTGGCCAGACAATCTAAATGAAAGAAAACAGGATCATGTCCTTTTATAAATTTCATTGGGTTTGGCTTTGCTTTTTCCTTGGAAGAATACTGATGTGCTTGTCTGATTAACTGAAACTTAAGGCTGAATTTTAGATCTGACTTGGATTTAAGTGGAAGAAAAAGATGTCTGTATGGGATGAACAGATACATACATTCTAAGTGCATATACATCTGTTTGTGTAAGGGCAAAAATCAGTTCTACTTACAATTACATGCCATTTTTTACATGTCTTTTCTTCTGTTAGGGTGCATATCTAAAAAGCTTGCACACTCAGACAATCTTCAAATCCCAGTGTCCAGATCTGCAAATATCGATTCCAATGAGTCATCACCAGCTTCATGAAATAATTTTCCATTGTAAATTTGCGAGTGATCTGCTCTGGGGTATAAAGACCTTAAAAGGCAGTGATAAAATGCACTTTAGAGGAAAAAAAAAATTGAACTCAGCATGAGATCACTCATGAAAGGAAGGGCACTGACACTCAAACTTCGAGTTATCCAATTCCTTCTTTAAAAAGTGATCTCTAATGGGTGGTTGCAGAACTATCTTTTGTGCTCCTTTCCTGTTCCTTCTCCATCAGAGGAGATATCACAAGTCAAAGTTCTACAATTTTAAAATGTAGCCTAAATGCAGCAGATATATATTTATATTCTGCAGGTCTTTCACTGTATGACTAGAATGTGAGACAAGTGAATTACACCCTGAGATTAGAGACTCTCCTGTAGTTTTCTGCAAATATAAGAAAATATAGGCCACAGGCTCTTTGAGCAACTCGGGGGCCCGAAAGTACAGGACATTTTCCCATGATAAATCAACTACATTAGAATTTGCTTTCCTCCCTACTGCCCCCTCTTGAATACTTTTATTGGTGCAATGTTTCTGCAGTGTACACACTGTCAGCTTCAGAGGCTCAAGGTTTATTTGTCCATAGAACAGATAATGAGTAAACATCAGCAGTGAGAGTTTATTCAGCCCACCTCACCAAGGAGCCTAGAGATCACTTGGCAGTGCCATCCTCCATGCCACTTCTGGTTCATGGGCCAATGCCACAAGTTCTCAACAGATAATGCTGTTAGTACAACCCACTACTATTTATCTTTCTTTCTGTATGAAAGGGAATAAAATACTTGTTTTTGCTAACACAGTCCTGTGAAGAGCCATTAGGTGGTAGTAATGGTGCTTATGACTGCTGGCATCTGCTCTAGATGGGGTTTGAGTAGGGGCCTTGAAGGTAGAGGGCTTTCAAACACCCATTTGCTTGCCAATCCCCTGAGGATTAGCAGCTACATTGGTATCAACATACTGGAAGATATGTGACACCAACCAGCAAGCCAGGTACTCTCAATGGTGGAGTAACACTTTATTGAAAGAGACAGGCATGTGAGGGCGGGCAGTGAAATAAAGATGTGTAATTTCTTGTGAAGCCTTTTAAAACACTTACTGAACTACCTTGTCCAGGCAGCACTATTTAAAAACTTTTGGCGAGTATTTTATTCTGTCCAAAAATTTCACCCCTCCAAAGTGATTTATCAATCCATCATATCAGGGGAAAAAAAAATGCTAGGAATCTCTCTTTTTCTCTTTGAAAATAGACGGAATTGTAGATACAAAATGCAATCATATTCTCTACAATTTCTTAGTCTTCCACATTTCTTGTGTATTTTTTTCCAGTGCTAATAGCCTGAATAATAATGGTATAGCACAAGCCAGACAGTCACACACTACTTCTCCTGAGCAGGACTCTGGGTAAAATGCTCATTCCTGTGTCTACAAGAACTGGTGTTACAGTTTTAATCTTTTAACTGTGCTTGGGACTTTTTTTTCCTGATAGAAGAAGAAATCCACTTGACAACCAAAATATCCTTTATGGTGTGAGATGGTTCCAGATAATTTCCCCTCTTTGCTTGTGGCTTTTAAAGAGATCATTTCTGCAAGGAACTAGGATTCAGCATCCTATTTTTGGCAAAGTGTCCACGCTTCTGACTTTGCATGGGAAGGGTTAGAGCTGAGAAAGCAAAGCTGAGTATTTATATCACATAGGTATGTGAGCTGTGCCTAGAGCCAAGCAGTACAGAAGACTTGCAGTGTGTAGGTGCACGCCCCGTTCTGCACAGTGGACAACAACCAGAAGGCTGCCTCCATGAAAACATATTCCGTCTTTTTGGCACCCTTTCAGGCAGGCAGAAACAATGCATAGCCCAAATGCTCCAAAGCATCCTCTGCTTTGCAGTCACAGAGGCCTGTTCATTAGCTGGTAAAGGCAATGACAGTTCCTTAAAGTTACTCGAGTTAGACATGGATTTACTCCAAATTAAAGACTTGGCTGAGATTTTTTTTTTTTTTTTAAATGCATTAGCAGATGGCAAATATGCATTGAGCACAGAAGAACTACTGGTTTTTGAGGGCAATGGTTGCTTGCGATGCTAATTTGGGGCTTTATGTTTATGCAAGCTAACCTGGAGGGACACATTTCAGAGCTGGGTTGAAGCCGCAGAAAGACTCAAGCAGCAGAGTGCAGAATACCAGTAATGTGTTTAAAGCCGGGTGGGTGAATGCAGGGTTGTGTGTCTGCTCATTCTGAGGAGATTCAGAAAATAGGGCAGGAGCAGATGTTAAGAGATCACAACTTTATATATTTCCCTCATTCAGTCAAGTCGAGACCATTTGTGAAACTTTCAAAACAGGAAGGTACTTGGCTTTATGTTTGGATTCAGGCTAGCTGACAGTCCACTGTAAGCTCATATCCACATGTTCTCCTGGAAAGGATGTCCATATGAGAGCATTTTAGAGCACTGTTGTGTGGTGGAAATCAACTAGTAATGAGCATCCAAAAGCAGATGTTGAGAGATGTTTACAAACCAGGTGCTGACAGACCGTTTTCATCTAGCAGTTCTTTTGACGGATACACCATATCCGTATCTGCAAACTGTGATGACACAGACAACCTTTCCCTCCAAACTCTGTAAACCTTGCTGCAGAAAGCACCCTGGAATAACCACAAAATAGCTACTGACCAGGGTTGAACAGCTTATGTAGTTCCGACTGTGTAGTCACAGAAGAGGAACAAAATGAAAATCAAAGCTCAAAGAAGAGGTCATTTTCCTGGCAACATTCCTACCCACAAATACGGGGGAAAGATGTATTGTTCTCAGAGCAAAATTTACCCTGAAGACAACTGTAGTCACATATTATAGTCTCCCGTGACTCCCAGCAAATGTACCTCACTTTTTATTTCTTACTTCTTTCTGTTATTTTCTTTAAAGAATTGTGATATTCTGTGTTATGCCTGATACCATGCTGTTCCTACACATAAGACATTCTTGTGTGTTATGGTCAGACCTGTTTTTTCATCTATTTCTGATTCATTTAAGGGAACCAGGAAGCCATTTTTGTGAGTGAAAAATCGCACTGACCTCACCTGCAAATTCTGTGCACAGAAGACTTTAAAACCATTCCAGTGGCTACAGAATGAATCACAATACAGCAGGTATTCAGCTATCTTTTTTAATAAGTATGTTTTAATTGGACAAATGTGTAGCTGTCATGTTAACTTACACATCTATTATAGGGTAGAGCTCACTTAACCACTCTTTTCTAATACGATTTCCTGTGAAGTTAGCCATATTTCGGTCAAATAATCCTGCAGCAAAGACTGATTTCTCTGAACATATTTGCCAGCTGGGACTCTATTAAGTTAGAGCACTCCTTCCCACAATTAGGACCCATGGACATTGATGTCATACAAATAAATATATGTTGCTGTAGAATAGTTTTGATAACTAATTCACCGCATAGATTAATATGAACTATCCACTTGCACTGTTAATTTCTGTGTCTCTGGCCACAGAAGTCCCATGATATTTCTCCTGCTCTCTGGCAACATGGCTAAGGATTTTTTAATAGTTGAGAGAGAAGAGAAAGTGGGGAGAGCTGACTGCTCTAAGTTCCTGGGCATGTCCACTATTGATAATTTATTCATGCATTTTCTTCTGCTTCCTTGGTCTGGTTTTTCAGCTCATATTTATCATTACAGCTCCTTGGAAGCCAGTGGAATAATATTCGTTTGTCCTCTTTTGACTGAGAATATGACTGGATAAAATTTTAGGACTGAAGAATAAACCAGAAATCTTGAGTTTTGTTAATCCGGCATCTAAGGGGCTTATTCCTCACAGGTACTGTTCCCTGATTCAGCACAATCTTTTGAGCATTTATTTAAATCCCTCTGTCAATAATGACCCACAAGCACAGGCTGAAGGCAAGAGTCACAAGAAAATATTCTGACTGGAGTTCTTGGAGTCTTTCTAACAGCAGATTATTGAAATACGAATGCAGCCCTAAAACTTAAATTTGGTTTAGCACATCCTGAAAAGCCAGAAAAATGAGAAATCTTTCTCCGAATGTGATAATGCTTGTTTCTGCTCTGAAGAACCAGCAGTTTTCAGATTATGGCTTTAGTATTTTAGAACTTAAAGGCCCTTAAGACCAAGATAAAAACCATGGTATTGATTATTAGGAAAACCATGGACATGATGAGAGTTTAAAAAATGTAATGAAAATCCTTAAATATCAACATTTCTTCAGATCCTTTTAGTGTCTTACTGACTAGAGAAGCTCAGGAAAGCCAAAATAACTTCTCCCTTGCTGTGAGCCAGTGGAGCTCATAGTCCCTAGCTGACAATCTTTTCCCTTAGCTCTACATGCTATGACCACCATATCCAGCCCTTAGTGAAATGAGTGTTAGATTCACTGAAGGGTATCAGAAATAGAAATACACAAGGGGAAAAAAAAAAAAAAGCCATACCATTTTCTACAGCAGCTGAATTTGGAAAAGACAGTCCATGGGGGAATTAGTACAGTTTGAAAAGTGGTAACAGAACAAGCTATTGTTATTATTTTCTATTTGAACATTAAAACAAAAATAATAAAAAATATATTTGCCAGAAGTAGAATAAATTCCTCTCTGTTCCACTAAGCTGTGTGTTTTTGGCCTGATTCCTTGTACAGGAGAGTGAACAAAGTTTGGCCAGCAGATTTAAGTATCTACTCCTCACCCTTTTCCCACCTGGTAGCATGCTTCTTTCTGGGCTGCCTCTATAAAAGCAAAGAGCAATAGCTCCTGCTCTGTTGCATCCTAGAACATAGCAGCAGAATTATCCTCTGCTCCTCTCCTAGCAGAGGTGGCCCAGAAGCAACCTCATAAGCAGGACTGGGAGGCTTATAAAAAACTGAGACACTGGGACTGAGTTACTACTGGTTGCACAAAGTAAATATCAAACAGGAAAATTTCCTTCCTCTAGGAAGGTACGTCAGGCGAGCCTGTTCATCTGGATTTTACTCCCCAAAGTAATGCTAGCTGGACAGCATTCAGCTCCTGCTCTGGCAGATCTCAGCCTGAACTGCCAACTGCAGATCACCCTCTGTCCCAATGGACTTCAGGGACAGTGAAGAGCAACTGAGCCCAGCATGAGACAAAAGCTCATTGCAGGATCAATCCCATCACAGGATGCAAGAAGCAAGTTGTCCCTCTGACACATGTGAGAAGATGAGATACCAACAGATCAGCACAACAAATTGTTGCCTGCAATATTCACATAAGCAACATTTCAGAGGCAGCAATAATAATAATAAAAATAATAAATAATGAAAATATAAACCTGGGTACGGTTTCTCTTACATGCAAATCAAGATTTAAATATAAAAATGATAGGCTTCTCTTAATCCTTCTTAGGAAGTCATAAATTGTTCATCAGACCTTAGGCAGTGTTGTTTAATACCAACTTTAATAAAATAGCTGCCTGAAGCAGAAAGACAGTTGGGATCCTGACTCTAAAACTTTGGTAACCTCATCCACTTTTTTGCAGCCTGAGGCACTTACACTACCATTGATACTAACTCCTTTGAAATATGCTCATTTTTTAAGTTGCTAAATTATTAAACACCTTATTAGTTGAAAGATTAGATGGAAAAAAGTCATCTCTGTATGAAGGAAAATGGATTGGAAGAGGAAGAAAAAGTTGAGGGAATATTTACATAAAAGATACAGCTCTGTTGTTGATATACAGAGGTAATCCATAATCCATAATTCATTTAAGAAATGAACCCATCAAATTACATAACCACGCATGACAAATTGCTACTGTTGAGCTATCCTACAATAAATTACAAGGAATCATTCTTGTCAAGAGTGTATTTTGTTTGAGACTAAAAAAAGCAATGTCGCTACAAGGTTGTTTTCCCTCTTGTTCCATAGGATTTGTCTGTCACACACAATCTCTCACACTTCCACCATATAATTTGATCAGGGTAGAAAAAGTTCTTTTGTATGGAGTAACCATAAAGTCGCTGAAATTAAAACTGCTTTGAAAATTGCAAGAAAAGATGAAAGGATGAAATGGAAGAATGTTTCTTCCTCGTTATTTCATAATACTATTTGTCAGTCAGGTGAGCAGATCCTTAGAGTAAAAAATAAGAGACATTCATTTCCTGAAGTGTGATGTCTTTTTAGTGTATGTCCAGAGCAGCTTGTTAGCATACTAATTGTTTCATTTAATATTCAATGCAGAGCATACTTACTACTTTGAAGTGCTTATTCATGATGTCATGGATATTAGTGTATATTTCTTAATTACACAACAGAACAATCTTTCCTCTTTCAATCTACACTTTCTGCTGCTCTGATTGGTTTCTCTAACTAGCCAGAACAATCATTTTGCCACACAGAAGCAGAAAAGGAAAAAAAAAAAAAAGTAAACTATTTTAAAAGCCATTTTAATTTAATAACAAATTGGGAGCTGTATTTTGTGTTAAATTAGCACTGCAAGGCTCATATCAATTCAAGGCAAGGTTCCCTGTTCATTACTGCTTAATTAATCAGTCCTGTTTCCATCTAAATGAAAAGTTTTCTCTCTTCCCTATCATCTCTAACATCTCATTTCAGGCAGCACATCAAGTTAATCTTGCTTACATTAGCAACTTATTTCTAATGGCTCAGTTCAATTATTTGGTTGGAGCATGGTGTTAATAATGCCAAGGTTGTGGGTTCAATCCCTGTATGAGCCATTCACTTAAGAGCCGGACTTGAAGATCCTTATGGATCCCTTCCAACTCAGAATATCCTGTGATCATTCATCCTATCCTAGTTTGCAGATGAATTCTGCTTGGTTGCTTTGCTTTGTTTTGGGTAGCTTGGAGTCGATGGTGGTAAAACAGCAATTGCAAGAACAAGGCACATCCAGCTTTGTGATGAACCCACTGTGTGAGGACAAATACCTACTTCCAACACACTGAAATCTTCTGAACTTTTGGCTTCCTGGTGTGCCTTGTCCTTCCTCAGGAAACATGGCACTTGGAGACATGGTTTAGTGATGGAATTGACAGTGCTGGGTTAACTCTTGGACTTGGTGATCTTAGCAGTCTTTTCTAACCTAAAACATTCTATGGCTAGAGTATGCACAGAGCTAAGCAAAGAATTATTTTCTTATAAAACAACAGATGAGTATGAAACATTCCCATAGACGAGGAGAAATCTGTAAGGGAAGGAGAATATGGAAAGTTGGGTGATCTCAGAAAGCATGTCCTCCTTAACCTTTATGCAACATATCCTGGAAATAAAGCTGTGATAAGCATGAGTCTTGCACTACCATCAATAGTGCATATAAAAAAGTATCAAACGTTCCACCATGTCACCTTTGAAGGAAGTGGAGAATAGGACTTGAACACCGTCTAGTTGAATATCTCCTGCTTATGCTGACCTCACCATTCCCAGAGCTGGAAACTGCTGCCACTGCCATAATCTTTCTATCACCAGCAGCAGAGTACACTAACTCTGGGATTTCACAAAAACCCCTGGTGTTTTGGATTGCACCAAGCTGGCCCCAGTCAAACACTTACTGAAGCTGCAGTTGCTCATACATGCTAGTCTCCGCACTTGCCTTGCTCAGTTCAGACTTCAGGAGTAAGTTTTCTGGCTGCTCCTAGTGCTGGGATGCCTGCCTGCCCATGTCAGGATGCCTCTGGTTAACACTGCAACCCCCCAGGCACCACCACGGCTCCAGCTCTGTCCGTAGAGACCCACGGCCGACGAGACGTAACAGATACTTGCTCGGGTCAGAGCTCGAAACTAAATCTGAGCCTGAGGTGTCTGCATCACATGAAGGCTGGTTTTAATGCCAGCTTGACAAATAGAAATACTTTTGTAATAGACACAAAACACACAATATTAAGTGACCATTCCAAGAGGATGAAAGCTGATTTCCCGAATAATTCCAGTATTTACTTTTGTTCATCCGAGACTCAGGATGTTATTGCAACAGGGAAGAAGGATGTGCAGCATTTTTTAACCTTCTAGATTTGCAGCAGCCAGCCTCTGACCTCACATTTACCAGCCTGGTTGAAATTACAACCTGCTGCTAAGGAAAACTCTGTCATACTTTAAAGTAACTCCGATATCAAGTAGCTTTGAGATATCTGACAAATGAATTACACTGGATTAATGAGAAGCTGCTTCAGAAATCCTGCAAAAGAGATCCTTACATGTTACAATATGGTAATACATTTCATTTAATAGCAATATAAATTATGTGCCGAGAAAAGTGGGAGCCTGGTTTTGTGTTGTTTTGTTGTGGGTCTTTTTCCCAAGAGTAACAGAAATCCATCCTATAAATCAGAGTGCACACTTCTGTTTCTGATGGGAAAAAACGCTCTGAAAAGCACTGAATTTCAAAGCTGCTTGAGATTAGATTGTCTGCAGAATTGTGCTGATGGCTGTAAATATTAATAAATATGATACACTGGGCCAGCTTTTTTCTTCAGATGCTTATGCTCTGCTTCCTCTTAAGTGCAGATGACCTGAAGACACAGGCACCACGACGAAGATTCTGAGCTAAGAATTGGTTTTAGAGACGCAACGCACAGTGACACTTGCACAAAGGAAGGATGTTCCCATTACATGCCAGCAGAAACAGCCAGGAAGTGAAAATCTCCATCCAGTCCTCTCTATCCCCTCAGCAACTGCTGATGGGAGCTGACAGACAGTAAAAAATCCTTCTCCATGCTCTACAGATGATCCAGGGCTGTACTGTTGAAGGGGTGTCGATGTAAAATGATGGTTATGCCTTACACAGCTTTTCTTTCCATGCCTATTTTGCATAGTCTATTATTTGGGGGTAAAAATTATACAAACATTTAGCAATCACGTTGTGGTCACCATGAAAATAATTGTGAAGTTGTAAACACTTCATTGCAAATCCTAACATCTTGGTCCAGAACAACACTTAAGTATTCAAACAGCCTTCTGGACTTCATGCAGTTTATTGATACTTTTAAAAGCAAACTGCTCTGGGACCAGGTATGATAAGTCAGAGAGAAAAACATGCTTTGTTTATGGCAGAAATAACTTGGTAATTATCAGCAGTGAGAAGGGAAATAGCATAGCAGAGCACTCATATTATTTAGACCTAAACGGAGTTTAGATGAAATACAGGGTTTTATAAAACTGGTTGGCACAGCATGAATTGCTTAAAGAGATGTGGCTGGTGGACGTAAGAGTTGCTTCTGCATCTTTTCCCCTTTCAGCCCTGACAGCTAAATTGAGCACCAATTTCACAAAAGAAATTTGCTCCCTGAAAGAGATTCTACCTCTATATATTCCTGCTCTATGATCTGCCAGGGCACTCTTGGCACTATGAAAGTGAGGAATTAGGTTCTCTTGAATTCTTTTAGAGCTTGATCGGTTTGTCAGGCCAGCTCCAAAAGCATTAGGTCATAGTAGGTGGCACAGAGCTCAGGACCTGGTACTACTTTGATCTAAACTGGACACATAACTTGTAAATTTAATGTGTCTTTTATATGTGTCTTTTTCTACTTCTCTCTCTATTTTATTTACACTAAGATCAATGCCTGTGTCAGGGGTATTGGTGTACACCATGTCCTTATTCAAGTACTTCCCTTTGACTCACCTTCATATCTATGTGATAGGAATACTACTCCTTAGATGTTTACAAAGCAGGGGTGCTTTGAAATGAATTCATGCAGGCATGGACATGAACAAGAGATAGTGTGGTATGACCTCTGGCTGCCCCAAACCACAGGGAACAGCATGCAGAAGAGGCAGACTTTTATAAGATTTTTTTTTTTATCCCCGTCTCTCTCACAGGCATAAGTAGGTGGGAATGTATGAGGCAGGGAATGGTAAAGAAACTATGGCCAGTCCAACTCGGCCAATACAGAGTAAGGTCATTGCTACCTTGCTTGGGACAGCTCAGATTACTTTCTCCTGAGAATAAGATACTCAGTCTTGTCTCAGACAGCTCTGGAACTACCCAGCTTCCCCCTTCCCCACCACAGAAAACATGGCTGAACAAGCAAGCAGAAACATCCAGAAAATCCTTTGGAGAGAATGTCAAAGCAGATGCAAGGAGTCCGAGAAAAATAATTGCCTTTCTTTTGGATGAAAAAAAGAGACCCAAATCTGACTCTTTCCCTCCATCCATTCTTTGATCATCTATAACAACTAAAGAGAGCAGGAGAGAGGCAGGCAGGTTGACTGCAAGCTGTACTTGCTATAAGAGCCTGGTTCAGCATCCCTGCTGTGTTATGATCTCCTCCTGTGACCTTGGGCAAGTCACTCACCTCCGTGGTGATTTGCTTCCCCTGCTGTAAAACACGGCCAATTATACAGGCCAGCCTCACAGTGCGTCCATGTGGTGAAGATGTGGAATTGTGGAATACTGGAACAGCTTTTGAGTGAAGGCTTCATGTCAATGAACACCTTGTCCCTTACTTGAAGTGAGACTCCCTAATGTCTACAGAGTATCTGTGGGTTCTTTGGTGGGGGGGAGGCTGGAGGGTGTGCAGACTACTATAAGCTATATCATTTTCTTCTTGTCCATGGAGATACTTTCATCATGTAGTGATTGCCAGACTAATGACACCCTAAAGTTACAAACCATCAGGCACTCAAAGCGAATCAATTCAGTGAGGGAAACAGATTTCACCTGAGTCCTCAGGGCAAAACTAAAAGCAACTGTGCTTTTAATTATTTTTGCTATGGTATTGGATCTAAGAAGATAAGGGAGGAGGACACATCTTTCTAAGAGAGGGGGTTTTCCCTGGAGTGAGACTGTCAGTAGGAAGGCTGGTCCCAGTGCCGCAGTGTCAGAATCCCAGCTGGGGCCACAGGCACAAGTGGTTCTCCCACCACTCCACAGCCTCTCATGCAAGTCTGGATCACCAACACCTTCAATGCTAAGTGGAGTTACCGTCAGAGGCAAGTACTCTCTTTGAGTCTGGTGTTACCCTCACAACAAAGCAGAGCTACATGCTAATGATCGTGTTGATTAAGCAGCCTTTGTGATATAGAAGCTATTAGCTGCCAATTGTAATGAGGGAACAGGCAGCTCTGCTTTCCACCAGACAGGCACGAACCTGCAGTACCTGGGGAAACTTGACTAGTGTTTAATTTTTGTGCTAATTTTCAGTTCCTGCTGACCCTTCTACTAGGTCCTCCTGCTTTGGTTCTGCGATTAGATGCAGAAGTGGAGACGCTGGAAAGATACACTATCTATTATCTCAGAGGCTGCTGTAAACATTACAGCACAATAATGAAATTAGTTTAGCTGAGAGGAATTACGGTACCCAGATAGTACAGGATGGATCTCATTCATAAAGTGCTCTCTTCTGTGCATTGTGGTGTGTCACTAGGGAAGAGCTGAGGGGTTACAATGGGTATTTATGTTGCAAATGAAATCTAATAGTCACATTCTCGTGAGAATTAAGCATTTGCTGACAATATATAAATATATATGCATATCCTGACAAGACAGGCTAATTAACCCACAAAATATTTGCCCACAATGCCAGAATAAAGCCATTATTGAACAGGTTACTTAAAACATAGCAAGGCTGGCAGTGTTCTCAAATGAAACCAGATGGAAACATATACACACTTTTTGTCTATTCGCCTGGTGCAGAGGAGGGTATGGAGAGGGTGTCTTGTGGCTGGGTGTGAAAAAGATAATGCAGTATCCCTCTATCTCGGATGTTTCAGCATGGTGCTATCAAATGCTCTGGCACCATCACAGTTAAGCAATCAATTCTTTGCTTAAAGGTTCTTTTTGGAGGTCCAACATCCTAACTCAGGAAGGACACCATGCCAGTTGAGCCTTTTCCCTCCTGACAGGGCACACAGACTCACCCTTCCCCATCAGCATCAATCCTCACTGCTGCTCAGAGGGCTGCAGCTGTGGAGGAAACTATCCTTTCTGGTTTGTTTTGAGAGAGAAAAATACCCAAGGAGCAGACTGGATGTGCCAACCAGTAACATTAATTCACACTATTCTATAAACACTCCTGAGATTCAGTTATCCTATTTCCTTCTGGGAATGCTCCTGCTAACAAACAAACAAAAGCATAAACTCAAATATTTACAGTCTTTGTTTGGGCCTTTCAGTGCCAAATGCACAACCAGGAAAATAAATGAAGTAGAAGACAATGGTGGTAATCGGCTCCACCTGGAATAGGGAGATGATCATGGATACAAAGAGGGATAAGCCTGCCTGAAATGGGGTGGGGAAGTAGCTGATGGGTGATCAGGATTAGGACACACAGCAGTGCCCTAGAGAAGCTTAGGAACCTGAACCTGGACGGACTCCCAACACATACCAGCTAGTCATTGGGGAAGAACTAAAAAGTGACAAAGGCTGAGATTACGGCACAGAAAGCCCAACTGGATATGAAGTACTCACACTCAAACTTTAAAAATGCTTTTATCCAGTACTTTCCCCTCCTAAATCCACTGCAGCAACACTCAGCACAACCCAGAGAGGATGACTTTTTCTGCTGATGTTTTGTATTAATTATGCATTCTTCAAGGGTGTTTTTAAAACAGTGACTAATAATCTGTCCTGTACCTTTTGCTAAGCAATAAAGAGAACTAAAAGCTGCATTTAATACTAAATGTTCACACTACATCTCATCTCTCCCCATCCCAAATGAAACAAGGCAAGATGCCATACCTTTTTCCTCACACAGCACAGTTTTTTTCAGACCCCTTGGAAAGGTCTGCCATGACTAAGCATGCAGCATGAGCAAACCAGATGCTACTGGATTTTTATCTCAACCAGAACGCATTTAAACTTGAGAATGGTGTTTATACTGCAAACTGAATCCTTCATAGAGTCAGCAGAAGAGATTTGCTCTGTGTGCCACAGAACTCTTCACTTTGTGCACAGGATGGGGGACTCACTTTAAAGATTTACACTGAAAAGATCCTGAATTTGGCCCCATCATGGCAGTCAGGATAACCACAGCTGAGTTTATCAGCCCTGTTTCTAAGAGCTATGAACCCAAGAAGTTATATAGGAAAAAGAAAAAGGAACAAAGAAGTAAACCCCAAAGGATGCAAAGCCTTAGAAGACAGAGGAACAGTTGCTGTGGCTAACTAGGTCTTCAAGGGGTTAATGAAGAAGTCACCCTAACACCCAGCTTCCAAGGCAAAGCCTTTCCCACTTGCTTATGATAATCAAAAGATACTGAAAACCAATTCTACTTCATTCTGGTATAATTGCAGCAGAGCCACTAGAGGAATTGTAACCATTATGTAAGATGAGGCACCATCACAGTGGGGCCTGCTGTTTCAAATGCATTCTACCCACTCTTTTTTATAGATTTCAGCTACCTTTCATTTTAGTAATTAGCCACCATTTCCAAGGAGATCCATAAGTAATTTCCTGCACATCTTGAGCCATAATGCTGCAAGATTGCACTAGAAAGATAACATAATTTAAAAGTAGTCAACAAAGGGCATGTGACACACTGAAAAGTTCAGTTAAGCACGAGACAGAAACCACCATTTCATTTAACAACAGATAAATATTGCTTGACCACCACACAGCACACAGATATCCACCAGAAAACCCAACAATGATTCCTTCCAAACCCCAAAATAATGCATGATTCTATTAATAAGCAGCATATCAGCATGCTGAAAGCTTCCAGTCAAAGTAAAAATGATGTAGCACACTTGAGGGGACAGTGGTCCGGAGGGAGGCTCCTGCCCAGAGGAACCCAGTATGCCCTTGAGAAGAGGGTTGCTCATTTAGGGAAGATCTCAGCTGGTGAGAGCACAGGCACATTCATAACTTCTATGAAGTTCACATTAGTTTTGAGATCTTCTGCAGAAAGCAGGGGGAAAAAAATCCCACATTTTTTAACCTGTGTATGTTTTGCTTTGAAGGAAGTCTCTCGACTAAATATTATTGAAACAGCAGATGGCAAAATGCAAACTTTATGAAAGGGAAGGCTGCCTTGAGCGGCAGGTTACTGTTTGCATGGAAGAGCTATGCAAGGGAAGAAGGGAAGGAGGGAGAGAGAGAGAGAGAAGAGTCAGAAGTTAAGGTGCACATTTCTAGCTGAACAACTTAGAAAATGATGACCGTGTCTATAAATGCAATCTTTGGTGTGCTGGCATGGAGATATGCAAGAGCTGTGAATTGGTGTGAAAACTAAAATACCTAGAGGGACTAATAAGTCCCTACGGGGACCCCAGTTACTTAAATGGCTGCAAAGGATAATTGCAGAGAGCTACAACAGGACTGAATCAATGCCATTTCCCCTGGGAAAAAAAAAAAAAGAAAAAAAAGTATTGCTGCTCTGATTACGTTATTCTGAAAAGACTGGCTGCTTTCCTCTTCCCTCCCCCAGCTCAAAAGTCAATTGCAAACCACTAGAAATATGTCCAGAAAGATTATGGTGCAGCTGAAAGCCAGAAGCATATGAGATTATGTATTTACTGGTGCTGTGTCAGATAACAGCTGAGAGGAGAGGAAAAAGAGATTCAGCTTTGCAGTCTTTATTAGCATGTTTGGGCTCTTTAAAGGAGCTATCCAATTGTATCATTGCTGCCAAGCCTTTAAAACTGTATATATCCATGATAAAGGAATCTACTTAATCTTGAACACAAGCCTCCGAGCCCTACCCGACTCTCCTGTGACATGCAAACTTATTGCCTTTAAACAGGAATTAGAAAAAAAGAAATGAATAGGGATGCACCATTACCCATAGCATTATATTGCTCAGGAGCAGATGTTAATCAATTTTATGGAATGTTTTAAGTAACATGCAAGTACTTTTGCAAAGAATTGTCTGCATAATAGAGATTTCAGCCCAGCAAATACAGGAGATAAGCCTTTATCTTGACTGGGAGAGCTATGTCTATTTTGATTAAAACCAAAGAGGTCTGCACGATCAAGCAACTTTATTCGCTTAGAATTATGTAATTTTCAGAATGATACTACACACAGTCCTGTGAGAAAAGGGAATGGATATAACCTTGCTCTTGATTGCAATGTTCTCCTTGTATAAATGTTCATGCATGGAGCGCACGAGGTAGTCATGTAGGATGTACATTCCATCCTCAGAGATTCTTGAATAGACAAGAACTGTACTCTCTATTCCAGTTGTGCTAGAAGAACAGTAAATTTGGAGAAAGGACTGACCTTATACTCTGTAAGTAATTTGTGCTACTCAATCTCTCATGTACTGTTAACAGAACTTTAAAATCCCACACCACACACAAGTAAAAGGAAAAAGGTGCCCTATCTTCTGAATTTGTATAAAAGTAGTAGCTGTGCCATCGTGCTGGGAGTAATTTCGGTCGTTAAACTTCTCGAACCTTGAATGTCATCAGGAATTACTTAGGTGACCATCCACTTGCACTTAAAAAGTGCTGCATTTAACTCTCCGTAAAATATGGATTTTATTGCAGCAGTGACAGGACTCCTTTCCACAGCCACTGACCTCTACTGCTATTGCTTATCTCTTCTCAACCTTTTGCATAAGAATACACAGATGTAGTATGCAAACCGTTTTCCCTATGTGTGTGTGTGTAAGTAGGTGTTACATATATATGAATACCTAAATAGTTCAACCTAGCTGACACAGAAAGTATGTTACCAGCTCCTTAGAAACATTTACTACATCACCAAATTCAGTACTTGCTTTCTGCAATTACCCAACTTCTTTCCTGTAAAAATGTCTATACGCCTACCCTCTTACTTCCAGCTCCTCCAGCACTCCCCAACCCGTTCTTTTATCAAATAAAAGACTTCACATTTGTCAATTCCTGTAACGTCCCCAGATCTGCTCACTCTGCCCCCTTCTTTTCACTGAAGAAGCGCCTCATTTCAACTGTGTTCTACATTCAGTTCTGCACTTTGCCTCGGATTTCGCTCATGATCCGAAGGGTTTTGCCTTGTATGCATTTCACAGCAACTAGGCAGTATCAAGAAACCGAGGCAGACTTTAAAAATTATTATTTTCTAGTTATTCATCCTTTTGCTGCTGTTATTATTAATTACTACTGTTATCCTCTTCCAAGCACACACGACCCTTCTCCCGCTCTCACCACCTCTCCTGGCCCGAAGTGTCTTGCCGGCGATGACAATCCCCAGGAAAACGCCGCATCCCTTCTGCTGACTTCCGACGCCAGCAAACGCGGTCCCCGCACGCCCCTGAGCGTCGGGCAGGGCGCGGAGCCCCGGGGAGGTCACCCCGGAGCGGCGGCGGGGGCAGAGCCCTCCGCAAGACAGCTGCCAACTTCGCAAAATAAGTGCTGTCCCCCTCCTCTGTCTCCCGCCCCCCCTTAATTAGCATTCCCAATAAGCACGGCAGAAAGAACAAGAAAGAAAGAGAAAAAAAAATAAAAAAACAAAGCAGAAGGCGGCTGGCTGGTGAGAGCCACAACTTGCCCCTCCAGAGGTGCAGAGCCGCATCTCCTTACCGGCACGCAGGGACGACGCGGCCGAGCCTCGCCCGGGTCGGCGGCAGCGCAGCTCCCCGAGCCCTTCTCCCGCCGCTCAACCTCCCCGCCTCGCACTAGGGCTCCCGCTCGGCCAGCAGCACTTTTTAACTCCGGCATGCAGGCAGCCCGAGCCGAGGGGGCTCTCTATCTGATTGGTTTCCATTCACTGCTCCTGATTAATAAAAAAAAAAAAAAAAAAAAAAAAAGGAAAGGAGGAGGGGGAGGGGAAAAAAAAAAAAAAAGCGCCAAACTCCTCCCTCTCGGCTTGGCTCCCTGGCAGGCGCGCACACATAGCCGCACACACGCGCACCCGCACCCCTGGCGCCGGCGCTGCGGCTGCCGGGCCGCGGAGCTGCCGCACTGGGGCCGGGGCGCGGAGCGGGCGCGGAGCCGATTCCTCCGGCGGGCAGGGATTTGCAACTGAATGCGGTGGGAGGGCAGAGGGGGAGGGTTGTGCCAGGGAGCCCCCCTTCCCCGCCGAGAGCAGCCAGCTTCTTCCCAGTCGTTTGGTAGCGATAGCTAAAGCGGAATAAAATCGGGGGAGGGGGGATAAAGAGGAGGCAGAGGCACGCTGCTCTGTTGTGAACTGTGTGTTTGTGCTGTGCGGCTTCTCATCCTCCGAGCTGGTCTTAAGTCCTTCTCTCGACATCTGAGATGCCCCGCTGGTTTTTTCCCACACTTCCCAGGAAGTTCCTGGACTTGATGAATCAAGATATTCCGGTGAATTATTAATGGAAATGACACTTCGTGGTCGCATGTGGCGGTTTCTATGTGAATGGAAAGCAGCGGAGGGGGATTGTCCAGGTACCTGCCTTTGCTTGGTCCCTCTCTTCCCGGAGGGCTCCCTACTCAGGAGCTTATGACTAATCAATGCAGAACGGACTGAAATCTCAGCTTGTGCTGTGGGACTCCTGGAGCTCCTCTGCACACATGCATTTTGTACAACCTCTCCCCCCACCCACCCCCCAACCGCCTAAATACAGCCTGAAGTAAGGCTTTACGTTTTCCTAATCTATATATTAAATTACAAGATGGAAATTGCCGTCCAGTTTATTATTTACCTGACAAGAGTCCACTCCAATTCAGCTGCATGGTGTCCCCTTAAGATTCATAGCAAATGTTGCAAGAAGAAAAGCTTTCTGCCATTTGCCTCTCACATCTCCACAGTCTTAGGTTTGACCTTTATGGTTTTCCCCCTGCTAGTAAATCTAAAGTCATCTTGTTTTTCTTTCTTTTTCTATTCCTTTTCTCTTCCCTTGCTCCTATCCACCTTTCACAATTCCTGCATGCTGTATTGTCTTAAGGATGGGTTTGTGCTGGCTCTAAGCCATCTTTGTGTCCTGTTTCTGGACTATTTCAAGGCTTTTAGTATACTTTAAATACCCTGAGCACCAGGAATTCAGGAAGCAATCTTGCTGCTTGTGCTGTAACTTCTACAGTGCTGCAGCACCATGTCCACAGCATAGCTGAAACTGGTGCTGGGCTTGTTGTAAAATGTGGAATATGTAAAATTTTCTTAAGGAAGGATGTTCTTTAATATTGAATCTTTGTGTACTCTCAACACTAGTCAACAAGAAGGGAGATTTAATCCATGAAACACAGCTAACAAGCACGCTCTAGGTGATGTCCAGGTGTCAGGAAAACAAATTACTTGTTGGTAGAATTACCTTGTTAAAGGTTAGGGCCTGACATGCCACAGTGATCTCAGACCTAGGGTGAAGTTACCAGAGCTTGGGAAGAAGGATATTTCATTGATAGTGGACGCAAAGAATTCAGAATTTGTGAGCCACAAGGACAACTGGCTGAACTCCCAAGGTAAGGAAGAAACTAATAAAGCTAACTCAGCAATTGTGCTGAAATCAGCTCCAACTGGGTAAAAGGTATTTCTGGCAGGGAGAGATCATGAACACCGACTCACAGACCATCAACCCAAGAAACCCAACAACTCAAGAGAAAGATTGAGCATAAAGATTAATTAGCATGAGAAACAAGAGAATCATTAACCAATAGAAGATAGGATACTAACTAATAGAGAACTATGTAAGTTGTTGCCAATGAACACTAATTTCTTTATTTGCTGAAATGTATAAATAGTAAAAATTTTGTAGCTGGTGTGCTTGATTTGTGGAATACCACCAAGCACTCAGGCTTCTGCAACTGTGAAATAAATAATGTCTCTCATGAGTGTGTTATTGTTTGCTTGTTGCACACCAGGTAACTAATCCAATTTTTGTGGACAACAGGCTCCTTAAGAAAGCCTTCAAGCTATTTCCCACAGGCACTGTGTTGGTAGAATTCTTCTTTTAAGGACTTTGTATAATACTATAAAAAACAAAGCAATGTAAAGAAGCTGGATTCTCTTTGCATATATTTGTGAACTCTAGCAAATCACCCTGAAACCCACTTAGGTACCACTGCCATTATCTGGCCATTTTAGTCTTTCCAATATGAGTTTTCCCAGTCTGCAGATCATTCTGGTTGCTCTTCTTTGAACTTCCCCTAGTTCCCTCATTATTTTCTTTTTTTTTCAGCAATGACAGGTTAGGAACTCAGTGAATATTTGCAAAGCATTCCCACAGGAGCTTTCTGGACACAGTCTATCTCTCTTTATGACAGACCACATTTGCAGGCTTTCTTGTTCCCTGCCATATTGCATTGTCGATTCACTGCCCACTCTAACCCTGAGGTCTCCTTGGGCGTTATTCATTCCTAGATGTATCATACTCTCATTAGCTTTAGTAAGGCTGCTTATTTTATTTTATTTTATTTTATTTTATTTTATTTTATTTATTTTTTAAATTTTAATTTTAATTTTAATTTTAATTTTAATTTTAATTTTAATTTCAACCAGAGTGGAATTAATAATATCCAAGAAGGACTTCTGTATTTTTGTTAAAAAGGAAAAATTAATGCAGGAACTGTTGTGTTCTTCATAACATATGCATAAGATATTTATCTTCTAATCGATTGTATTAATTACTGGTTCACAATTTGAAGTCCATGGTTGTGTGAAGAAGACTTCTTTAATTTTTGAGAGATATTGTCAGGATGATGCTTTTCTTCCTCAGCCCTCTTCTATTGACAGCTATAATGATAATAGAATTAGCAGATTAGATCACATCATTAGGCAATGAAGAGTCCTGCATACCTGATACATTAGCTGAGTGAAAGGCTCAGCTAGGATTGTGAAAATTGATCAAGATTGGCTGAAAACAACTTTCCTGCCATGAGGTGGAGAATATAAGAAGGTCCAAAGAAGAGCTGAATGTTCACAAGTCTAAGACTCCAAGACCGGAAAGGAGACAAACACTGTTTGCAGCTCTTGAACCAACCTCCTATCTGGGAGCCAGAATGAGTACTCAAGGTGAAACATACTATCTCAATACCTGTCTTGTCTGTGGCTCTTCTCCTGAGCAAGCGTTCCTGCCTATGGACTGTCAAGAATTAGCCAGAACAAAGATCCCAAGTGGCAATTTCTGCCTCTGCAGTCTCTGTGGAATCATTGTGGAGTCTCTGCCCAAACCCTTCTGACTGTGACCCAAATGTCCATGAATCTCAGTCGCCAGCACAAAACCAGAGTACATTGTGAGCTAGGAATATATGGCAATATTCTCTAAGCTATTTAGGTGAACTACTATTTCCAAACAATAGAAAATGCGTATGTGGGATTTACAGATTAAGCTGCCACTTATGGCTCACTACAAGCTGCAGTATCTACAAAACAATTTGAATGTCTCACTTTGTAACTTCACACTTCAGAGTTTGCCCAGCCTCTTCCAAAAATAAAGAGACCTTACTCTGAATTTATAAAGAGGAAAACTCAGTCTAAGAGGATTTCTCTTCACTGTTTTCTGCTTTTTTTTTTTTCCCTAGAGGTGGGGAGCCTTGCTTTCTTAAGTTTGAATGGCACACCTTTCAAGTCTTTAAGCCCAGTCCTGTAGGTCTATACACAATAATTAAGAATTAGCCAGGCAATTGCGAGGGCTGAGATAACGTCACACTTTACCATTCTTTGAGCAAGATGACACATCTCCTAGCACTGAAACAGCTCTGGAGTCTTCCTAGTCCTAGTCTGTTGCAAATACATAAGAAATAGGGTAGCACAAGCCACTTTCCCATCTTCTATCAATTCCTCCTGGTCCACTTGGCCACTGGAAGACTAAGGATTTGCCCAATGGATCCCAGTGATTTCATGTGGCCCTGCATAGTATATTTGTTCTCAGTCTCTGAGTAGTTTTGTTCTTTGTCCAAGTCCTTCTTCCAATGAAGCCCCCAAAATTGTAGAAGGAGATTATTCCAATGAATATGAATGCCTTGTTCTAGTTTCAGTTTGTTACATATTTTAGCCATTTCTAGAAGTGATGAAGAAAAGCAGCAGATGGTTTGATTGGTTCCTTCTTAAGCCACATGAGGAAGTACTCCATTTCTGCTTATTCCATAGGTATTTTAGGGTGAAAAAGATTCCCACTGTGAGATACAAAAGAACAAAGAGGCAAAATGTGAATCAGAGCTTGCTGATTTTGTGGAAAGGTTATGAAATCTGCCTGTTTTTTCTTAGCTTGCTCTCTGAACTTCTCAGCTGCTTCCCAAGTAGGGAACCTGATACTGCAAATTCTTGCAGTTTCATGGTTTCTTCAGTGTCTGTCTTTCCCCATTTCAGTGGTGAAAGTCAGGGAATGATGGGTATCAGAAAATAGTAATAACATTTTTGGTTTATCTTTGAAGTAGTTGCATTTATTCATTAATAGTGCAGCTCCTCTGAGCAAACTGGAACTTCAGTCTTCTTGTCTAGGTTGAAGATGAAAATTTATTTTCAAAACTATTCTAGAAATTAGATTTTCCAGTCAACTACAATGGTAGCTATTCCTCTACTTCTCTAGGTTCATGTAAACTGTTTCAAAGAACCACAGATTTTCTTTAATGAATACCTTTATTTCTGTGTTGAATAAACCTGACCATCATGATCCCTCACCAATTTTTCCTTCAGTGTTTAATCCATGCCTTTTTTGGGGGGCAAAAACAATTTCATTTTGGATTAAACTCATACTGAAACAGATGTTTTCAAAACTGTCATGTACCTCTGAATTTCTTAGCTCTCCTAATTCCAGTGGTATTAAAATATCACAAGAACAGCTGTTGTTATGTTTCTTGTGGAGTCAGTAATTACAGAATTGTGCTGTGCTGAAGGGTGGCAGGTAAGTTTCACACACAGGTAGTTTAAACGGGTTCAGCTGAAACAAACCTTTGTATTTCAGGGTTCAGCCCTCACTCATGGCAAACAACCAAGAAACTCTGCTGTTAAAAATAATGTAACAGCATCCTTCACCTTTTGCATTCCCAATATGTCGGATTGATCATTCCTGACAGAAGCATAAAAATGTCAGAGCAACAAATAAGAAGGGTAAATAGCAGCTAATGCCTGGGGAGTTTCATTGCCTCAACAGGTACATGAAGTTATAATGGCACTAATCAGCATTCCTAGAAGCAGCCAGAACTTCAACTTGCCATAGAAAAAGCCTGAAAGGACAGAGACTTCTTCCATGCAAAACACCATGGAGATCAACTAAACCTCAACCAGTATGGACTTTAAAAATGAAAGCTTACATCATTAGGATAAATGAGGAGCCAGCACGTATCTGCATGCATGGAATGGCAGCAAATGAAAAATCAGATTCTATCCCTCTAGCTGAGTAATCATTATACAATAGAATCAGTTCATGACCAAATCCCACTCTACGTAATCCAGCTACTGTCAGAATCTTGATAGTTTCCCTGGAACTGATACCAGGTTATCAGTGATAATCTGATGCCACCATTGTTGGAGTTGTTAGTCATGTGCCCTAGTCAGAATCTGGAGATACTACCCCTCCCCACATGAAATGTTAGTGTAGCAAAATTAGAAGGTAATGCATCTTTCCATATTGGTCAAGGTTTTGGATGCTTTGGGAATATTTTAAAAGATGCATATAAACATTTTACAAGAAATACTTAATTTTCTGTAAAAAATATCCTTTAATTTATTGTGTAACCTGCAGAACTCTTCTACATGATTGCATTTATTGTCACAAAGCCCCACTTTGGCCATGAAACCTATTATTTATTTGTGTGGAGCTAACATTCTTACCAGTCCCCTGTCTGCTTGTATCCATCGATTCTCTCTTCTCTAAGGGCTCAGAGTTTCTGTGTAATTTACCATGGTTTAACCAGTTGCTTCTCACTGCCTGAGCCACAGTGACTGTCTGTACGTACACTCAGATGGTAGAGAACACCATATAATTTGATTTTGTCAATCCCTTTTCACTGTGCACTGGGCTAAAAAGAATTATCTTCCATTTATTCCTGGCTAAGAGTGCCTCTATGAGGTACTATACCTCATCTGATGTAGGCTACTCACTACAATAATAACTTGCTTGTGAGTCTAACATGAACATATTTCGTATTTTAATAACTTCTGGAGAAATAACTGTCTTTTCACCTCAGGTTGCACAGTACCTAGTGCAATGGGAGAAAAAGCACTAAAAAAGTCATGCAAATAATTAATACATCAAAATCACAGTGTATTTTTCAGTAGTGCACACATACACACATCCATTTGCAGATTTCCTGGCCCAAAGGATTTGTCACCTAAATAGAGACGAAAGGCAAATGTTAAAAAGGAAAACGAAGAGATGAAGTGAGTTAAGATTCATGCAGTGGGTCAGTTTAGATCTGGGGATAAAAATCAAACCTGGCTCCTACTCTGCTCTAGCACAAACCAGTATTTTATCCTCTTATTCAGAGTGCCTGTCATGGCTGGTTCCTACCAAAGGTTTCAATCCACGTCTGCCTTTCTCATTTCTCACATAAATATTGCTGAGAACCACAGGTCACTCTTTCCCCCTAGGCTGATCAGTTCCTCCTTCTCAGGATTAGGATTTAGTCCAAATCCTCATCTTTCCTGATAACAATATTGACACATACACTTTTCTATCTGTTAGGCTATGTCATTTACAGAATTAATGGTAGATAATTTTTGAGTAGTGTTCTAAAAAGTGGTGCTTTGCTCTCCCCCATCTCCTCCAATTTTTGCTTCATAAAGTCCCAAGTACGTTCCTTGTGTGGCTGCAGTGACCTGTGGGGTTACATCAGCCCTGAATTCTGCACAACTTAACACACCCACATCCACCCACAAACCTCTCTTACACTATGGCTGCAAATGCGCATTGCATTCTTCTTGACAAAGCACTTTAAGTCATTTCCCCTTCCTCTACCTGTGGGGTCATCATTCTTACCTCTGCCCCCACTCACCTCTCTCCAAATTTGTCATCAAAACCATCAATGGAATGTGCTGTAACCTGGTCATAGAAATCAATATGGTTACAAATGATTCTTGACGAAGTTAGTTTTGTAATTTGGACCATTTGAGTTACCTGTTTCAGTGGTGAATCTGAGTGGATCATGAACTACTGCACCTCTGTGTATGTGCAGGAGAGTGGTGGTGGGGGAAATTTCTTAAATGACTCTGTCACTGGAAAAAATGTAGTGTCATACTACACATTAAGAGATACATTCCCTGTTCAGGAGAAGTTCTGTAGCAGCACAGTAATAAAAATGATGAAAAATCCCCAGGACACTTGTGAAAGATTGTTCTCTAGCTATATACAGAATTTGAAGTGATCTAGAGTTTTGTATTAGCATTTACTTAAGCTAATCAGTGAATCTGCTGATGCCTTTCTACTTGACAGCTGATATTGTCATCCCAGAAGAAACAAACACCCTTTGCACCACATCTTTGTGGGTTCTTTGTATGCTATCTGCTTTACCTAAGAACATAATTTGCTGTTCCTGATGTTTGGCTGAAGGCAGGGGCCTAGTGATTTTTTTTTAATGACATTTCAGATGGGCTATTTTATTCTTCCCTACAAAAGGTCTTTTTTCCCCCCCTTCTCTTCTTTTTAGAATTCCTCTCATCTGCTTTGTCACAAGAGCCTTCATCTGAAGAGTGGAAATTGCAGCTCCTTATGGCTTTCTTTGAAGCCACCAGACAAACTTCATGATTCCAGTTTATGAAGTCCAGTGACCAGGACATTTTCATAACTTTTGTCCCTATGTTTTGTGACTGTAACACTTGCTACTGTAGGAGAGTGACATTAATCTCAGTCTGTATCGTAAGAAGACAGGGGTATTTTGAATTTAAGTGGATGCCTGAATTTCAAATGAAGGTGTAATTGCAGCTGGAAATGTACAAATGTCCATGCAGTATCTGTAAATACATATATTTTCTTAGAAGGCTACAAAATTTAAAAGCTTTCCACCTCATCTGCTTCCATGCTGGTAACTTGTAACCCCTCATCCTGATCTTCCAGGGTTACTTACATGGTTGCCCAGTCATCCTGGATCCTCAAGCCCTGGCACTTTCAAGGAACTTGTAGAAACCAGGAGCAAAACTCTTGGCAGAATTTTTAATGACTTATTTCAAATGGAGTTGCACAACTACCCTATGTGTGACATTAGAAGTAAAGTCCCTAAGGATGAGGCAGCTCACTAATGGTTGCTATGAAATGCAAAGGAAATATTGAAACTGCATAATGCAGCTGGCTACTCAGCCTGGTATTAATACTATTTTGGGCCATTTTTCCTAAAATGAAGAGAAGTATTCTTGCTTCTGTTAAGGATTTCCAGTCAGAAAGAAAAGCAGCAGCCTTTTATTTTGCATTTAATGAGAATAGTCCCCACTAGGAAAGAACATATTGTCAGGACCTTTTTTATTTACTTTCTCAATTAGTACCAAACTGTGATAGTAATTCACGAGAGAATTAACACACTGCCTTCTGCATTTCACTGTCTCCTTTTCCTGTAGCTATTTCAGGAACTGCAACGCTGTGGGATACACCTAGATCCTGTTAATAGGCACTATACTGAAAAGAAAAAACCTGAACATCCTCTACTAGATCCTCCTTCTAACCTTTTATTATGCTGGCCTTCTATTAGGGTAGGAAAAATTTTAGCAGGAATTACAGTGTTGTAGGTGGAGTCTTGTAGGAAAAGACCATCTTGTAGTTGAATGAAAATAGGTATACTAGAAAGGACCTATGATAATGTAGGGGAAGACAGTAGCTGCTTTGGGATTCTTGTTGAAAATCCTAGTTTATTGACCTAGGTTTTAGCTCTGCAAGTTAATAGAAACAGACTAAAGTTTAGGCACCAGAGTAGTCCACCCAAGTCTGGAGTGTTCACCTTACATCTTTGTTGAATGAGGGCTCAAGGTACTATGGGGATTAGCACTACAGTAAAGCTCCACTGCAGACTATGAAGAGTTTAAAAATCCTGTTTACAAGTTCTCCTTGAGCTGGGTGAGGAAATATTTCCTGAACCCACAGGCTTTGTTTCACACTTGAAATACTGTATAGCCTATTTGAATATTTTTGTAGGGCTTAACATTAGCATCTCTCACACAGTTTACATTACTTTGACTTATGGAAGTCCCACTGTGGAGGATTGGGAAAATCTAGAGTTCTGTATTAGTAAACCCGTGATGGAAAAAAAAGGCAATTATCACTTGTTTTAGAAGCTCCAAAGTGTAATTCTTGCAGTTAATTCCTGCAAGGTTCAGAGAATCTAGGGTGAATTGGGTTTGTGGTAGATATTTACATTCTTTTTGGATCAGCTATATATTTATATATAAGAACACTGATTTCAGTAACAGTCTTCTACTTAAACTTGCAAATCAAATAGACCCTATGGGGCATCTGATGTAAATTAGTGAACTGCTGTTTGCTACGGATAAAAATAAGTTTCTTGGCATGTTCTTGGCCAAAAAAAAAAATAATTAAAAAATAGAAAAAGAAAAAGAAAAGTTTATAAGTTTATAGTCTTTATTACTAGAATTAATTTTACCTTCTCTTTTCTCCCATATGATTAGTTACATATTAGCTAACCACCACAGCAGGGAAATGCCCAACTGTCTGGAGAAATAAAATCATGTAACACACACCCAGTAGGAACATAACTCATAGGAGCTGTTGGGATGGGGCTTTAAGAAAGAGCATTAATTTATAATTGGCCACTGTTCATCTGACAAAAAAGAGAGAAACTTTGAGTTTAAAAGGGACTTCAAAATGTGAACCTGTCAAAGCCTGTGCATTGTATTTGCTCTGGATGGTGCATTAACATCTCTAGTAAAGCTTATGCTATTTTGAGTGATGGAGGGCCTACTGTGTAGGGCTGGGGAAAAAGAAATAAAGTTCTGTATTAGTAAGCATGTGACTGGGAAAAGAGGCAATTATCTCTTTCTTTGAGAGCTACAAAGTATGGTAGTGGTAGCTTCTGACAAGAGTAAGCTAGATGTGCACAGCTTAAAGGCAAACTGAGGACATGCAGATGAAAAGTTCAGCCCTTTTCTGATTCCCCCCTCCTTTCTTTACCCACCCTTGTGATCTCTTTACTACAGTGGAGAGAAAATCTGGGGCACTTGTTTCTTTCATTTCTTCCAGATTGTTATTTTATCCTCATTTTTGGTAGAGTGGTAATGATATCCAGTGGCTGCTTAGATGAATCACTGATAGATATTCCTTAGGGATATTCCAGAAAAATACATCCCAGCCAGGACTTATTTCCTAAGTCACAGCATGAATTTGAAACCTATACAGTCTGCCAACAGTAATCAGCTCCTGTCACTGGTCAGGTTTCCATTATTTTTTCCTTGGCTCTCTTCTTCAACTCTTCTATTTTGTCCACTCGCACTGGCAATTAAAGGCTGCAATGAATTTCTAATGCACACAAGGAGGCAAGAACACACACAGAATCCTTTCTTACCCTTGCATTTCATCTCCAGACCATTTTGGTTCTTTCTGTCCCTTGCACTCACTAGCTTAAGCTAGCTTGGTTTGGGATTTACAAGATACTTCCATTTCCTTTCTTGTGTAGTTTGCAAAAGAAAATCTGGCTCTCTGAAATCTGTAAGGAGTAGGGGCATAGTCAACAAAGAAAAAAAAATATTGAGAAAAGACAGGTGAGCTTTATTCAGGGATCCAAAATCTTGAAATGAAAAGTGACATGTATGAAGGCTCCATATCCATGAAGGAGGTGAATACTGCTTCTGAAAATACATAGTAATCTCACCCAAGTGCAGTTTGTGTCACAAGACGACCGAAGGGCTTAGGGGGTGGTTTGTTGTCCTGTTACCTCTGAACAGTCATCTGAACTTAAGCCGTGCTTGTTACCAGGGTTGGTTTGGAAGTGGGAACTGATTGTGGCAGAAGCTGCCCCAGACACATTGCAACATCTCCCTGCAGAATCTCCGAGCTGCAGCATTCCCTTTTATGGAAAAGCTCCCCTTCCAGCAGGGCTTTTGGAATGGCAGCGCAGCTCTCCCTCCTCAAGGAGGCCTTTCCAGTTGGCCTTCGCCGACTGAGTCAGCTGCCAGGTGGAGAGCAATCCGTCACTGCTTTCACTCCCCTACACAGCAGGCAAATCTCTGAAGCTGCCCGAGCTGGATGAAAATCATTTCCCAAGCTCGCACGCCAGTGTGTCTATTGCCACAGCAGTACTGAGAGCTCCTGTGGCCCAGCTGATGTGACATCAGGTGAAAGCTGCTGGGCTTCCTTGCGTGGGCACATCCTGCTGGCACGGAGCTGCGGCAAGCCAGGCGTGAGGCACAGGGTGGGAGTGAGCCTGCTCACACCAGCCTTGCCCAGCTGCAATTCTGCGCTCCCAAGCAGTGGATCTGTGGGCTAAACAGACATCTGGCCTGGATCAAGGACCAGCTCACAGGTGCTTTTTCTTTGGTCGTTGAGCAGAGCATAGATTCACAGTAATGAATGATGATGTGTTGGTACAGTGGCTGCATGCTGGATATAGGGCAACAGGCAACTGCTGGTACAGCCAGCTGGTAAAAATTCACCTGTCACCACTGGCAGAGTGAATTAATACATTACATCCACGATCTATGATGAACTCTGAAGCCAAACGTACTTTATTGCCAAAGCACAGCCTTATTTTTGGGATTTTTGGTCAGAGGTATCCAGCTCCTAGGGCTGCAGAGGCTGAAGAGGGTGTAATTACTTGTTACACTTGGGAAGGATGCTTGGGAAATGCTGAAGGCTGCATTGCAGTTCACCATCCCAGCTCCTCCAGCTCTGCTGACACAGCTCGGTGAGAGCTGAACCAGTGAGCTAGGTCACTGAAGTTATTTCACTGTAACTTCTCAGGGTTACTTTTAACCCCAAGCATTTGAGTGATCTGGTTTACAGAGCAGTCACATAAACAGTTGCTGAGGCTCATCAGGAAGGGTAAGGCTGCAGTGTGAAGTGAGAGGCAGAGCAGTAACTGTGCTGACCCAACCACTCTGAGCTCTCTGGCAATCCCTCCGTGTCAGAGTTGAAGAATACAGTGTATATTTTGCAGCAGTGCTCCCAGAGGTATGAGTGTCTTAGGAATAGCCACTTCTCACTGTACTGTCTTCATCTTAAAATAGAGCAGGCTAAGAGATGTTTGTTTACACTAAAACAAAAGCTCTAGATGGAGCAAATTATCCCTGTGGTATTTAATTTGTGATTCAGGCTCATCTGTGACTCTTCCAGTTTCTCTTCAATTAAAAGAGCATGTAACTGCGCGTAAACATTTAGCCTAGTCAGATTTAGCCAACATTAAGGCTCAGATGCCCAACTGCTTGTATTTTTAAGTGGCATTTGGGTGGTAAATTCTTACTTCTTCCTTTAAAATTGATTACAGGATTCCAGGCAGGTTTTTTTCCCTTTTTATTTTGTGAATGGTTCTTTTATTTTAGGGATCAAGTAAATATATGATTCTCCCACTAGTATTGCAATAGCAACTCCATAAAATATTGGCACTTCTGTAAGAAAAAAAGCCACCCACATGAAATTTTTGCCAAATCCTAGCTAAGTAGTACATTTGCAGGGTGCCCTCACATGATCAAAACCTTCTGTTATCATCTCTGTAGGAATGTCCCAATGAGGTCACATTACATTACCCCCTGCTGGGGATTTTCTCTCTCATGTCTCCTGCTTGGGGCTAAAAAGATTGTAAAATGGGTGTTCAGTGTCCCACTGAATTAGCCAAAATCCCAGATTAAAAAGCAGTGATTTCTACTTGTTTTAGTCAACTTTGTACCAGTCTTGTTCATCGTCCTTTCAACAATAGAATTGTTTATCCCATTTTTTCATTAGATCTCAAATTAATATCTTCCAAGGGAGCCACAGAAACTAATTGGAATAATAAATGTACTCATACTTGCTGATGTGTTTTAGCAGACTATAATTCAGATACAGTGCGTTTGAATAGTACTTAATAAAAGTTTGCCTGATGGGGCACAGGCTAAAAAGATGCCTCCTTTTTTTTATATATCTGACTGTAGTTATGTGAATTTCTCATGTTATACTTCCCTCTGCCTTTCTAGGCCTTTGTACTGCTGATGAGCAGAAGGCAGAGGAGGTAAGGTCACTCTTCCTTTCCTGTTTCCCTGTCATCATCATCAACTGATGTAGTTGCAACAGAAATGATACTACGCTTGTTTGTTCTCTCCTCTGAGACCACAGAGAAACTCTTCTGAATGTTAACAAAAGGCTTGAAGTATCTGTCTGGTATGTAGAGAAAGGCCTCTGTCATCCTGTTTCCTGCTCCTTAATATTGAAAGTAGCTGCCAGGATCATAAGCCCAGCATGGTGGCAGTTGCCTCACACAGTGACTCCTTTTATTTTGTTTGCATGAAGCTTTGAAGTTGGATCTTCACGGTCCTTTAATCAGGAGAAACTCATTGAGTTTTTAGACTTCATTTTCAAACACTGAGTTATCCAAGAAGTGGGATGAAAGATATGGTGTGGAGCAGACAAAAGCTGAATAACACAAATGTGATGTTTTCTACTTGTTTATTTGGATGATTAGAAAGTTGGGAAATAGACAAACTTTCTGCATCTCTCCTTTTCAGAGCTTTGTCCCCTGTTACTATGTGTGTGGTAGATACATTACTGCCTATCCATGCTCATGATCTATTGTTGTCACCAAGGTGTTCTTGGGCTGCAAGGCACTTTTTTGTGTTACTCCTTTATAATCACAGAAAACACAAGCTTGTCGTGACTACTTAGTAGTGAAAAACAAAATGCTTTTCTGTCTGTCCTTCCATATTACCTCACCACGTTCTGTTTGCAGAAATATGTCCATTCTCTGGAACAGACTCACTAATAAGGCGCAAATCCATCTCCCTGCAATGTATCCATTAATTTCAACTGATATTATATAGATGTCTTTAAAAGAAAAAGGAATCCAAACAAGAAAACATAACTCAAACCCTACCTTGCTTTGTAAAATACTCACCCTATTTCTTTTATTAACAATTTTTATTATTATTTGAAAGATTATCATTGCATCAGTTATTACCAATCCCATTTTTGTCTCTGCCCCATAATATGGTCATGAGAGTCTACAGTATTTTGCTTTGCTTTTTTTCATCTCCACCTATGAATTAAAAGAAAGTTCAAGTGTATTCAAGTGTACCAATGTGTTTTTCTGATATTGGCGTGACTGAGTGCGAGAGTGACTGGTAGGTCAGGGGGTCATGCTGCCAGCCAGAGGGACCTTGACAGGCTGGAGGAATGGGCTGACAGAAATCTTAGAAAGTTCAACGAGGGAAAGTTTAAAATCCTGGACCCAGGGAGAAACAACCCCGTGCACCAATATACACTGTGTGCCACCCAGCTGGCAGGCAGCTTTTCAGAAAAATAAGGTTCTGCTGAAGACCAAGTTGAGCATGATCCAGCGGCATGCCCTAGTAGCTAAGAAGGTTAATGTTATCCTGGGCTACGTTCAGCAAAGTATTGCCAGTGTTTAGAGGGATGTGATCCTTCCTCTTTAGTCAGTGCTTGTGAGACCACACTAGGAGTACTGTGGATGTGGCCCTGGACAAATGTGTCCAGGTGATCCTGCTTAAGCAGGAGACTTAGAGGAGATAACCTCCAGAGGTCCCTTCCAGCCTCAGCCACTCTATAATTCTCTGATTCTTTGATTTGGTTATTGTCCTATTTAACCAGGCATGAGCAATTTGTAATTATGAAAAAAAACCTATTCCAAAACATTGCCCCTGAAGACAATCACCAAAAAAGGGTTTCCATCATTTGCCAGGACAACTCTGTTTTCACTCCTGCCCTGCCACTGCATTCATATCAAGTATATTTCAAATGTGCAACAAGGTTTAAATGAATGTCAAGACTTCTCCAGTTCCATGGGCCTTTACTAGCTCCAGTTTAGGCCATTACCAGTAGTCAAGGTGTATGAACAAAAGGTGAAGTTGCACATTTAAACAGCAATATTTATTGTCTAGAATATGCAGTTTTACATACTCCTGCAGAGCGGTGGAGTGACAACAGGGTTACTCAAGTCCCTTTCCAGCTGACAGTGCTTCTTCACAGTAGGAAAATGAATCAGTAATGCCTCTGTGGCAGGAGTGACATCTGCCCAAAGAGTGCAGTACTCCAGCAGATGCCATTATCTTTCTGCTCTTACCTATTCACAGGAAATAGAGAAACGCTTCCCCTGTTCTCCTGTCCAAGGATCTCTGAGGAATCAGGCTGTCGGCTGCCAGTTGAATTATGCTGTAGAGTGAGCTGAACAATACAATCTTTTTTTTTAATACAGCTTTATAATTTCCAACCATAAATTTAATTGGAAATTTTAAGGATAAGAGACTACTAAAAGTGAAATGGTTTAAAAGTTATTGACTGAAGTAAAAGAATTGTGAACTAAACAGGGATCTCAATTGCAGAAAAGAAAATTAATCTATCTATTTAATTATTTGCATGGGTAATATCATAATATCTGAGCACTTTAGAGGTATTATGAATTTTCTCAGTTCACTGTAACTTCATCAGAAAAGTTCATGTTCTGCTCTGATGTGTGATTCACTGAAGGTATGCAACACTTCTGCCATGAAGTGTAACTGCCCCTTGACAAGGTTCAAATTTACACGAGTATATTAGAAAGCTATTTGTCTTGGCTTATGTTTGAATCAAAATTAAGTCTAAAGTCTACAGAGCATTTTGATTTTAGAGGGATTCTTCAGTTAAAGATGTAGGTAGAGCACCCTGAAATGTCTTACTCATATGGATTCCCTCCTATTTTTTCACACTAGAAGTATCTAAAACAAATTCTTCCATAAACTAGAGTAGTATGGACAAAATCAGAAGAAAAGAAAAAAATTTGAAGGAAATTGCATAGGTGTGGTACAAGTTTACAAGCGCTCCTCTAACGAGAGAAACTGCTTCTGGATAAGCAAGTTCACTGATGACACAAATCTGGGAAGAGTGGGCTATACCCCAGAGAGCTGTGCAGGCCTTTAGAAGGACCTCAATGTGTTGGAGAGATGGGTGGAGTGGAACCTTCTGAAACTCAACAAAGGCAGGGTCCTACCCCTGGAGGAGAATGACCCCTTGGACCAGCGTGATTTGACCTGCTGGGGAGCAGCTCTGCAGAGAAGGACCTGAGGGTTCTAGGGGACAACAAGCTGTCTGTGAGCCAGCAGTGTGTCCTTGTGGCCAAGAAGAGCAAAGGTATCCTGCATTAGGAAGAGCATTGTTGCTAGCAGGTCAAGGGAGGTGACCCTACCCCTCTTCTCGGTCCTGGTGAGGTGACATTTGGGATGCTGTGTCCAGTTCTGGGCTCCTCAGTACAAGAGAGACAGGGAGCTCCGGGTGTGGGTCCAGAGTAGGGTGACAAAGGTGGTTTAGGGACTGGAACCTCTCTCTTACAAGGGAAGGCTGAGAGAGCTGAGCCTGTTCAGTCCTGAGAAGACACAACTGAGAAGAAATCTTAGCAATGTCTATCAGTATCTAAGGGAGGGTGTCCAGGCTCTTCTTGATGGTGCTAAGCAAAGAGTTGATGGGCAGAAACTGATGCACAGAAAATGCTACCTCAACATGAGGTAGAACTTCTTTGCTGTGTGGGTGACCATGCACTGAACAGATTGTACAGAGAGGTTTTGGTGTCTCCCTTACTGGAGATATTCAAGAAACATCTTGACATAATTCCGTGCCATATGCTCTCCGATGACCCTGCTTGAGAAGACGACCCCACTGTTGTCCCTTCCAACTTGACCCATTGTGTGATTCTGTGAAATTATTCCTTGCAAACTGTGCTATTTCAATACATGTCTGTCAGTGTGCAGTGATTCACAAACTTCTGGACTTTTGGCTAAGGAGCAATTTCCTTTCTGTTTTTGTGCTTTTTCCTTACATTAAGTGTTAAGTACTCCAAAACAAGCATGTTTTGTGTACAAAAGTATTATGCATTAGAAAAGCAAAAGAGTGAAATGCATTCATACAGTGCTTGGATTCTTATTGTTCCCAGTGATTTCAAATGCAGAAGCAGATAGCAGTTGAAAGGGAAAGGGAAAAAGAACAGGTGACAGAGGGATGCAGTGGACAGTCTGGCAGTGACGCTGGAGGTTAGACTGCTCCATTGGTGTGTCTGCAATGCTGCTACAGCTATGCAGATTTTAAGTGTTTTCAGATATGTTTAATATAGAGTGTTGCCACCTGAGACAAACTGAGTATTCCAATCCCAGACAGGTGGGAAGCATGCTTTGCTGAAGCCTTTCTAGGTTATGCTAGCCTATTATGTGCAGGTTGGCCCAGGTAGGGGTATGTGCGCTGCATCTCAGTATTGCCAAACTCTGGGATTAGAGATAATGGATGACACAGAGAGAGAATAAAAGCATGTGAGTTTATATTCAGACTTTATTCAGGACTTCTAGTCTGCTGGTTCTGCTGCACTGACTACATCTGAAAAATTATCATGAAAGGATTAGTGTGGATTGGAGTCAATTCAGTGTGGATGAATGAATAACCCACACTGACCTCCACGTTGCTGTGCTGTTTATTGTGCCTAGTACTCAGACTAATTGGGTGGAAACTTGTTTAAGTAACTCCACACTGTGCTGAAGCCATGGGTGAAGCTGCAATGTCAAGCCACACCTGGAGATCTGCTAATGCCAATGGGAAGGACTTCAGTGGACCAAGTACTTGTCAGAGTCCAGCACTCACCATAATGTTTGGCATCTATTCCAAAGCTTTTGCTTTCTAGGATTTTTTGTTTTATAAAGAGTAGTTCAGGAGGCTATGTTTTGAACTAGTTACAAAGGCATCATAATGCTACCTCAAATCTGGGAATCTTAGCTACTGATTCTCAGCTGGTAGGTACAGTCTCTTTGAAACAGATACATGGACATTTCCCTCCTCTAGAAAGAATGTTGCCTATGAGCACTGGAGACAGGGCTTTTTTCTTAGAAGTGGATGATTTGAGGTTGGAGAATTGTATCTTATGGATAAGACACAGCCTTTCAGTGATCCATTCAGTAGTAGGATCTTCTTACCCTGTCAACTCTTTTCATCAAACTCACAGGAATTTAAGACTGTTACAGCCTCTGCCCTTTTGTTCAGCTTGTCTAAATTTGGCCAATGAGTTCAAAAGTCATGCTAAGAACGGGCTCTTGCAGAGACGAATATCCACACAAGCAGCAGTAGCACTTTGGAAAACAGATTTGAAAATAATACCATGCTATAATAGAAAAAGCTGCTTTCGTTTGCGTGGTTTGTGGAGCATAGTAATGGAGTTGCTTGAACACGTGATCTGTCTGGGCAACAATTTCACTAAATAGGATTTTATGAAATTTTATGGAGAATAGAGCTCATTTATCTGTGATTGGTATGATAACTGAAGCATTTGCTTTAAATTTCCAGAAATCGTAATTCTTAGATATAAAAATTCACCTGGCAGTCCAAACAGCTATTGGAAATCCCACAAATGTCTTGTTGTTTTTAATCCCATATCCAGGAAAGAAGCCAAACTCTTCAAGAGTTTGAGCACTAAGCTTTCTGAGCTCATGTATTGAGTCTGTGCTGGGTCCAAATAAGCAGTCTGTTGCTGCTGTCATTTTATATGGTCAGTTTTACCTCTACATTGCACTCTCCAATCCCCACAGCTGCTCATTTTAGTGGTACAAGTGCTGACTCAGCCAGTAGGGAGGAAGTGGTCCTGCCTTTGTAACGAGGCAAGGAAGCACACAGGCAGGAGGAGTGGGTGTGAAGCAGCCTAATCCACTCTAATCAACACTGGTCACCAAACTGTATGCCATTAAGAAATTATGGGAACATCCCAGCCAAATCAAAGGAAAAAATCTGACAAAAATGCTCCCAAAGCTCTTGTGAGTGCTGTAAAATTGTACTTGTTTCAATGAATGGCCTGGGGTGGTCTGTCCAAACCTGACAAAATGAATCTGACCTGATTTACGTGAATAATTTGAGTCGTAACTTCTTCCAACTGACGACTAAGGCTCTGACAAGAATGATCACGTCATAATTTATCAATGAAATGGGCTTCCAGCGTGCAGAGTCAGCAGGATTTTTTCCCTAGCCTGAGTAACACATATTGTTACTTCTTACTCGGTCAGAGGTGAGATACTGTTCTTTTGGCCTCATTGAGCTCATTGGAGAGCCTGGGGGTTATTTAGTCAGAGTTTAAATAAAGCTCCACTGGAAAGCCATTGCTGCTTTGGGACTTGCAATTTTTCTCACAGTTAGGTCTATTTCTGTGAAATGTAGTCATGCTCTCAGATGTTCTTTCCAGGCTTTTTATATGGATAGCCATGAAGGACTTAACCAAAGCCGTACATAGGGTTTTTTTGTTTTAGTCTATATACTAAGAGTTTATATATCTGCTTTTCTGTTCTTTCTATAATTTTTGGTTAAAGCAAAATGAAAAGTAATTTATTAATTTTCTAAGATATTACTTCATTTGATTCAGGGTTTTGTCTTCATAACTGTTTTGGCATGATCCTTTTATAAAAATTTAAATGTTTCATGTACAGATGCCAGCTTTTTACTAGCCTTTATGAAGATTTTTTTTTTCTGCTACTGGCGAGTATGCTATATTTCTGTCATATAAGCATTTGCAATATCTTAGAATACAACAGTTGTCAGGAATGCAAAACTATTTATTTCTTTAGTCCCTCATTCATCAATGCTGAAAGTCACAAAGATCGCAACCATCAGGACCTTAGCTTCCCTGACTGCCTGAGAGATTCACCTCCCAAATAAGAGATAGTCACAGTATTGTTCTTGAGGTCTGGTTTTGAAACTATCTTCATTGCTGCATCATTTACAATTTCAGGTAACTAGTGATATGTTAGAAGATAATCTTTTCTCAGAGGATGAAATGAGTCCCCAAAATGAAAAGATTTTCTTGCTGCTAGTGGAATGTGTAAGCCTCCTTGTGTCTACAGGCTTTGCTTGTCAGGAGTGACTATGGCTCTATTTGGCTCATATAGACCCATAAATGTTAGAGCTAATTCTTGAGTTAATTTCTCCCTGATGAAGGAACAATTTGTGATCCCAAAGATACCCATTGATACCACAGCACTAAAAATGCAGAGTGATATGGAGTGTTTCTTTTTACTTTGATCCAGCATAAGAGCTAAAATGAGAACAATGTTCAGTTATGAGTACTTTTCTTTTCAAAAGTTCTATATGCTGGTGGGAATGACTGATCTCCTTCATATTTTCTAAAGCTCTGATAATTAGGACATGGTGGGAATACTGCTGTTAAGCACCATATAAAGCCTAAGCACTGGCAGTCTTTAGGACATGCTCAGCAGATGAAAGGAAAACAATGGATGAAAGAAAAACAAACCCAGAGTTGCAGATGGCATTCAGCCATGCACTCTGGACTTCTGCAGGAGGAGTTTTTTCTTGCATTCAGCATACAAAATGCACAGCCGGAAGAAACACTGTCAGCCACTTCTTCTGACCTCAGTAATCATGCAGGCTACAGGAATTTCCTAATTGACTTATCATCTGAGCTCGTCAGAAAAAAAAAAAAAAGACATCCCCTCCCTTACTCTGAAACACTTCCAGTGATTCCACTCTATAATATTTCTAACACTCTGGTAGTTAATTACCCTTACTGTTAAAAGAGTCTGCCTTATGGCTAGCTTGAATTTTGCCTAGTTCTGACTTAAAGACTTTGACTTTTCTTCTGCTTTTGTTTACTAAGTTTAGATAATGAAGAGGCATTTATAAAGAAAATTCATGTAGTTCTCCCCTGCTTTTGATCAAATCATTCTTGTATCCCCTTGTCATAAGGCTAAGGCATGTCGCTATGAGGCCTGTGCTTCAGTGAATACAAACATCCAAGCAGCTCTTCTCATAGCCTTTGTCAATTTAGTGTCATCCACCTGCAGTGTGGATATTTGGGCAGGACCGTATTGTGTGGTCTCACATAATGCAAAACACATATATCCTATACCTTAATCTCAGCTGGGATCCTCTTGCTTATTTACCCACCAGCAGCATGAATAATGGATTTTGTTTAGCAGCGGATTTTGACAGACCTGAATAGTGGAACCTGTTAGTGGCTATCACACAGCTTGAATAGAGTACTTACGTGTTTCATGAGGCATTTCATGGCTTGTAAAAACATGTGGCTAGTGCCATGAATAGTGTGTATTTGTTTTCCAACACTCTTGAAACATCTCGGTAGAGGAATATGTCTTCCCTTTCTAGTTTACCACATCTTCCAGCTCTTCTGAGCAATTCTTATACAGTCACGCACTTAAGTATGTTAGTAAGAGTTATCCTAGATTAATCACCTTGCAGAAGGTGCTCTCCTGCTTCCCTCTCTGTGACATCAAGTGCAATGTCTACTTCAAGGGCTTCAAGCTTGAGATGTCTTATGCTTGCTACTCCTCAGGGACAACAACAATCTTAACATTACCTGCTCCTCATTTGTTTTATAACCTTGTCCTACAAAGTCTTCATTTCTTTGGAGTTTTCCCCTTACCAGCTTTAACCTGAAACTGAGACATTAATTCTTCTGACTCAGTAATTTACTCTTCTTCCTTTGCTTTCTATTAAAAATTTTACAAAATTTCTTTGAATTATCATGGTGCTTTTGGGGAGTTAAAAAATAGTCTGAACATCTCTATGCCTATTTTTTTTATTTTATTTATTTATTTATTTATTTATTTTGAGAGAGATTTCTAGGACTTTCTCTTCCAGCTGAGCATAACAACGGCTTTTGTCTTTTTATTTTGGCATTTTCACTTCTACTCGCAGCTGGAAGTGGGAAATACACTAGAAAATAAAATTGAACAATAACAAGGACAAAAAGGGGTAAAAATTAAAATAAAAAGAGTCACAAAGGGTTCAAATGTTGTGTTGTGTCTTCCTCCTGAGGTGGGTCTTGATCCTGCCAACTGTTCCCCTGTAAGAAGGTTTATGCCTGTGGGTGCTCCTGCTGAGTTCAAAGTTGCTCACATGAATAATTGATTGCAGGGTCTGGGACATAGTTTGCAATTCCTTTTTCAAGAAAAGTTCATTATCATCAGATTTCATCTTGCCCAAACATTGCTGGGTTAGGGACAAGTAGGTCAAATGGATACCTGTTGGGTTTTTTTTTGTTGCAGGAAGACCTAGCAACTGGCAACCTGAAACAGTGATTTAATAATAAAAACAATGAAAAAACAGTCACTGTCACTCTTTTTTTGGGGTAGGATTTTATCAGAGTGGTGAGCTTTGAACAGCTTGTTCAACAAGGGTTCAAGTCTCAGGGGAAGGAGAAGAGCTCAGTAAAGCTTTACGTTTGACAAATGCTTAAGTGGCATTATTCCTAACATAATACACTACCATGATGTGTGCTTCATACTTATGCTGTTGCATCTTCTGCCATATAATTTTCCAGAAATCACACACCTTCAAATTTATATTCTTGGTAATCAGAGCAGCATAGAGAAATCAGGTAATAATTGAAGTGGATTTAAGCTACTTCAGCACAAAGGATGTATTTTTAGCACTTAGTGTAGCACATTGATACAAAACACCAATACACAGAGGAAGAGAGGGGGGGAAAAAGTGTGGAGTTGTAGAGGATGTGAGAAGGAAGAAAAGAACAAAGGACTTTTCTCCAGTTGAATGCAAATGGAAATGACCCTCAAGATTCACGGAACACAGGCTTTCTCCTGACAATGAAGATTTTCATGCAGTGAAATCCATTTTTGAAACTCATTAGCAAATGCTGTGATCTTGCTTATTTTCTGTAGCAGTGTCTAGTTATTTCAAATTGATTAGGAAACCTCTGATATGAGAGTGAATCAGGAGCTGTTCCAGGTATTCCTGTAATTGCTTATCATGCTTAATTACAAACATTTGAGTACAACTAGTTTGCTCTGGACTTGATTTTTCCTGCCTTTCAGTTGCTGCTTAGTGTATGTGCTAGTTAAAAAAAAAAAGAAAAAAAAAAAAAAGATAAATTAAACTTCCAGAAGGCTTTTGTTCTAAAAGAGTTGAAGATTTACAGAATGATGGATTAATTTAAGATGTACTATCAATAATGATTCAAAAACAAAAGAATCAGACTATCTATCTATTGATCACCTATCCATCTCAAGGTCATCTGTCTCTGTCGGTGTTACCAGCCTGTTTTGGGTCTAATTGCAGTTCCTTCTACATGGCACCTTCTATTTGCCACTTACTGGTTAAGGCCTTGGTTGCAGAGAAAAAGGTCCTGGAGCTGTTCTCAGCTACAGTGACGTGCCAGTTTTGCGCTGCTCTGCAGGCTAAACTGCATAGAAATGAGAAGATGCAGTAACCTACACCCCTAAGGGAACTTTATAAAGAAAAGCTCCACCTATCAGGACAGTGGTAGGTTGGGGAAAAAGCCTGTATTTTGAAGGGAAATGAGACACATGGAAGAAAGTTGGTGTTATTTGGTGTCATAGGCACTTGATTGGTTTGCAAGACTACAGTAGCCATTGACAGCACTCATAAAAAGAGAAACAGGCAATAGAGCCTGGACAACAGAGAACACTTATTGTGACAGAATAATTTTTTATCACAGGCTTGATCAAGTTGTTTATATCCCCAGTTGGTTGCAATATTCCTATTACCTGGATACAATGACCCATTTTGAGCTTTCCCTCATCTAGAGGGGGAAGCAGGTCAGGGAACTAGTAGTTATGAATTTTCACCTAAACCACTGAAGTTCTGTGGTTTGTGATACAATTAACATTCTAAAATAAAGTAAAATATTTTTATCACTCAACTCTTTCAAGAGACTAAATATTGCGAATGAGAAGACCGTATCAAGTATTCCTTCCAAAACTTAGTTCTGTTTTGCTCAGTCATAGCTTTAGGCATCATCACCTGTTCTACCTAGCAGGGTAGTGCTGTGCCATAAGAGCTTTTCATTCTCATTTCCATAGACCGACTGGTAGGCAGGAAAGATCTCTGAAGAATGAATAAGATTTAATGACCCAATAGCACAAGTGTAGTTAACTTAATCCACAATACCTTGCAGCACCTGCATCATCACAAGCACTTCTTTGTGCTTGGATGTCTTCTCATTAAATAAGCCACCTAACCAAACTGTGTGTGAGTTGCAATTCATTGCTCAAAATTATCTCAATGGGGCTGTTCTTTGGCAGGGAATGCTCTCCTGCCTCTTCTCCTGAAGGCTTCTTCCAAGGGGCCAGACAAATGAGAAACTGATATTGTCCTGCCATGTTGGATCTCTGTCACTTTCTGTAAGCCCCTGGACCTCATTTTCAGTACTTATCTTGGGGGAAGATTTTACAAGAAGAGTGGCTGAAGTCCAAGCTCATCCTTTGTCAATCACTATGTATTCTGTGGTGCTGAGACTTTCTGGTGTAACCTCATAGGAAGCAGAATGATTTCTAGCAGACAGTAATCTTGCACATTTACTTGTTTCCCAAGTTTGTTAAGAATTCAAATGTCAGCTAAATCTGAGGAGACATTAAATGTTTTTCCATTTGATAGTTGGTATTATAGGGAAAGAACATGGGATTTCTGAATTAAAGGGGGCAAAGTCTGTTCTAGTCCAGACAGGCTTTTTGTCATCATTTGTGAGTGTGAAGTAGAGAGAAGAAACTATTTGCTTTTTCATTTGATATTGATGTAGTCACACCAGCGTTCCTTGGTTGCAGACTAGAAAGAACAGTAAAACTTTTAAAAATCAAAACCTTAATTTAAATCTTAGCTAAATGAAAATTTTCATGCATGCTTTTGAAGAAGAAAAGACAAGCTCTGAAGGCTTTTTCTCTCTGTATGCAACTATCAGTTCTTGCTGTCCAAAGTATTCTCTATCAGCACTTCAGTTAAGCCTCTGTGCTTCTGCTGGCACTAACATTTTTCATTAGATTTCCCAGCGTTTGCACAGCACTGATTCACCTCTCTTGGTGATAACAACAGTCAGAGGGGCTAACTGGGACTAGCTGCTGGCATTTTAATCTTGCTCAGAGCAGGCAAGAGTAAAAATCCTGTCACTGCCTAGCCTGTGCTTATCCTCCCTATGGTGAAACTCTGCTGTTGGCTGTAGTGCTGCAGAGGTTTTGAGAAACAGCTCATATTGTGAAAGTCTCTTGGCCCTGTGACAAAGGAAGAGACCTTCTTTTGACAGGTTAAAATGTTTACAAGAGAACACAGGTGTATCTATGAGGGAATAAGCAGACTCTGAAGTAGCCTGAACAGGTATAAAGGAGAGTTTGCTACTTATTCTGGCAAAGAATGAATCTGCAAAGTCTGAACTTTGATATTTGTTTTGAGAGTTGAATAGATATTTAAATGAGATAATTTTACTCTGTGGATTTACTGGAGCATAAGCTAACCCTTCGTCACCTTTCTTATTAAAAAAAATACAATTTCTATGGAGATAAAAAGGAAAAAAAAAACATTTCAGAAGACTTGCATGAGGATACTTTGCTGAGATTAGTGAAGACTAAAGCACACAATGTGATAAGAATAGAATTGCTGGAGTCTGCTCTCTTCTCAGTGGGTGCCCATTCTCTTTTTTCCTCAATATGCATACCCCCCATAAATGTTAATGGCAGCTATTCACAGACAAGAAGAGCCCCACAGACTCCAACATATGCAACTCCCATTCACCATAATAAGCAGGGAGGTTTGATTCTCTCAATGCCAGACTCAGGTCTCTCTGAGAACTTGTGCAAATAAGCTGTGGGTAGGGATACCCAAATAAGTTTCTAAAGAGGAAGTGAAGCTGTGAATTTGCAGTGTTTCAGCAGCTCCATGGTAACTTTTTTGCATGTATACACTTGTGCCATGGTAATTGTAAAGTAACCTGAGGTATTTCATCCTTCTGTGAAAGAAGAGAAAGTATAAAACACAATGCATTACTCATAAGTTTAAGAATGTGGAGAAAGGAGGTCGATGTACTGCTAATTTATACTTTAACTTGCCCTGAAAAACTCTTAGGTGTCTATGGACTGAGAAGAGACCTGGACAGACTTAGGTAAGCAATTGGGATGGAAGGAAGGTTTGGTGAAAGGATTGTTTATGTGATAAGGAGGCTCATTTTTTGAGGGTGTGAAGTTTCAGAAGCTCATAGATATCAAAATATGGTTACAAACTGTCTAGTGACTGGAAAATAAGTGTACTGTCATCATGAAAGCATTAAGAAAACTGATGTGGATGCTGTGATTGTAGGATCTTGGAGAACTGAGTTTTTAAATGAATCTTGGAATGAGAGGTTAACCAGGTGTCCATGGATGCTGTCCAGAAAGGATGCTGACAGATGGAAACCAAAATGATCCCAGGGCCCGAGGCAGCTGCATGTAGCACATCCCTTGGCTGGCCCTAATTCTAACACACTTAAGCTGTTGTTGAAAATTGGTAGTAGTCAAACGCAAGGATCAGGTGAGGTAAGATCCCTCTGCCTGTGTGTTCTGACCCTGAGTTTGGTGGACAAGCTCGAGACATTAAGCATGGCTTTTCTTAGGAGAGGAGATGCCACAGTAGCTGCTGCAGCAATTCGAGCAGCAGGGAATTGGGATTCATTCCTAGCTCTGCCAGGACTTTGCTCCATTACCTCAGGCAAGTTGCTGAAAACTGTCATCAATTTTGGGTCCCTGGGTTTTAGAATGCCCAGCTCAAATAATCTGGGGTCTGATTTTCACAGGTGCTTTGGTACTGCAGTTTTGATTGACCCTGACTGATGCCTAGGGCTTGGCACTTCTGACATATAAGGCTTATCTGGCTCACCTGATGGATTTAGCCCTCTCTAAAAATTTTGTCATGATCTTACAGTGACTAAGCTCACTGTACAAAATTAATTGTGATTGTGATATATGTCAAACACAGGTGCCCCAACATGAAACATAAATAATATTAAAACCTTGCATTGGAGATGCTATAAGTGACAAGTATTAATTTTTTGTTCACAGTCTAACCATTAATTTATTCTTTACAGATTTTAGGTAATTTTTTGCCACAAGTAAGACAGCCTACTAGAAAACAGAATTTCATTTGGTAAGTGTTTCGATGATGTCCTGTTGAAGTCATCAATAACACTTCAAATAGCACTGGAGGGAGAAAAGGATGGGAAGCCAAATATCATTAATAATATCTGCAATATTCTCAATGCTAACAAATTATCAGCTGTATAAATTTTTAATTAATAGGAGTATGAACAGGGATTTGACTGTCAACAGGCATCAGTATTGATGTGCGCGAGTGAAGCATGGCAAGGCAAAGATCGTTGTGGGGAGGATAACATGAACCATGCATCTGTGAAAGACAGGTCAGCATTTTCTGAACCAAAAAACCTCCTCATGGACAAATCACATCTTAGGGTATAGCCCTCTATAGTGAGAAGAAGAATGAATCTTTGTGAGGTCAAGCAAGCCTTTCCATAGCAAAAGTGAATACATTGTTTGAGATTTTACTGCATTTCTGCAGAACCCTCTGTTAACTACAACAGTAAGAAGGCATGTAAGAGTTTGGGTGGGAATATGGAGAAAGAAGAGTAGATAAGTCACCACAGGCTAGAGACCCAGCAAGCTGGGGATAAGATACTGTAGTCAAATGTTCCTTTCTGCTACTTTCACTAATTGCATCATTTTCTGACAATCTACTTGAAAAAAAACAAACAAGCCAGTTAATTCAGTGAAAGCCCAGCATAATGACTCAGAGCCTAGAGCAATATTACTTAGTTTAAATGTAATACAAGTGTTTGAAACTACTTTAAAAAAATTTAATAAAATCTTTAAATCTCCCTCTCCTGAGCAACTTTTAAAAGTTTTCTTTTCCTGTAAGTTTCTAAGTGACTCTGATTTTAAAGCTTGGATATGTTCTCTGAACTACAGTGTGCAGCATTTGCCTATTACTATTATTATTATTAGTAGTAGTAGTAGTAGTAGTAGTAGTATTTTTCTCCATTCTGCTTCTGTGAATCCACATAAACAACTTTTGGTTTTGGGTATCTTAAGAAAAATAGTGTTGTATGCTTTGGTTTGGATTGTTGGGTTTTTGTTGTTCTTTTTTTAAGGAAAGGGTCTGGATGTAGAAATAGGGAGGAGAAAATGTTCTATGTACCACAAAGCACAGTTTCCCTCTTTTTTTCTCAGCTTGAAAACTTTGGAAGCCATTTTTATTTTCTTTCTGGAATGTGTTCTTGCCTTTATTAGTAGTAGCTAGTAGTAGAATGATTTTTTTTAAGTGTATGGACAATATAAATGCTCCAATTAAAGATTAAAAATATTAATATTAGAGTAACTTTCCAGTTTAGTAGATTATACCAGTTTTCCTGTTCTACCATTAATAATCTAAAGATTAAAGCTTTTTTTCACTTTTCATTTGAGGAGATCAAAATCCTTTAAAGACATTAGCTAATTCTTACGCTAATCCTGGGAGATTTGACAGTGTTATGATAATCCTTTCACAGATGAATAAATTGAGATAAGAGGGAGTCTAAGTGACTTTTCAAAGTCACAGATATAATCTATGGTAGAGTTGGATATATAACCTTGAGGTTCTGATTACGGTTTCTCTCTTACAGACTATATATATTTTTTTTTCTTTATGCATTGCTAACAATAACAGTGAAAAACTATTACCATCAATTATGTTTATAATAATAATGCTTTTATTTATTTAGTGACTCCCTGCCAAGACAGTCAGGGTGCTGCTCCAAAGACAATTAAAATGCAATTACTGTAATAAATAAACAACTATAATTAAAACATCATAAAATAAACAATATCAAAAGCAATCAAAACCACTAAATAGCCAAAGTTAGTCCAATTAATAATGGATCTGAGTGACTCATTTGTAAGAAATTGCATATTTAGTGATTTTTCCTTTTCTTTTGTGAAAAGATTTTT
>JANRGV010000001.1:70820912-70848893 GCA_024734035.1 Alethe castanea
GCAAGATTATAATTTTCCAGCTGCAGTTCTACATCCATCCCTTGGATGGAAGTGTTTTTTTGTTTTGTTTTGTTGTTGTTGAGGCTTTTAATATACAGCTATTTGCAGCTTTATGATGGTGCTAAATGATGACTGGTCAGATAAATTACATGAATTACATGAATCACATCAAGTAAATAACTATTGCAGTTCACTGAATGGATTAGCCATACATAAATGTCTGGGCTTCAAGCTCCTTGACCTAGGAAATTCAAAGGGCATTTAAATTGAAAGGCTAGTTGCTTGTTTCTCATATTGACTTCAGTACAGTTTATCTTACACTCTACAATTCTATTTGCAGTTGCTTTTAGTGAGTGTATGTTTGATGACATTAGTTGATTTTAGGGTTGGTCAACCCTGTCCCATGTCTGTCATTTAGCAACAGTGACTGAACATTGCAATGATTTCTGTTTATTGCCTTTTAACAAGAGGCCAAATTTTTGAAGCATTGAATGGCTTTGAAGATACTCTTTTGGAGAAAGGAACTTGCTAGAAACCTCTAGTTTAGACTGTGCTTAAGCAGTTTTAGGAGGCTCAAAGTTTCCGAGCTCTGAAATTCCTTCAGGGAATTTTAGCCTTTGTGTCAGGCATGACATCACCATCATCTTTACGGCAGGACATTAAAATCCTTTCTTGCTACAAAGGTGTAATGGCTGGGGATAGTGAACAAGGTCTGGGCATGTGGAGGAAGACAAAACTGCATTGGTTGGGAGGGTAGAACAGAGAACTGGTGGGGCTGAGATAAGGTGGGACAGAAGGGAGGAGAGATCTAACAGAGAGTGAAGGAAACAAGGTGATTTACAAGATCAAGACAAAGGGAATAGAGTTGGGAGGCCTCATGGAGAGCACATGTGGTGCTGGGTGATGAAGAGCAGTGAATAGGCTGGGAATGGGGAGGCTGGATATGGCACAGGAAGAGCAACAGGGCTCTGGGTCTAGAAATCAGAGACTGTGCATCCAGTGAGATGAAGACTTGGTGGGCAAGCAGGTTGAAGGGGGCATGAGAACCCAGTCAAGTACAAGGCTGGCCTAGGAGCCAAGGGCAAGGAAGAGGCAAGATCAGACTTCTGTGGATTGGTTTAATGAGGAAAAAAACCCCCAAGCTTATGTATAGTAGTAGATGTGTCTGAGCAGGATTGGCACACTCCCTTTCTGAGCCAGGTAGCTCATGAATAGATCTGAGCAGATACTTTGATCCCTGAATGCTGCTGCTCTGCCTGGAACTATCTGCCAGAGCAGGGTGCTGCATCCCCCTTCAGCATGTGCCCGCAAGGAGGACAGAAATCTATTAATGCAAGCAGCCTGTCCATTAGGTCAGTGGCAAAATCTGTGTGTTGGCAGGAAAGCTTTCAACTCCGCTGATGACCTGCATGTGCTTTAGGAAGGCTCTAGATAGTGAAAGTTATGTCTGTGTATGTTTTATTGTATTTTCAATTGTTTAATTATTTTTTGATAAATTTGGGACAATGCATACACAAAATAATTTTTTTTTTTTTTTTAGTTAAACACATGTTTTTCAAACGTTAAGAAATGTCAGGATTTAAATTTTATATATGTGGGATAAGCATTTATACCTATGTTTATGAAATGAACATGGTAATACCGTATGCAATTAGGTGTCCTTTGTACCACTCACCATAAATTCCTTCCCTATTTAATCTTTTCCTGGTAGATTTCTTCTACCTTACTTCTGCATCCCCTTGCATTCTGTACCATGTCTGTGTCAGATCTGTCTCCTTTCTCTCCCTTTTTGCACATCTCACAGGGCAGCTGCATTCCCCAGGCTGCTTGGATGCCAGCAGTAGGGGCACCAACAGCACAGGAAAGATAATCCTGTGTATCTGAATCAAAGCAGTCATTACAGAGGAAGACCATACCTATGACCCTTGGCCTGAACATACTCCCTTGTTCTCTGCTTAGTAGTGCAGGCAATGCTTCCTTCAGGCATAAGAGTTGTGAAAATCTCCAGCATATCCTGTGAAGATTCTCTGGGGAATTCAGCTGCTAAAATCAAAGCAGCCTATCGTAGATATGCACGAACACCAATTATTGAAAGGCTTTTAACTTGGCCACATTTGGACTAATTTTCATATAGGCACAACCCTGATTTATTCCTTTTACTGCCAAGACAAATTTCTGGTCTTCGCCTAATGCTCAGTTTCAGGAGAGAATTCCAAGGAAAGGATTGCCATGAAGAGGATGATGTATTTTCTCATTAGCTTTTTTTCTTGGAAACGATTGAATAGCATTGCCTGAAATCTCACAGGAAAAGATATAAATAACTGCACAGATAATGGGCAAGTAAAATTTCTGCCAAACAAGTGAAATTGGGTAAAGTTAGGAGGCAACTGAGTCAAGGGACTCATAGGAGGGCACGCAACTTGGCAATATTAATAAGCATAATAAATGGTACCAGCTTGATCACCCATTAGAGAAGTGCAGACATATCTCTATGGATCAGTGGAGCACAATGCAGGGATTTCCAAGCTGGCTCAGAATCCAGCTGGTAATTTCACCCAGTGCTGTGTGCATGAATCATTTCTGGCCCTGGGCTTCATGCTGTGTGCACACCGAGGATGTCAGCTGCAGGCTGTGCTAGCCCAGTTACCAAGGGACACACAGGTGACACACGTGACACGCAGATGACACACAGGTGACAGACAGGGATCTGACTAAAGTCCCATGGAGCACACATGGCAGAGCTGAGAGACGAAAACAGTTTTCCTGATCCCTGGCTGAGTTCTTTACGGAAGCTGAGTCGTCTCCCTCCAGAGCAGGGATGGGAGCACTGTGCTTGACATCACAGCTGGTGAGTGTTCCTAGAGCCCAGTCTGGTCCAGCTGATGGGAAATCTAAATGCCCCTGGCACGTACCTCTGCTCTTCTTCAGTGAGGCATCACAAAAGGGTTGTATCAAGGTGGAGGGAATAAAAAAGTATCTCATTCACCTTGAACTGCTTTCACATATCTCTCAGCCCACCCAGAAGCTGGTTGAGGCAGTCCATGGGGAGATACTAGCAAAGATGTGTTGCCAAATACTCTGCCTTTGTACTGTGTCCTGGGAGGCAAGTAAGCCAAGCTCTGCAAGCCCATGCTGCAGGAACCCCAGGCTCTTCCTTTAGTGCTGCCTTAATCTAATTTTCCTTTGTATTTAATAAAATTCTATGGGTCTTGGGGTTTTTATTCCTTTTCAAGAAGCAACAGAGAAAAGATCTCCTATTTGATCCTGCTGATGTTCACTTTCCGACACCTGCCATCAGCACTGCTTGGACATGTCCCTTTTATTTGCCATTCTCTTTCAAGTGCTGAGGCGACTTTGATATATTTCTGTCTGTGTCTGTAATGGCAACAGGATAGGGTGTTATTCTCAACCTGGACCTGTCATAATGAGCCTTTTATTTCATTAAAGTCACATTCCTTTTCAGGAATTGTTGCCTGAATTGGAGTTATTTTGCTTGGACTAAGGATGAGTGTGTACCAAGGACAGCAGTATAAGGTACGAGCATCTATAAATGAAGCTTTGATTGGATTTTACCCAACTCCTTTAAAATTCATATATGATAATCAAAATGGTGAGTGGAAAGGGAGCATTGCATCCTCTTCAGTTTATTGCCCTTATGTAAAAACTCAAAATAAGGATTGTAACCAGCAGAATTCCAGCATTTATATTTCATGAGAGAAATGTCCTTGTGTAAATATTGGTTTCTTTAATGCATACACTTCCATCTCTTTTTAGAAAATCCCAACTCAAAGAGCATCTGACAGCATTACATGTCTCTTTCTGGAGGCAGCAATGAAAATGTGCTGATAATTTGAGCCCTGGGAAGAAGTCTGTTCCCCTGTGAATTTTACCAGTCACAGTGCTCTGCCATTGTATTAGATCACTGCTGCAGTGTGAGAATAGCAACTCTCTCCACATTTTAATAGCACCTCGCTCAGATCACATCTTACTGTCAAATAATAACCTATTCCCAAATGGCTGGAAATTAATGATGGCTGAACCCATCAGTGCTAGGCTTATGCTGGTTACACAGTCCAGATCCTGAAAAGCTTTTTTGCAGGGAGTGACTCTGTATAAACTTGCTTGGTTACTCCAAACTACTCCTTATCCACTCCATCCCATTGTCACTGGCCACCTGTGCTTCTTTCCTTTATGTTAGCCTTTGGAATAAGAACGAGAGATTACAGAGAGTGTGAAATAGCATTTGTGTAGCATCAATCATAAGAGGCAAGATTTTTCTTTCTTGCCCAGGGGACCTCTCAGTCCTCTCCCTTTTTCTCCAGATCTTCTGAGAAGTGTAGAACAGTTTCCTATCCCAAGCAGAGCCCCTGAAAAAGCAACAGATACAGCTGCCCAGATATACAGTGTTATGGAATTTTGACAACCAGGAGAGCAACACGTGGATTTTTTTCCATTTTTTTTCACCCTCTGTTGAGGAATACGGATTTATGAGTTCAGACGTAGGGAAATTTGAGACCTGCAAAATTTCTATACCTCAGCTCCACTCAGAATTTTCCCATAAAAATGGTAAGGAAAATCTCATGACTGGTTTTTGTATGATCCTACTCATCACTTCCCACAAGTAAAACTTCAGTATCCAGACTCCTGCTGCTCTCCTGGTAGTTCAGTCTTGGGACATGAACTTAGTTAAATCAGACAGAAAAACACTTTGATTATTGAATAATTTGCTGATTTTATTATTATTTACAGTGATTATTCTGAGAAATTTTCCCAATCTCTTCCCACGTTTTAGTCGCATTTTGGTAAAGAATTTTCTATATAATTTCAGGCTTGTTTGAATGGTAATATATTGAACACAGACTATGATAAAGAGCTGGTATTGTGGTGGATTTTTTTTTTTTTCAATTTATTGCAAAACCAAATATTCAGCCTAATCTTTACATGTTTCTGGAATCAACCCTGAACCATAGTTTTGGTATTATAATTAGTTTCACTTAGTTTGTTTGAGACAAATATACCTGCTATATATTTAGTGTGATTTCATCACTAATTTATCTATTTATCCTATGATGCTAATGAATTTTATGAATGCCTTTATTCCAGCTTGGGAAAGATGTAGCATATGGTCAGCCCACAAGCCTTTGGAAATGACTCTTTGGCACCTGTCACAAAGTGATCTCAGATCTGTGTAAATGGTTTCTTCTGCTCTGGAGATTAAGTACCAGATGCTGTCCTTTGCAAATAAAAAATGATTAACAAGTTAGCTGAACACACTGGCTGATCTTCTGTGTGTTCAAGGGAACCTGAACTATATTGTGCCTCTTTGACAGAAATCTTATTGTGTGGACTATTCCGAGATGAAGAAAACACCTAAAAAAGTCTCTTCTAGACTGATTTTCCAAAGCATTGTTCTGTCTTTATCCAAACAAAATCTGAGGCTGCACTTAAAAGATTATTTGCAAAAGAACCTGCAGAGTGTATGTCTGATACTTATTTTTCTCCAGTATAAGAGAGTAAAAGATTAAATTCTGAGAGCTTTCACTATGCCTGGTAATAAGCAAAATTATTTGGCTGCCAGCAGTAATATTCAAACTTCAGGCACCCAAGTCAATGCATGTTCTAGTGGGATCTGTACTAAGACATTAAAATGCTTTGAGTTGTAAACAATTATTGTAGAAGGACCACTGTACAGCTGCACTTCAGTCATATGCTATGGAAATACGGTGCATGGTGACCTGTGTTAGTGGGAAAACTCATGCTTTCTTCACTGCCCTGTGAACTTGCATGTTGGGACTTCTGTCATCCTGTCATTCTACCAAATAGAAATTTTTTTCAAGGTTTCCACAGTGGGTCTATCAGGAAAGTGAAAGAGTTTGGAACATGTTAAATTATTCCTAATTCTCTTTTTCTTTCTTTCCTTTTTTTTTTTTTTTTACTACACATACTCATTTTTTTTCTGTCTGTGCTTTTCAGAGCAGCTTTAAGTGAGGAGGGCCCAGCCAGGCAGGAAGATGCATCCTACCTTGTGCATTGTAAGTAATTCTTTTTTTCCTCTATCTCGACCATCAGCAAAAGACTGCCTCAATCCTGTGGAGAAGAGTTAATGAAGGGTTGATGTGTACTGGCTGTGAATTGTGTGGTTGAGGAAGAAAGCATTAGATAAATGAGTAACAATAATATAAATGTGGGAAAATTTTTACTGGGAAAATAAAAGAAGTGCTGAGGAAAGGGGGATTATGAGGAGGATTTTGGGTGCAAGGAGGAATGGGACAAGTGCAGAGTTAAGTCTCAGGACTGGCTGTGATTCCTGTTGCTTGGTGTACTCAGGAGCTCTGCTCTGTCACCACAGTCAGCACATCTTTCCCCCTTACTTTCCCCCTTAGTAATGTAGGGACAGAGACTGTTTCTTTTTTTTCTGCAGGGCAGTGAAGCAGTTCAGATGAAGAATGTTATGTAAGTGTCATGTATAATCACTTATATATTATTACTAGACAAGGAGACAGGTGAGACAAAAAATAATTAAAAAAAAAAAAAAAAAAAAGCCTGGTCTGCTTGCTGGCATCTTTGAAAAATGTCATTTGAGTTACACAGAACTTGGGACCTGTGCCAGAAAATAACCTGCACGCTGGTTCCCATGTGGATTGCCCTGGAGAGAATGGCCAGATGTCACAAAGGAGGAAGGGGGCCAAGTGTTTGTAGTGGGGTGGGATGTTCCCTGCCTCAGGCTATCCAAGACTTGAGGTGCTCCTCTCTTTCCTGATGCAGCAGAAGCTTTCAGGTTTGTAAGATCCCCAGTACCAGTCACTGAATAATTTGCCCTGGATAGTTTTGAGCTTTGTCCCACACTGTCCCCTTAAGTTGTGGCTGTGCAGCAGTGGGTCCAGAGCAGCAACACTGAGGGAAATCATGCAGTACAGCCTCCAGTGAGACCAGGACTCCCCACTTGCCCATCTGGCTCATACCAGGAGAACTGCAAACTCCAGAAACCAGGACTGTGAAAATGTGATTGCTTAGCAGTTTCTCCTCTCTCCTCCCTCATTATTCTTATGATAAACATTTTGACTAACTACCACTTTGCCAAGGTGGTAAGTTTGGCACCCTGACTTCCCTGAGGCTCGTAACAGACTCTGAGCCTTTGTTCACCCAGTACTGTAATGCCCTGTTTTCAACCTCAAGCCGGGGGAAGGAGGGGAAGTTTCAAAGGCTGGATGACAATTGTGCCTGCAGTGCAGCGTACATAACCTTTTGTGCCGTGGTTTTGTACAATGGTAGGTAATAGTCACTGCAGCATATGTCACTGTGTCAAGGAAGGGGAAGGAATTGTCACAGACAATTTTTAGGGGCAGGCAGTCAGTGTTTTCTAGCTGGGCTGCAGCACTGCAGGTGTGGGGGAAAAGTGCCTCAGCAGGAAACTTGTGCTGTGTGGCACTGGATTCCTCTCTGCAAAAAAAAATGATACCAATGTGTTGGTGTACCTTGTCAGTCAGGCAGAGCAAACTGGAGTGTGAGGGCATAAAAAGATTTTATGTGCATTTTATGTCCCAGCAAAACCCAGTACAGGCTATAATTTTCTCCTTGTCATTGTGCCCTGCAGGCAGCAAACATACTTTGCTCAGCTATCTGGATTTATCTATCTGTGTCACACTGATTTCTTGTATACACGGTTCATGAGGGGCATTCTTTTCCAAAGTCCCTAGCTACTGGTAGACCAAGGACACTGAATAAACTTGGATTTGATAATCAGCTGACTGGATGAGGCAGTGCCCAGCGATTTTCCTTCTCATCATCAAGAGATGGAGTATCCTGATTCCACCCTCAGAGTTATCCTGTGCACATAGCAATACATGGGGCTCAACAGAGCTTTTTGACCTGTGCCATTCCCCAGCTCATTCCTAAGGCAGAGCTGTGACCTGGCTGCTCAGTAGCACTGCCAAGAGAAAACGGGATTACAGCAGTGTGCCAACATTGGTCTAATACCAGAATTTAAGGTTTCCATCAGGTAGCTTAGATCAACCCAGTCTTCTTGGTACGTATCCATACCTGCCCGGACTAACTGCGCTGTGTTGAGTCATACCTGAGTTTCCTTCGCAGCCAGCTTGTCTCGGTAGCAGTAATGGGCCTTGCAGGGTAGCAGAGAACTCAGGTTTGCTCAGCAGCCAAGCCAGCTGAATGTCTGGCAAGGAACTCCTTTTTCACCCCTTCCTTCTTTTCTTTCCTTCACTCCTTCACCTGGGGTCCTGTGTCCTCCCTGTGCTGTGTCTTCTACCTCAATTCCTGAGTAACTTACCCAGTAAGTTGAAAAGTATTCCTTCCTCTTCCTCTTCTCTTTCTTCCTTGTTTTTTATTTATTTTTTTTAATTTGCCTGTGTTAGTTTAGCATGTTCTCTCAGCATGGGGAGCAGTGAGAAGGATCGTGCTGAATCAGGTGGGAGCAGAGGCTGAGCAGGGAGCCTGAATCTTCCCAGCACAGGCACTGTGGCTGCATTCCCCATGCAGGCTGGCCAGGACCCCCACAGAGGTGCCCAGGCAAGAAGTGCAAGATGAAACTTCTGCTGCAGTGGCTCCAAATCCAGACTGTACCCCATCTCAGTTCAGTGCCCAGCTCAGGTTTCTATAAAAACAACCTTGAAGTTGACTTTAGCTGTGGTGCAGATAGGCTGCAGCATGGGGTTAGGTTTGCTAGCTTCACTTGTCTTGAAATTAGGTGTCTAATCTAATCATCCCATTTGGGCATGCTCTGCAAGTCAGAGGAGTGTGTCCAACAGCTCGTTAGTAGACAAACTTTGATGTCCAAAGTAGATAGGAAGAATCCCCCTCTGGAGTTACTTAACTGTCTGTTAACTATAGAGTTAAGCATCTTAGATTAGTTTCCTGGGCAGACAAAGTTAGATGGGATTAATCTCACCCTTAGAGATGTGCAATTTCATCAGTATCAAAGCATTCTGCATCACACATTTGGTTGTAAAACTTATCCTTAATATGCACATTGTAACCGCCTCCATGAGCTGGAAACGCATGAGCATATTTACAGCCACTTCCATGCAGAATTGTGTCCCCAGAATGTGATTAAAGTAGCAAACAGAAGGCAACAAAAAATCCTCCTTCTGTTTACCTCATGGACCTATAAATTATGTTAAAATGCCACAGGATTCTTGTTGTATTTGATACAATTTGACTAGGTTGTAAATGATACAGTGCTATACTGAAAAATACAATTTGTTTAATTCATCCTAGGCTCCTAAGCATATTATTTGCTACTGAGACATGGAATTATTTGCTTTTAAATGTCTTTAGCTCTAAACATAATATATTATTATTTTTCCTAACTTTTTTAAATTTTTTTTTGTAAAAAAAGCAGAAAGAAAACAGCTATAGTTCCCTCACTTAATACAAGCTTACATTAAACTTCAAAACTGAGAGGCTATTATAGATCTTGATTGCTTTTCAGAACTAAAGAAGTGTAAAGAAGTGTTGGTTATTTTTTTCCCTGAGGAATCTAATTAATTATACAAATGTTAATGAAAAGAGAAGAATGAGAAGAGTATGTGTAAGTACTGAGGCTTCCTATCATTTTTCTTTGTGATTTTGAAACAGGCTTCAATGAGTGAATGAATATTTCTTATCATTCCTGCATACTTTCATTTTTTTCTTCTAGTGCCTTTAAGGTTGACATCTTTCTGTATTGCAGTGACATGTTAAAGTGTGAGATTTTCTAATGTATAGCTCTTTGTGGCTGGAGTGTAAAATCAACGTGGGGATGAGGAGAGATGAAGAAAAAGGGAGAGTGGTGAGATCTTATCTTGATTGAAGAACCTGAGCAGTTTCTAAATCTAGTGTTGGGTTCTGGGGTGGGGATATAGAGTGTTTAAGAAAGGGATGATCTTTTGTTATAGTTCAGTTTAGGAAAAAAAAAAGTGATTGTACAAAAGATTTTTAAACATAGCGATGGGAAGGCTTTATTTTATTACTACCCTTAATACACTTTAAATATTATTCTTATTAAGACACTTTATTATTTAATATTTAACTTCAATTATTTAATATTTTTACTTCAGTAATTTATTATTTATTCATTTGTGCTATTATTAAATGCATTGTTTCATTATTTATTTTTATTAATATTATTTATATTTAAGGTCTCTTAGAAGTAAATGGTGAAATTTTGAGGTTAAAATCAACTGCCTTTTAAGGACTTTAGTGGGATGTAATTAATAGCCTGCTGAAGGTATGCTGCTTTGTGATGATAGCTGTTTCATCAGGCAGTCAGAGCAGACCTAGCTGCCTTTAATACAGACCTAGCTGCCTTTAATCCGTATAACCCCTCTTAATGCCAACTCTAATGATCTTCAAAAGAAGGGCAAAAGAGAATGATAGGCAGTGTGTCTTCATGCTAACTCTTCCCACTGCAAATCTGGACACATTTACAATGAGGCTGCTTTTCAAATGCAGTACTATTCCCTTGTTCTCCCCAAACCTATTACTCCTTTTGCATCTCTGAGGGCAGAGGGATTCGCCTTGGGGCCTTTGTTTGCATAACACACTCCCTGTGTGTTTATTAACATAGTGTTAAACTATGTTCTCAGCATGAGCAGGCGTCCTCTCAGGCCATCACCGGGCGCGGAGATAATCACTGGAACTGAGCTGACTTCTCACTGGGAATGTGACTCCACTCACAGCAAGAGAGCAAATAGGAAATGACTCGGGGTGAGTCTCACTAAGCCGGAAAAATGAATTAGACACACTCCTCGACAGAATCTAAAAACATTACATACAGTGAGGAGAGAAAAGGTCAGAGTGAGAGGTTGCTTACCGTTTTCACTTTGGAATTGAAATGCATTTAGGGATGCATTACACTTCCTTATGATGTGAGGTTTGTCTTTCAATCGTGTTACCCAGAAAAGAACCCATTCACTGAACAATCCCTTCGTTCTTTATATACAGTTCAAGTTTTGAAGAAAGTAGGTTGGGTCAGAGGTAAATCTCAACACTTCCCTGTGAAAAACTAAGGAGAAATAAATTTGGAAGCAAAATGGTGGAAATTGCTATGACCTTTTAGATGTCATCCTTTACAATACACAGTAAAAATATTGGGCTTCTCAGGCTTACATCAAGTTTACAGGAACATAAATTGCCACAATTGAGCTGCAAGCTTTATGTTCTTAAATCACATCATTATTCTTTGGGATATTGGAAGGGAAGGTAGAAAATAGCAGATTTCTATCCATCTCAAGAAATAATAACAGTCTTACTGATTGCCTTCAGTATTTTGCTGCAGTATATTAGGTCATTTTTAACCCCCTTATTTTCAAGAAAATCTCTTTTAGAAAACATCTACTATTCAGGATAAATCATGACATTGACAATTTACTTGTCTGATAAGGTGAACCTAGTACACCAGTTTGTTTTTGTCTCAATTCTAACACAGAAAGGCACAGACAGTGGCAGTAAACTAGACAAGCCTATAGAGCTATGGAATTCTGTCAGTTTAAACCAGTTGAGGACCTGATCAAAAGACCTCAATGTCATAAAAGTAAAGCTAGCATTTGGTTTAAAATAAAAGAGAGGAAAACTTCAATAACTCAAAAAGAAAAACCGATGTAAGAGACAAAATGAAAGAATACAAATTTTAGCAATGTTAGAGAGCTTCTGTAGAGCCTGTAACAGCCCTGCCTTCTGAACAGAGATACCAATTTAAAACAGACCAACCCCAGGATCATGTGAGGGAACAGTCATTTCCAATTAATTGCTAATTCTGTGATACTGTACATGAATGATTATGAACGTTTTCACTTTTGGAGGAGGGGCATGGGGAAGTATATAAAGAAAAAGGAAGCTTTGTACAATTTGTACCAATAAAAATCTTCAGACTTCATGCCTGCTAGGTTACCATTAAACTAAATTAAAAGTACCAAAACCAAGTACTGCTAGAAATTCCTCATTTATGAGGTTGTTGCATCCCTTGGGTATTGGATTTAAGTAGGGACTAAGTGGTACCAGCTGGCTTTCATACCCACGTGCTTGTGGGGATTCAATCTTTAATGAGCCAGAGTGCACAAAGGCTTCTCCTGAGAAGTGGAGGCTTGGGTTTTTGTTCCTTGTGTGCTACTTGCCGTGAGTAACTTGTTTTCCTCACCTTGTTTGGTGGGATGCATTTGCTAATTCAGTAAGAGAAATCGAGTGCAAGATGCTAATAAATAATGTGTCATAGGTAGCGAAAGATAATCCAAACAATAGAAACTGTAGAAGGAAAGCATATGTTCCCTCAGGGAGAATTTATTGAAAGCCAAGGTGTAACAATAAGAAGCTACATTCACAAATCTCTAAAGGCAGCTTTGCACTGCTTCAGCAGTGCAGGGCATGTTAAATCCAGCTTAAATTTCCAGTGGAGTATGCTTTTGTGTAACTGACTCCTCTGGCTTCATAAGGCTTTCATAATGTATAGGACAAGGGGAGAGCTGTGGCCCAGGTGACCTGTTCCCTTATGATTCATGCAGATGCTTTTGAAGCCACCCTCTGAGTAACCTCAAGCACAGTTCAGATGCAGCCCAGGAGTGCAGGCCAAAGATTGTTATTGTGGTTGTCTGTGTTTTCTTGATGAGAGAAAGGAGAGGAGCGAAACTCCAAATAATTCAGCCGTGCATAAAAACAGGCTATGATACAAACCAAGTTTGTTTCTGGTGCTGATTTTGCTTAGATTATGTGTCCTTTCCTGAATAATCATCTCAAAAGTGTTGCTCAAAGCACACCAGTCAGACTGTCTGCACAAATAAACTTTGTGCTAGATAAAATCTTGAAGGTGTAGAGTTTCCCCTGTTTTCTGTTCTCGCTGCTCATGAAGAATTTGTGCCCTGCATATCTGCAGTGCCTAAATACTTTGTAGTCTTTAACATTTCTGTGCATGGCATTGCTGTGACATAACTACGGCAACACATAACAAATTGTGGCACTGGCTATGGATACAGGAGAAGGTCAGTAGATATCAGAGCTCTAATCAGACACGTTAGAACCAGCAGAATACTTAGGTATTGAAGTAACTTATAAGCAGTATTGAATACTTAGCTTTGAAGTAATGTGGCACACTGCCTTGCTTTTGCATGTTGAACGTCTTCAGCACCACAGATCTTTTAGGTGTGTATAACCTGTACAAGGCACATGGTAAGTAAAGCCCTCCTAATGAGATCAAAAAACCACTCACTATATGCAGAAGTGGTCTGCCCACAGGTAGCAGCAAGAAGCACATGGGCAAGAGCTGTGCTGAGAAATCTTTGACAGGCTCTCGTAGTTGGGATGCTTGCTGTCTGGAGCTTCTCCTCTGCTGCCTGTCCTCTGTCCTGTCTCAGCTAAATCTGGGTTTTTCTTCTCACATTTTTGCTGGAAGAGGACAAAAAAAAAGGGGGAGGAATTGGTGCTGGGGAAGAATTCTCTTCCTATTTCTTAAATTTAGTATTTGCTGAAGAGGATTCAAAGCCTCGTTTCCCAGGAGAATGACTTAGCTACAAAAATCAAAATTGTTTGACTTTGGGGAGCTATCTATTTCTCCTTTGGAAAATGCTTCATACTTGCAGAAAGAGGGGCGAAAAGAGTGTGACACCAGCTAATTGATTAAGTGTGGGTTGCAATTTCTCTCTGTTATGGCTAATGTAGTACACTGAAGCATTTTTATGAGTAAGAACTGAATTCCTCATCTCCCTGCTCCTGGTTGAGAGGGGACCAGAGAAGAGGAAAAAGAGGACCATTCAGGAGACCAATTTAAGGTTTTACATATATGTCTTGACTCACTATTTCATAAGGCTAAGTGATTGGTTAACCACACAGAAGTTTGTGGTGAAGTAGAGGCTTAAACCCAGTACTCCAAGGTCTAGATTGACAGTTTAACTATTACACTGGGCTTCCTATTTTCATGTATTCACTTTGCCTTCTCTCAGGTGTTGTTCTAAGCTACAGAGATAGGGCTGCTCTAAACAGATGAATGGCATGTGTTACAGCTTTGTACTGCACTATGTTTCTTTACAGTAACAAAATCTCAGGCTAAGAATCACCGACTTCTTTTTTTGTAAACTAAATCAGACTGATAACACAAAAATGGGAACAGTTCAGATCTGTTGTGTGACTAAACTAGACGCGATCAATTTTGGATATCTTTACAGTCAGGTATCTTTGCTAAAGACAAATCATGGCAATAGAAGAGTACGTAGGGTGTGTGCTTCAACCCCAGTGTCCACACAGATGTCTCTTATAAGGGGGCAAGTTGCCTTGCCCAGCTTCAGTGAAGGAATGTCATTTTGTATGTATCAGTAACAGTAGTCATACTGAGATGTTAAAAAGCTTGAAACATGAGTTGTATCTCTATGTGAAGAATAACTGTAGATAAACTGAGGTTAAAAAAAAAGAAGTAATATTTTTATGACATACATTTGCATTTGAAGTCTGCATGCTGGAAGAAACACAAAAACTGTTACCAAGGAAAGAAATCCCTTTTATTTCAGTTCATTTCCATTTGCAAGGTCAGGTGAAATGCTTTGTGGGGTATTTTTTTTTTTTTTTGGATGAAGCTGAAATGAACAATGTCTGTTACTTGTTTAACAATAGCTGTATCTGCAGTGTGCCTTGCCTGCTTCCCTGTGTATTGGTGCTACTTACCTGAATTTGCAGAGATGGCAGAAACTGTTGTATTTTGAGAACTGTAGCAAAACAGTGAGGAATAAGCAGGGGGAGGAAGAGAGGGAAAGAGTTGCTTTTTGTTTATTTTTTGGTTAACTTCTGGTGTTACAATGAATAATTTATATATGCCATTTCAGTATGAGAAGTACCTGCAAAAAGCCTCATTTTGAGGCTTTCTGTGTTATTGCAATAATTTTTATATTGACTCTATGTACTACTCAAGCAAAATCAATGTGTACATGCAATTTAAAATATTGATTAACCTTGTAACTATATCCTGACATCTGAGGTTCAGTCTGGTGGATTATTTTTCCTCTATTACCACCAGCAGTAATGGTTCTGTAGATTATCAGTTGATTCAAATATACCAAATCCAGAGCTATCTACAACTGTAAGTGACTAACTGAAATTGAACTCTGTAATATGTGTGACTATTTACACTGTCTTAGCTTGATTGCCTCTGTAGCACTAATAGGTAATTTTTAAAAAAATTAAACAGTAAAGCATTGCAACACACACATCAGAAGACAGAAATTACCTCATTGAAGGGCAGTTAGCATATAAGTTTGGGAAAAGAAGTTGTAGGGTTTTGTGAGTAACTTCATTTTTTAAAATTTTTCTTTTGGAGCCATTTGAAATCAGACCATTTTCAAACTAATTTGTGTATGAAGTCCGGGCGCCTAAAGGCCAGCTGTCAATATGGTCGTAATTTAGGAACTCAGAGTATTTCCTCCATCCAGTTCCTGTAGGACTTTCTGAAGAAAGCTGCTTCTTGTCCACAGCAGCATCTCTTCAATACTGTCAGGAATTACTTCTAATGCATATTTTTTGGTTTGAGGTATGGTGATCTCTAAAACTTTATGCATTGTTGTTAACTCTGAAGAGCAGTTGATAGAGCACTTTGATAGAGCACTTGCTACACTAGCTCTTTCTTTAAGGAATTATGCTTGCCTGACAAGAACTTTGTTCTGGCAGGTGAAGAAACACAAGAAAATGTGCTTATTTATTTTTTAAAATTCTGTTAATCATGCATTGTTTAGGAAAAAAACAACAACCTGGCCTTCCATAATGAAAGGAGAACCACAAATTACAAAAAAAAACGTAACCAAAAACTCCATTGTGTGAGTAGCGTGCTAAAAGAGATAACTAATTAACACTATGTATGTAGGAATATAAAACAGTGGTATTAAATGATACCTGGTTTGAATTTTGCTGTTCATTGTACAAAGTGATTTCCTTGGGTTTTCAGGCTTGACCTTAAACTGGGAGCTTCAGTATTAAACATAGAACTCAGCCTGTCAGTTATGTGCTCCTGACATTGACTGTACTGGGAGAGTCTGAATTCTCAAGTCCCAATTCATCTAACATTCATATTGATCATGTGCAAGTGTTTGCTCAGCATAGAGTTTTCTGAAGTGTTCTCGAGGAGGAGAGCTCAAGTGTGCTTACCTCAAGGTCTCCTCTAGGTAAACTGGGAAATTCTGTTAGAGACAAGGCTGAGAGAAAACCAGTCTGGTCCTGAGAAGTAATTGTCCCTGGACTGCTCTTCCCTCTTAATATTTCACTGTAGATACAGCCTTGGATCCCCAAAAGATGTAGTCCTCAGAGCATTTCTGCATAAGGCCAAGATGCAATTTTTCTTTTTGTTTCATTCTGTCTGAGGGGAATGGTTCAGGCAGTCTCTGTAAGAAGTGTTTTTCTATCTTGTTGATTCCATAATGCAAAATTTTTGATGCTATTTGTTATGCTTTCTCCAGACAACTGACATGTGTCTAGCCATGGCTGGAGAATATCCTTTCTAAGGATATTACCCTAGACACTCATATGTGTCCGTTCTTAAAGCAACTTCATATGTGTTTGACTGCTTGCCATTTGTTTTTCACATAGTGGAAATTTCATCTCCTTGTCTAGCAGGCTGGTTTACCTGTTTGTGGTTTTGACAGACTTTATTGGCATGGCTTCTGGGTATGTGGGACTCTCCATGATGTACCTTTACAGGAAGGTCCCCTGCCTCATCAGCAACGTCTTGCCAGAGTGCAGCAACCCAAACAGATTTACCTCTGCTGGCATAGTGCTCCCATCATTTGCCACCAGCCAGGAGTTTGTTCAGAGAGATACTCTTGGCCACTTTTCTTACTCAGCAGTATCTGGAGCCAACTACAAAATGGCTTGAGCTGCCTTTTTCTTCCACACTTTTTGAGACGTGTTACATGGGAATCCATAGACCAGTTTTCCACTTCTGATCCAGAAGTGACCTGGTTGAGAAACTGACTCTGGTTTTCCAAAATATGTAAACAGAGCATGTTCATTCCCATTTCCTGGCAATTTGTTTTATAGTGGAACCTTTTTGGTGTGAGTCACCTCCTCGGGCAGTATCCAAAATATCTGCCTTCTGCTCAGTCCATGACTTCTTCTTGAAATTCTATCTGGCTGGGTTTCCCCAATCAAACCCATCATATGATCAATGCTAACCACTTACCCCATGTAGCACTAGTTACACTGGAAAAGCCAAAAGCAGACCCTGCATCCTGAAACTGAGTCCTCAAGCTTGGTGTGCAGCAATAAAGGGAGCAGGTAAGGGAATGAGAAAACCCATGATGGGAACAAGAGTGTCAGCACTGTGACCAGCAACAGCAAACGGTAACTTGCCAAGCAACAGCTGAATAGTTGTAACACCTGTGAATTCAGTCTAGCACATTCTGATAAAGTGTATAGTTAACTTGAGCCCTATGTGGTGCGCCTGAAAAGGACTTCTGTGGGTTGGCAGCAGCTGATAGTTTAAGTCCCCAAGCAGTGTCTTGTTCCCACAGCTCCCCTGCAGTGGCAGGGAGTAAAGTACTGGAAAGGCAGAAGGAAAACCTTCATGGGTAAAGACAAAACCAGTTTAAGAAGTGTGTTTGTAAACACAAATAAAGAAGTGATCCTCTGGTGGTGAGAACAAGCAGTCACTCTCCACCAGCAGATCGATACCTAGATGGTCTCCAAGAAATAGCAGCGTGGGATCACAGCTGAGCATTACCCTATGTGAAATATCCCTGGATATTGGACAAACTGGATCAGATGTCCTGGCTGCATCCCATCAAAACCTTTTGCCCACCCCAACTTAATTGCTGAGGAGGGCAGAGTAGGAAACAGAGAAGATCTTGCTGCTGTGCAATCAAATTTGAACAATAACTAAACACTGGTATATTATCAGTATTGGTTGGCCACAAATAAAAACCCCCATGCAGGTTACTATGGGGAAGGTTAAGTCCATCCCAGCCAGACACAGTGCTGACTAGAAATGTCTTGTAGAACATATGCCCTTGATTCTAATCTCTTGTTCATAACTCTTCTCAGAATATCATCACTTCTTCTGACCATGTCTCTTTTGTTTTTCAAACTGTCAAAATGTTTGTGGTAAAACTAAATTCCTGTAGAGATGAACCTTTTCCTTTGTTGCAAGAAGCCGACAACAGATCTGTGTGATAAATGTGGAAAAAATTAAGATCAAGCCTGTGCATTTGTCATATGATGTGGTTACAAGTTCCAGCTGCAGACCGTGACTATTGTGTGAGGTGCTGTACGAACATGGGATCAAAACAAGTCTTCTGCCACGAGGGGAGTCACCATTTCCATACCAGAGCTGATGACAAAGCTGTCTGAATCTAAGCAAATAGTGAGACAATATTGATGTGATAGGCAGTGATTTTGTCGTAATTTCTTTGCCTTACTGTTAGTAGGCATTCCTCCAAAAACGGGACAAATTTAATGATGAAGAGTAGCAATTTATTCTCTGGGTTTGTGCTGGAGCAGAGATGGAGAACTCACCCTTGTGCAGTGGTCAAGATATGGCTTGATCCTGAAAACACTTGCAGAGAGCAGAGAAGCTGTTCCTTTCAAAGACTTAAAGACATGATTAATTTCTTGTGTGGAACTGAGTGAACCCCAGCTTCCAAGCCTTTCTCTGAGCAAGTGAGAACATGGGCACTTGACACCTTTCAGAAAGTCCTGAAATGTGGCAGAATCGTGATCCTTCCGAAAATTTAAAAGTCCATGATTGATGTAGTAGAAGTCTGAATTTTCCCTGTTGTCAAATTCTATTTCTAGCTTAGCAAAATAAAAATCCTTCTTTATTGAGGGTATGCAAATTACGTATATGGTCCACTTTATATTTAGGCAAAATTTGCAAACTGGTGTATGGAGTTTTAAGTCTCCAATGATCACTTTTGAGGCAAGTCTCCTAACAGAACATTGGAATGAAAGCTAAAACCTTGTAGGGAGGGGCCTGTTTTGTACGATAAGTGTTTACTTATTTTTCTGTGGAAGTATCTTTTGCCTTTAAATGGTAAGATTTGGAATCCAAGAATGATTTTCAGAAGCAAAAGACTTTTTATTTTGAAATGCCATGTCAGCAGATCCAATGCCTCCAAAATAAATAGTTGCAAGGTGCTTCTCTGCCTTGAATTCCTCTGATACTTTGTCCTGTTTTTAATATATTTTTTTAAGCTGAGGTATAAAAATAATCTCTCTGAACTTGACTGCAAATACTTACTGCCAGCTAAAAAAGAAAGAGATCAGACAAACAAGTGGTTTTTGATGGGCTTTAAAAGCTTGGTTGTTCTTTCCCTTGTGAAATATGACATTCTCATAAAACCCCTTTTCCCTTTAATGCCAAAACAATACTCCTGTTAATAATGTAATGCTGATGGCACCAGCCACTTCTAATCATGAGAGAAATGAGCTGACCCAAGCAATATTATACTTGAGGGACTTGTCCAAGCAAATGTGCCTCTCACCCCTCCATACTAGAAGTACCTGAAGAGAAGAAACATGATGATACCTTACCATGATGCAAAAATGTTACATGGTTGTTTGGTTTTTTTGTTTGTTTGTTTGTTTTCTTTTTTTTTTTTGTCTTCTCTAGGTGAAATAAAAGAATTTAATCTGTTAAGTAGGCCACCACACCTTGAATAGAGCTAGGTAGATGTAGGAAACGCTACTTTGATAGAAGCTATTTATTAAAAGAGTTTTTGACGTCGTAGGATTGGAAGTTCATGAAGCAATAAATATGTGATAAAGAAACCTAATATCTTGATCTCATCCTTGTGCACGAGTCTAGACAGAAGGATGCTCTTAGATGCCTTTCCACCCTTTATTTCTGTCCCCTTGTATTAGTGTGAGTGTTCCAGGCCACTTTTCACCATGTCAAAAGTAGTTGTTCCTCTTTTACACTTCACATTGAAAATGTGTGACTTGCTTTTAAGTGCTGCCTTAACCCGACAGTGAACTATGGAGATGAGCCTGCAATGCTGAATTCAAAAGAATGAAGTTTGCAAAGGATCAGTTACTTCCTTACTCTGCTGTTAACCTTTTAGAGCTACAGGAGGGAATGAGGGTGCTGCGGATGCTGCTTAGCTCTGGTACTTCACAAAATGCTAATAGAGGGCAAATAGACAGAAGGCCCTCTGTAGCTGCACAAAGTTGCTGGACCAAATCTGTGCCCCACTAGCTGACCTCAGCAATCAGTGCTGCCAGGTGTGTGGGAACAGGGTCTCTGTGCAGCAAGAGAGGAGGCCAGCTCTGCAGAGGATCCAGCATCAATTACATAGCTATTATTCTGGGAACTGAGGAGAGGTGGATGGGGGTGGACACCTCAGACACACAGGGTATTTATGAGGTCTTTTTAAAGCAAAGGTCTCACTTAAACATAATGATCTGTAGGACACTGCTTATTTAAGCCTCTTTCTGGAGCTTGAAGGTGGCTGATTTTGTTGTCATCTCCATATAGGAGTTTTCTGGCTGTTATACCTTAACTTGCACAAGTTAATGCTGAACTAGCTTGTAGGAGCTCCATTGACTGGACCCTTCCACCACTTGCAGAACTAGCAATGAATGACCCAACGTGTTCATTATATCAGGTTGTAAATTTCTATATACGGGTACTTCTAAATAACACTGCTTATCAGAGTAACAGGTGCACAGTGTTCTGCTTTTGGAGACTGAAGCAGCAGGAGAAGCTTTGTTCAGCTTTTGAACTTCAGTTGCCATGGGAGAGGATCCTCAGTCTATCCCACTCCTACCAGCTTGTTGCCAGGGCCAGAAAGAGATGCCCTGAGTCTGGAGAGGAATTTCAGGTCAGCAGGAAAGCACCTGAAGGGCAGCACAAAGGAATTCCAGCCACTCCAGCATCATTGGAGGCCTAGCTCTATGCAAACGCACATATAATGGGGAATAAATAAGAGGAATTAGAGATGTGCAGATGCCTGCAGGGCTATGTCACAGCAGCCAGTGTCACGGGGATGAAAGCCATTTGACACTGTCCCACATGACATTCTAAACCAGAGAGACATGAATTTGATGTACAGGCACTCAGTGAATAATGAATTAGCTGGATGTTTACATTCAATGGCTCAGTGTTGAAGTGAAGACCAGGGATGAGTGGTGTTCCTCAGAGGTCTTTATTTGGACCAGTGCTGTTTAGCAACTTTGTCAACAGCATGGACAGCAGGATCAAGCAAGTTTGCAAATGGCACCAAGCCCTGTGGTGCAGCTGACACTCTGGAGGGAAGGGATATCATCCTGAGGGACCTGAACAGGCTTGAGAATTGGACTTGTGCAAACCTCATAAGGCTCAACAAGGCTAAGTGCAAAGTCTTGTGAACGTATTGATAACAGCCCTGAGGAGAAGTAGTTGGGGTTGTTGGAGGAAAAGCTCGACATGACCTAACAATGGACACTTGCATCCCAGAAAGCCAACCAGATCCTGTGCTTCATCAAAGGCAGTGCGGCCAGCAGGTCGAGGGAGACACTTCTGCCTCTCTACTCCACTCTTGCGAAACCCTGGCTGGGGCGCTACATCCAATTCTGGGGCCCCCAACAAAAGCAGGAAATGGACCTTGTGGACTGAGTCCAGAGAAGGGCCATGAAGAAGGCTGAAGAGGGCCTCTTTACAACAGTTTGTAGTGATAAGGCAAGGGGAAATGGTTTTAAACGGAATGAAAGTAGGTTTAGAGTAGACATGAGGAAGAAATTCCTTACTGTGGGGGCAGTGAGTCACTGGAAGAAGTTTCAGAGAAGTTGTGGATGCTCCATCCCTGGAAATGTTCAAAACCAGATGGGATGGGGCTTTGAGTAACCTGGTTTAGTGGAAGGTATTCCTGCCCATGACATCATAGAACCATAAGAGGGTTTGAGCTGGAAGGGACCTTAAAGATTATCCAGTTTCAACCATTCTAAGATCTTCTTGTATTCAGTGAGAGCTGAAATCTGAGTAGGTCTGGTAGGCAAGAGGATCAGCCAAGAGTTTAATTTGTGAGATGTGTTCAGGCTCAAGCAAGAAGCGTCTGAGATGCTGTGTGAGCTTAGAGGTTGAAGAGTGCCACAAGAGCTGATATGAGTAGAAGACAGGAGGGGATACAAGTGCTAGTGAGAAATTTTCATAAGGGGAAGAAGCTTTGCTGCATGATCTTGTTCTTGAATACGAAGAGGAGAAATGGAAATCATATGGAACAGATTTATGAGTGAAACATGTCTTTTATGTACTGGTTGGGAAATGTGATATTTTGTGTGTTAGTCGGCTTATACAGTGCTCAGCACAGGTGTCTTTAAAGCCATGTGCTACTGGAGAAAACTGTGTGCAATGGTTTGTGGTTTTAATCACAAATTTATGATAATTGTGCTTTGCTAGTTATTCAGGGGAACAGATATAGGCCCTGTGGTCATTTCGTATTTCTTAATGCAGACCTAGCTAACATAAAAACAGTGCTGAAAATTGTTGGCCTCCTGAATGAATTGGCAGAAATCCTGCTGCAGCTCCATGTCAGCACCTAACTCTCTGAGAGACCTTTGAAAAATCTCAACAGAAGGTACTGCAACTGCTGGCTTTCCCCCCCTCTTTCAGGGGGGCATTGGGAAAATCTGATTAGGAATGTGGTCACTTAATTAAGGAGTGAATGATCAGCTTTTTATTGCTGCCTTTTCTTCTTTTCTTTCTCCATCTCTTTTTTTTAAAAGGGATGACACCACCTTCAGACCCAATCTTCAGATAGTGCAAATTAGCCCACAACTATCCATACTACTGTGCTGGTTAATTTTTACCAGCAGAGACTCTAACTTCCCAAGTGCAAGAACACTGGGGGGAAGGGAGAAATACTGCCTGATATTTTGGGAGAGTGGTTATGACTTGCTCCTGGATCATTGGATTTAGAGAGAGTTTTGTCTTTTGACTTTAATCAGAACAGGATCACAAGCCTTTCAACAGGATGTGAAGCTCTGAACAAGGGCATCCAGAAAATGTAACTTTCATTCTGTGACTGAGTCTGTTGACACAACAGTCTGGAGAAGCAGAAAAAGTTATTCTGCAGGATTGTATACTGATATCAATAATATACTTTAAAAAAAAGTCAGAGATGTTTGAAAGTTCAGACCCTTTTCTTAGAAAATGTGTAAAAGGGAAATATAAATTTTTGTTTATTGGTGTTGAATAGGATCAGTTTCTGGTAGTTGTAATAAATTCAGAAGCCTGGAATTATGGTTTTCTTATTAATATTTTATTTCTTTGGCAACTAAAGAAACCCATTGCATGGAGCACTGTACAAACATAATTGTGGAATATTTCTTTGCCTTGTATTGCTCACAGATTAAAAACCCAAACCCAACCAAATAACCAAACACACGCACACCCCCTCCTCCACCTCCCAAACAAACAGAAACAAAAAAACAACAATCCCATCTAGTTTAGGAAAACAGAAATCTAAATATACTTGGAATCTTTCTGCTTTTATAGTTGATGTAACAGGATAAAATTAATTTGTGACATTTATGTCAGCACTTGGTTCAAATGCTTGGATTGTTAAAGAGCTGCAATCCTTTTAAGAGCTGGGTGGGGGCTGGTGGTGACCTCATTCTGCTCTCTTTAGGGAGGAATGAATGGAGGACTAGGGAAGAGAAGGGTCAAAGTTCCTATTTACCTCAAGAGACAGAAATGTTTAGTCATTTAAATAAAGGCAAAATATGGGTTGTCCATGTTCTCCAGATGGAAAACTTGAAGTAATTTTCTGTGTACTTCTCTGCATTAATTTTTAGACACATTTCATGGTTCTTGATTATTAGAGGTAGAGACTTTGGAATTAAAATATCAGTAACTCTGTACTCATCACTGTGATTGAGGCACTGTATTGAGTGTGAATATGTCCTCAAGAGTAAGGACTATTTTCCTATCTTGCATTCTTAAAATAGGTGTTGCACCATATACTTTGTGATAAGTAGGATTTGAGCTTGAGACTATTGACTGTAGGTAGAATCACTTCAGAGACAATGGTTGTATTATTACTGTAATAACAGAGGCAAAATTGGGTAAAGAAAATGAGTGGGGACTTATTAATTTATTTACTGAAGAGTAAGCAGATCAAGTAGGGCCTCCACAGTATTAGTGGATGATATTATTAAATTTGTAATGAGAAGTCTTAGAAAATAAAACAGCTGATATGGCCAAGAATAGTCTCCTTAGAATTTGAGAGCAGAGAATGGAGCTTGATGATTCTTGGAACAGCCAATATCAATGTATATTTAGGGGATTGGGAAATGTTGGGTTTTTTAAAAATTAGAGAGGCCTGTAGGAAGGCCAGAAAATTGATCAGGCAGGATTTTAGTCACCAAGATATTGATTAAGGTAATAATTATCTGCAAATTAAGAAAGGGTTCATAGTGCAGGATTGCTTCCTTAAGCTGTTTGTGAGCTTGCACAGTCACACAGTCTTGGATAAAGCCCCAGGGAACTGAGCCAAGTGAGGTGGAGAGGACCTGTGGAACACTGTGGTGTCAGGCTGGGAAGGACGAAGAGTACTTAGGGAAGAAGCACAGAGGGTTGCTGCTTTGGTTTGGGTTTGGGATTTTTTTTTTTTTTAGGTTAGTAAAGGGTAATTTTGAGGAAATGTGCCTGAGGAATTTCTTGTGATTATGAAAATCTCCATCTGTATGACTGAAAAATAAATGTGATTTCCTCAGAGAGAATGTAATTAAAATGTGTCCTGGTTAAGTCTACACAGGTTAAAGGCTGATGGGGGTAAAGCTAATATGAAATTAGCATAAAGTATTAAGCAGATACTTTCTTAAGCTGCAGTAAAATCAGTGCGTTGAGAGGCAAAATAGGGTGACACACAGAAATGGAAAAAATTACACAGAATTAATTTCTTTACAATATATAAAAATAAATTTTCCATGCTAATTCTCCTTTAGCCACTCACTTTTCTAGATCACACTTCAGAGTCAGGAATGTTTTGTCTGTTAAATATGACAGGTGAAGATCATTGTAAGAGAATTTGTTGAGGATATGAAATAGAGTATTATATGTTTTGCTGTGTAGTCAATGGATATATATTTTTTAATGGAAACACTTTGCTCTCTTTTCTGACTTTTACCATGGTCCAGAGTAAAGATGTATGAGGAGTGGGGTGAATTATAGAGAAACAGTCTAAGTTTTACCACCCACTAGCAATAATAACTAGCCAGGCTTGAAGTGAGGAAGCAAACCATGTCCTTCCAGCAGATAAACGGTCTTAATGCTTAAGGAGAACACAAAGAACTCCTATCCACAATAGCTCCTACAGGAAATAAGTTACATTCTCAGGCACAAGGGAACAGTCATCTTATTAGAGGTATTTATTTGTGGGCAGAGAAAAAAAATCATCACTTTTATTCCTCTTTATATTCATAGTGAAGTAAGGGCCAGAGAAAGCAGTTCCAAGAAAAGTGAAGTGGATTAGAAAAGGAGGTAGGACAGCTCCTCAGTAATGTTTTTTTATAATCTGTTTTCCATAATGAAAGAATGGAAATAACCTTTATTTGTAGTATCTTTTTCTTAAGTTGCTGGGATAATCAGATAATGTGCAGAAAAACATTAAATAGCCTGGGCTTCTCTAAATAAACTACAGCAATTCAATGTAACCAACATACAAGCCCATCTTTAATAAGAAACAAAGTTAGAGTTATTGATATCTTTGGGTTTTTTGTTTTTTTGTTTTATTTTTCTGTTTTGTTTTTCTTTTTTTTTCTTTTTTTTGTTATAAATGCATTACGTGTTCTGATCAGTGAAATGTGATGAATGGGAAGATGCAAGACAGGAGCCACGTATTGTATTTTAAAAATACTTTCTATTTAGCTTAAACTTGATTTTTGAGGAAAAAGAAAATGGGGCTCTTTATGTAGCACCCATGTTTATGACAGAACCTTAATATCACTTTAAGGGAATTAAAAGGAATATGCTTTGGTTGTATTTGTCAAATAACTTGGTCAATGTAAAAATAATCTACCAAATTATGTCTGTAGGGTGAGGTAGGGATCAGAGGAAGGCTTCCCTCCCAAATGCTGTGGAAGATGACATTTTAGTTCTGTCATCTGCTGAATGGATTTGAATTTGTATTTCTGCATTTCCATAAAGTGCTCTCCTTGTGTTCCCATATGGCTGCTCTTCTCTCCTACTAAAGCTATTTCAATTTATATAATGTGCTTCATCCCCTCAGTGGGTTGCTGCTTGAACCCTGAAAGTGTTACCTCCTGTGAGAGTATCCGGGCTTTGCATAACCCCTCAAACCCCTCGTGAGTTACTCCTGTGCACAGACATGTGGGCAAAACACCTCTCCCTCACACTCCATGGCACAATTTTCTGCATTAATCAAATCCCATGCACACTCTGCACAAAGGAGTAGTGAAGTATATTCCTATAAATCCATCCACTCCTTCCTCCCAAAACTGAGCACCTCAGTCTGGGTACCAACTGCCTCCCATAAAAACAGGTTAAGGAAATTTGCAGGGAGGCAGGAGAGGATACTATACCTTGGTATGTGTTTCTTCTTTCCTTGGCTGGCAGTAGTGATCTGCACCCTGTTGTCCTGTGCTCTGCATTTGGCTGCTGCTTCCACAGCAACCTGACAAGTTCATACTGTGGTGTGGCCAGGCTGGCCAAACTGAGTGCTCTTTTTTTTTCATTGCCCAGGTGACACAAAACAAAACCTTAAAGGGGAGATATTTTTTCCTACTGATCCTAACAGATCCTTATTCCTCTATATGCCTTCTGATTTCATAAGTGCCTGGAGTTTCCCCTCTGTCTTTCCTAGCCTCCACTCCATACACTTACCAGTCTGTTATGTGCTTCCCTAGTTTCCATCTCTTGGCAAAGAGCAGATATGCTGGGGCTGCCCATCTTTAGTGTGGGGCCACCTTCATTTACAGCTCCAATAAAGGCTCCTCATTTCCCAAATCTGGGAATCTGGGCTGCTGCTGCTGAGGACTGTATTTAATCTCTCAGCCTCGTGGTGCAGGTGAAGCTTTTTCAATCTCTTACTTCAGAAAATTGTGAAGGAACAGCGGAAATCACTCTGTGAGAGTGGATAGATGGACAGGAATGCTAAAATCAACTAGAGGAAAATATTTAGTGGATATGGATCATCTTTTTGCTGTATCAGCCTATTCTTGCCCATCATTTCTGTTGCACAATGAACACAAACCAGAATTACCACTTTGAAGTTAGGGTAGGGCTGGCAATACAAATCAGTTGAGAATCTGGTTTCTATTTTATGACCAACAGAATGTTCACTTGGTGTAGGCACTTGCTAAGCCCCTCAGTTTTCAATGTGAAGTTCTTGCTGTGGCAGATAATGGCTGCAAGGTTTTGCTGGCTGCTGTAAGTGAAAGGGAGGAGTTTTGATCTTTTAAACTTAGTGGAAGATCACAGAAGCAGCAAGGTTCAAAGTTATGAAACCTCTCTAATATCCAGAAGCAATGTAATTCTTTTCCTTATTAAAGACATTTGCCTAATTTTTATGTAAATAGTCATTGCCTGATGGCCACTCTAATCCAACAGCATTACTGCTAGCAAACAAGGGATTAAGAAGAAAATGCTGTATTGAAATTAAAGCTGTAGGGCCTGATAGAGCTAAGTTACCATTAAATTCTGTGGATACTCTATCATTCTTTCCAGCTCCATTGTGCTTTATTTTAGTGCTCAGGGTTTTCTACAACTGAAATACTTCTTTAATCCTTTTTTCACACCCTGTAATGAAAACCTTGATGCTGAATAATCCACTGAGGTTTGTGCATTTGTTAGATCTCTGCTTCATTAAATTACCAAATTTTAGTGGCAGCAGAGAAGCATGGCAAAATGTCAACATGACTTTACAAAGCCAGAGGTTGCCCATTTCTAAAGATAAATATGATCTCTATTAATGCTTGTTTTCTACATTTCAGCACCAGCCTTTATAAAGTTATGGAGGGATGGGAAGAACTCCCTGGCAGGCTTTCAAAGTCCAGTAACATGTATTTTTCTCAATCAACATTCTATTA
>JANRGV010000001.1:70848993-70899308 GCA_024734035.1 Alethe castanea
ATGGAGGGATGGGAAGAACTCCCTGGCAGGCTTTCAAAGTCCAGTAACATGTATTTTTCTCAATCAACATTCTATTAAACCGAAAAAACCTGGGAATATGGACATTGAGTCTGAACTCCATTGCCGGACACCCTGGGATTTGTTGGGTTTGCACTGTCTTAGTGATATCATATGGTCTTTGAGTGCTCATCAGCATTGTGGCATTTGATACTGCAAATACGTGCCAAAAGAAACAGAAGTCCAACATGAAACAGTGGAATCAAAGCTGCATATGTTTTCTAGTGGCTGATAAAGTGTCTTCCCCGAGCCATCTGAGTGTCTGATCTGCAGACGCTAATCTCTGGAATTTGTGATGATGTTCCTGGTCCCTAATCAGTGTTATATTTCAAGTACATTGTGCTGGGACTTGCTTGGGTTGAGGAAGGGAACTATAATTCAGTATAATACAATGTCAGTAGCAGTGCTGAGGACCCTGATATATATTTATTTAGGTTCATCTTGAGGGACATTGGTACAATTATAGCAGTGGCTGAAGATCCACTAAATTCTTGATTCAAAGCTTGTGCCATTTTTTCCCCTTTTTAATTCAAAATGCCCCACAGTTCAAACCCATTCTTTCAAGGAGGCTCTTGGTCATGCCAACAGGACTTTTATTGAGAAAGGAAAATAGACATTTGTTTTTAGGGCAAATAACCACTACAATGAGTTCTGCTAAACAAAACTGCATGCTGGGAAGTACAAAAGAGAATCATTATTAAGGAATCTGTTAAAACCAATATGGGGCCTAGCACCCCATGTTGGGACAAGATTTTTCTGTCACTAGAATAACTAAAGGAAGTCTCATTTTTAAGAGTGCTTGAGAGGTACTGGAGACAAGAATTTAGTCACACTTCACTTGGATTCCTCAGGAATGTCTTTGTTTAGTTTAATACTACTGATTCCAGTTGTGATGAGGCAGAACCCATACCTGAATGGAACAAAAGCAGTCTCAACAGAAACCTGAAACAGGATTTACATTTTATGGTTTTTGACCTTATGGCTCCTAGGAAGAATGAATCACGCTCCTGTGAGACATGACCTAACCTCATCTCTTCTTTGGCTGGAAGTGCAGAACTTGAAAGGAATGTAGTAGATGCAGAAAATAGGCTTTGTAAGTACTGTATGTTTGGGTTTTTAAAAAATATTTTAAAACACACACACACATATATATAAAAGCTATCTATATTTTTTTTGACCTTCGTTCTTGAGCACTTCATTTCCATTTACCGGAATCCTGGTGCTGCTGCTCAGTGAAAGCTGCTAGTCTGACCTGTGATTTCCAAATACCAGGTCATAAGGGAAGGGCAACATATGAGAGTTGTGGAAATGCACAGAAAAGTACTGTGCAAATTTGCATCAAGTGTCCTCAGACATTTAAGTTCTGTAAACTGTATGTTGGTGAGATAACACCAGGAATGTGAACAATTATATTAGCATTAAAAAGGAGCTTCTGCTAGAAGGAAAATTGGGTGAAGAGATGCTCTCACTATCAAGATGATTAGTTTTTAATAGTGATATATGATAAACAGTAGCTATCTAGTGACTTGTCTATATAGGACATAGTACATGCATAAAGCAGAGCTACAATAAGGGACAGCACTGCAGGAATGGAGGGATAGATTAACTGACCTATATTATGTATATTCATCTTACTTTGAAAGGAATATGAACTGGATAACTTTTTGAAGTCCAAACTATTGCTATGGAAGTCTATGAGTTTTCATTATTTTCAGTGCTTTTTATGGGGAATGATAGAAAAGTGCTTTAACTGCAAACTTATCTTTTTGATTGTGCACATCATATTATTTTGGTTGAGGAAACCTAATAATTTCACCAGACACCAAATCTATTGTCTCTTGTTGCTAGTACTTTATGAAGTTCTGAACATAAATAATGCTAATGAGTTTGTATGGGATATTATCCCCTAATTAATTCAGTAGTAGACTGAGTATCACAACTACAATTACTGAAAAAACATATGCTGAAAATAACATAATTTGAAAGAGGCAAGGTGAACTAGTGATGCTGTTATCCAGTTCCATATGAACCAAATCCACTGATCCTATTATGGTACATTGCTCTTGTCATACCTTGTTAAATATAGAAGATGACTGCTAAGACTCTTGGATTATTTGTGGGACTCCCTCTCTTTCCTGAGTGGAACCTATGTGAAGATACTTGGGATTATCCTGCATTCTGTTTTCCACCTTTTTTTTTTTTCAAATTGAGAGGGTGGTTCACTAGAAAGTCATATAGTGGTGCATGAAATAAGAAGGGAAATTGTCTTGAGTAAATTTGATGTTTCAAATGTCAGTATAAAATATACTGTTACTAGATATGCCATAGTCTTTCCAAGCAGCATATGCTTACACTCAACATTGTCCCATTCATACCTACAAGAAGACATGTTCTCTGCACCAAAAGTCTGAAGGGCTTTACAACTAAGACAGTGAATCCATATTGATGATTCAGCCTTGCATGTTACGAATAAAATTGCCGATAGTTTTGCTAGTTGGGGTAACAATTTGTAAGGGAGCTGAGTCTGTATGATCCAAGGGCATAAGCCAGTCACTGACTATCTGAAACTGGCAAGAGATTGCCCCCATAGTGCGGGGATAGTTCTGCCAAACTGTCCTCTGAAGGGCTTTTATCCTTGCTTTGGAAGCACTTAGTCCTGTTTACTCTCTGAGTTGGGATAGAAGTCTGTGTTGACCTCTGATCTCATCTACTCTGCCAGCTTCTGTGTGGGAGTCATACTGGTAAAACAATGACACTGTGTTTTCAGAGAATGTCAGCTTATATACATTTTGACTGTGGGGCTGAGAAGAACCTGGAGTGATTTATACAAGATTGGACTGAGAGGTGTAAAAATAGCCAGGGCTGGGAACAGCCCTAACAAGCAGCAGTTTCTGGGTATGGAATTGAAGGCACAAGCCAAAAACTCATGGCAGGGGAGTGGGAGGTTGAAGACTCTGTCCAAGCTTCTCTGTCTCATGTTTTCTTCCCCTGTTCTAGTACAGAGTCTAGCAGTAAATCAGACCCTGATCAAGGGCTATTTGTCTAATCACATGCTCCTGGGAGTAGAAAAGAGACAAAATAGGAAAAGTTGGGTCTGCTTCCTCGTCATAGCCTGTGGGGGAGAGTAGTCAGCTTTAGGTCAAAATCAGCAGCAGAATACTTTTCCTTCCATGGTGGCCCAATTCTAGGGGCTGATCGTCAAAAGTGCAGCGGCAGGATGGCATGTGCACTCCGCTATCCTGCGCTCTTGTTTCTCATGGCCTGTGTTGCTTTGCAACTGCTTCCTTTTGGGGGATGCCCTTGTCTTAGGAGAAGGCATCTGAAATGCTCAGCCCCCACCCCTGTCTCTTTGCTTGGCAGAAGGCATGATCCTGCTCTACAGCAGAGATTCTTGTCCAGCTTTGGCTCGCACCAATTTTAGCTCCCACTCTTTCATGCATTGCTTATTAAACTCTCCACAGCCATGTCTGGTCTCTGTGGATTTGCATCTGTATAAAACAGCACGAATTAATATCAGATGAGGACATTTCAGGCTGTATTCTTGGGAATTATGCATGGAAGAGACTCTACAACAAAGAGTATTGTGGCAAAGAATAAAACAAATATGTGTTTGCACTACTGTTGGGTTTTTTTTGTTGTTTATGGGTTTGGGGTTTGCTATGTGGTGGTTTTTTCTGGGATTTTTTTTTTTTGGATTGGTTTTGGTTTTTTATCACTATGAGAGACAAGGTACTGTTCTGGCACAATATTGACCATCCTCAGTAGTGCTCTTAATGTTCAGAAAATACTAGATTACAAAGAAAAATAGTGTTTGGCTTCTGTGGCAATCAATACTAGACAATTTTTTTTGTTGCTGTTTACTTAAAATCTCAGATGCAATTTCGCTTTTTAACTGTAGGTGTTGCTCCCACTTTGGGAGGTAGAGGGGAGTACATGGGGCCTGATTTCTCTTGTGCTGCTTTGGGCCAGGGGGAAATTTTGCACATAAATCTTAGCTAAATTTTGACCACTGGAAAGAAATTCTGCGTGTTTACTGCTGTCTAGGATTAAATTGGTGGTTTATTTGCATATGTGAGGTTAAATAAATACATGCACTACTGTTAGGGTCTAAATTTGCTGCATTTACGTGTATATATTTATGCATATTACAGTCTCTTAAATTGATGTGTAAATGCATGGAAATCTATACTGGAAAAATGTTGAAATGCATTCCTACAATCACATATATACCTCCTACATATGCATGTATGTGTAAAGTGATAGTTTATCATTTCCAAGTATGTACAATGCTTAAAAACACATTCATCAATACAGGTATTTGACTCTTTTATCAGTCCTGCCACAGAACCTATTTCCTGGGTGGGAGGAATAATGAGGGAGAAAAAGGTGCTATTCATAGAAAATGGATCACCGAAACAAAGTTTCATGAAATGTTTTCTTTCCTCACTTTTCATTATACTTCTGCCATTTTAAAATATACATATTTTTTTCCCCAGAAAAAGGTGTATTTTTCTAAAAGTCCTTTCCAAGCTTCTTAAATGCTACTCTTTCTTATTTCACTCTTCAAAGAGCAGCAGCAACGCTATCCCTCTTTTCAACTTCAAACTGTGCTGCTCTGTTGGTCCAGCACAGCAAGAGTGCTTTGAACCTGAGGAGAGAATCTAGCTCCTTTTTTTGGAACCTTGAGAAGGACTTTTTGAGAGAGCTGTAATTAGCATTTTCTTTTCACTCCAATGCATCTTTCTTGACTTGTGTAGGGGTAAACCAAATAATAATAAACATATTTACACATATGTGGTTCCCTTGGGTCCAGCAGAGATGCCCTTTGTTCATACTTTATGGGGTTTCTTTAGGATCCTGTTAGCTGGACCTTTAGCCAGAGGTTGTGGTATCAATGAAACTTTTCACAGGCTGCTGGCTCGGTGTGGGGCAGACGTGAATTGACTTTGGTTTCCTCTCAGGGTGACTTTATTCTGCGCAGAGTCAAAGATTTGGTGAATGTCAAAGGAAGGAGCCAAAGTCATATTGATCTTGCTTGCTAGACAGCCAGCACCTTGGTGGCTTTTATTCTTGGTGGCCCACCTTGGCTGCAGCAGTGTGAACTCTGAATGCCAACGAGACGCCGTGTGAATTCAAGCAAAGCTGAGCTCCACAGTTGCTTCCTGCTCTGTACTTGCACTTTGCCCCAGGTGATTTGACAGCAAGGGATCAAAGGCTGTAATCTGGATAGTTCCTAGGTAAGGCCTTAACGGGGCTAAGTGCTGGAGCGGAAAGCAGAGGAAGTGTGCTGCTGCTTTTCCTCTGACTATAAATAGTCAGGTCATCAGTACAAACTTCCATCAGCATTTCCAGCTGATTTGTGGAACACCACTGAGCACTCCTAAAACCACTTTTTTACTCCTTTTGTTCTAGATATTCACCCATGTCCCCTCCATGTGAGATGCGGAACATATTGCAGGTAAAATCAAGGACTCTGTGTTAGTTTTTTTAAAATTTTAAATCCTTGTTAGTTGGGATCTCAGCCCACAGAGAAGCCTTTGCAGTACCTCAGCAGGAGGAGAACCCAGGGGACTCCAGCAAGAGGTTGGGGCAGGTTTTTTTGTGGGCAAACCACTACTGAGGTGGTTCCACATGTGTGTCCTGTAGGAGACTTAGACCCTGAACCACTGGTACAGCAGAGGGAATGAGCTGCTATTTTTGGTGTAAGTAGGGCTGATGAAAGCAGCCAGTGTAAATGGGACAAGGGTGTGCCATGTTACTGCACTGCCCCTGTGACTTCTGAAAATATCTGTGGGAAAGAAAGGTTCTTATAAACTACCTCACTATGGGAATCTCTATTATACAAATGCCGAAGATACAAATACCTTAAGAAACAGAGAATTGTAAAGTTAGCAGCATCTTCATTTTTCTTGGAACTGTATCTTTTTATCTGTTCTTCTCCCAGCAATTAAATATTTCCTGGTCTATAAACAGCTTCATATTTGCAACACACTTTTTAGGCAGTTACTTGTCCACATATCCTGTAGTAAGAGAAAACCCTTCAAGTGTGAAGGATTTGTTAATGGAAATTGGTTCGATACAGCTTCCCTATCCACCCCTGTTCCCCTCCCCATCAGCACATGCATAGACTAAGCAGAAGCTTGCTGCCTCTCTGTAGTAATGTGAATTTTGAGTTGTTGATAAATACAAGCAGGTTAACAACTAGCATCAAAGGTTTACCAGATTAAAGTCAAAGGAAGACGGGATTTTCAAGGGCTTGAGTAAGCAAAAAGGTTGAGATTCTCAATTATCTCTCTAATACAAGACTCAATAGGCTTAAACAAACAGAGGAGCAAACCTGCCCATTCTGCTGACCGCCACACTAGTGGGTTGCTTACTGTAAGTCAGTTAAAGGCTACATAAGGAATGAAAGATAAGGCAAATAAGTTTGCCTGGAGAGTGAGAGATCATTAAGAAAAGGTGACTGTTGTGTTTGATGTAGTAAGAGGTGGAGGAAAAACTAACTATGCTGTAATGGGCATAGCAGATTCTGAGACATATGTGGCAATTATTAGTCATACTATTTGAATCTGAAAGGGCATTTGTTCAAAAGACTGCGTAGAAAGGCTCAGACTGGAAAGAGGGAGTTATTAAATCAGTTCTGCTCCTCTGGGTGTGTGGTGGGTTTTCCCCTTCCCTGAAATTCTTAGGATACATCTTGAGAAGAGGATGATGAAATTTCACAAGTGTTGCAAGGAGGATAAGATTTGTACTTATTATTATTGCAGAGATTTTTAGTTCTCTCTAAAAAAGCCAAATTTACCTGCTGTGAATATGTTAGATTGACAATAGGACACATGTACCACCTGCTTCTATGAGATTAAGATAGTTTAAACAAAGCCACACAGAATGTGTCATAGATATTTATGAAGTGCAGAATTTCTAGTCTTCTATCCACTGTTATGCTGTCTCTGAGCAATACAAAGAGGAACCATATGAAATTAGAGATGAAGCAAAAAAAGCCCAAGCACTGAATTTAACCCATCATCATATTGCTCATACTTGAGTTTAAAACATAAAGGAGGAAAATTGTGATTGCATTTGCAATTGTACATGAGGTCTAAAAGGTACAGGTACTTTTAAAAAAAAAGAAAAAAATCTCCTTCACTTCGAGTTCTGAATTTTTTATCTATTTTCTGAGACTGAGAGGGTGACTAGGAATTATTTTTATTATGAATCCTTCATACTTCTTTTGTTAAGAATACCCAAGGACATCTTTTATTTCTGTATCAATAGAGTAAATGCATGTTGGCTGCTAGCTTAGTGTGCATACTCATACAAATTTTAAAAAGTATTTAAAGCCACATACTATTCAAGACATGATGGTCTATTGATGCAGAATAGTTACAGGTGAACAAGTGTAAGCAGGTAATATTGACTGTGCAATCACAGACTGCAAAGTAGTTATTGTGCTCTCTTGATTGTATGCGAGGTCAGTGGAATTCAGTGTAAATGAAATTTTTGCCAAGAAGCAAAAATCTCAAGCTTTTCCACTTCTAAGTGTCTCATATGTTACTAAGGTATTTCACTTGCCTGCTTATAGCTGTACGCAGTTTGATCTACAGCATTTCCCTTCACCTGGTGCCTTAAAATTTTAGAGATTTGTTTTGGTCATCATATTTCTGCCCGTTTTCCCAGTTTGTTGAACATAATGAGGGATCTCATACTACTGTAATAAAAATTATTTGATCTGTTCAGTGACTTCAGTGACTTGACATTATGTATTAGTTTATGTTACAGTCTTATCACTCCTATTTTACTTAATGTTATCTTCTTCCACTAGTTCCAGTTTTTCTGAAGAGGCTATTTTGAGGAATGCAATTTTTTATAAAAAAATAGCACTTGGTTATATAGGAAAAAAAAATTTATTTTTTTTTTGGTGAGGGCCTGGTAAACCACATTTTTTGTGGTTATTATCTTCACAAATTAATAGATTTACTATGAGCTGTGTTTCCTAGGTCTCTGGCTGGTTTTCGAGTTTGGAGGTAATAAAACATTTTATTTTGCTTGATTCCCTTTTTCACATCTTAAAAAAATATGTGACTCCACAATTCATTGATCCCATAACAGACTGCAGTATTATTTCCAATTGGGATGTTGAAATGCTCAGTGTTTCACCTGGAGGGCAGCTGTGGGGTTCATGAGAGTTGCAGGAATGTGTTATATACTTCTCATAGGAAGTTAGGGGATGCTATTAAACACCACATCTTCTTGTCTTTTATCCTTTGCTAATTTTGCATTGCCCATTAACAAAGCTTTGTATCAATGAAGGTAAAATGTGAGGTGTTGTCTTCTTTGTCTGCAGTCTGATGACACAGTCTGCTGTGACAGGCTGTACTCACCCTTTGCCATTATATCATTGTTGCTATGGTGAATTAGGAAAATGCTGGCTATTAACTTGATGTTGAATGAGACATTTTCATCCCAATGAGTGGAGATTTACCCAGAGAACTCTCCATAATGTGGAGGTATACACTCTTGTTTCCCACACAGAGAGCTCTGTAGCTCACAGCGCCCTATGAAACAGCTGTGGAGAGATCCTGTGTCATAGTCAAGCCAGCTGAATGGATGATTTTTTACTTAATGAGAAGAAATAGTTCAGAGACCTGCCTCTTTCACATGGAAAAGGAGTAAAAAATAGCTCACTCTGTATTTTCATGTTCATTGGGGTTCCATGTAATTACTAACGAGAAATGAACTAAAATTACAAATTAAGCAGGTAAACTGGCTGCAATTTGGTTCTGTATGACCATACTCCTTTAGGATTTCTATTGCCAAATCAGTAAAATAAAGCTAAAACCCCCACTCTCGTACCAGTCTGGAAAGTGCTCAGTTTCACATCAGTTATGTGCTAATGATGGCAGCACGAAAGCAGTGAGCAAGTGGGAGAACTCTCATAAAAGCAAACCTTCTACATGTTTCCCTCTCAGAGCAATTCAGTAATTTCTGTGGCTCTGTCCTTCACCTACTTCCAGTCACAGAACTCTGGGTATGTAGAGGAGAAGACAACCAGACTGGTGGAGGAGGATGGATGCTACGCCACTTTCAGAGAGAAGGAAATTGTTAAGGCATGAAGTGGTCCAGTATTATATTTTCAGTGAAGCCCTGCCTACAAGGGTCAAAATATGACTAGACTGTGGAGCTCAGCTGCAATAAAAATGGGGTTTGTGACCCTCTTGGGAATCTAGGCTAAGCAGAGAGATTTTTTTCCATGAAATTTTTGAAGGTTGGGCAGTGTCATGGTGGAAGCTACATTCAGTAGCTCTCTCAGAACCTAGACACAGTCCTCCACTACATTCCTGAGTGCACATCTCCATGAGGGGACAACCATAGCAATTCTGTCATTTTGCCAGAGAAGGGATGAGTTATCCTGAAAGCAAGAAAGATTTTGTCTGTTGCAGTGATTATAACGGCTATTATGACCTGCACACTGAAACTGAGAACAGTGATAAACTGTGCTTAATAATAATGACCTGTAACATTGAATGGAAGCCACCAAGAAACAATGTTAAATCATAAGAGAAGATGATGTCTGTTTCTGCACAAGTCGAGTGTGTAAATGGTGAGTCTTAATTAGCTCTGGCAACATGACTTGCACAAGTTAACAGGAGGTGTAAGGAGCATCTGCTTGCCTTGTTCTAGCTGACACAACGGATCTCTCACATTGCAAAAGAGATGGTGCAGATGCTTTAAGTTACAGAGCAGAGTCTGCCACTCAGGCAGATGTCACCCTTCATGAAAAGAGAAACTTCAGACATGGCTTTTCTTATAATTGGAAAGCATTGTCAGCTTGGCAGCTCCCTGTATGTTTAAATGACAGATATTCATACTAGTTGAAAATGAACCCTGCTCAGTAGACATTGGCAATGTTTTGTTATTTCCCTCTTTCTTATTTCTAAAAGGATAGTAGATAATTTCTGTTCATTAGACTTGATAGGAATTAGGCATGGAAAATCAATTCCCTCAGCTTCTTTTTATCTTGAGGCAGTCTCAGGTATTCTTTCTTGGAACTCCTTAGTAACATCAGCTGTTGTATGTGAAAGCAGGACTGAAAACTGAAAGCAAAAAAAGCAACTTTTATCCTAGAAATGCCAGCATCATCTTTTGCCCATTTCTCTTGCTAACATCCTATTTTTGGTTGTGCCTATCCAGCATGTGGGAGCAATCACACTTATCTAGGCAAAAGGAATGTTAGAGTAGCCTTGAAATACTTTCTCCCACTCTATCTTCACATTTACTTACATATAACATCATCAGGTAGATTGCTTTTACCATTATGCATGGCTTTATGAATAACGCTTTAGTGTTATGGTCTGCTCAATAAGGAATCAATGCAAAGCATCCGTGCAAATTATCTTTCGCATATGTATGATTCAGAAATACGCTTTCTTACCAGAGTAAGAATTTGTTTCAGTTTTGAGTCCCATGCTATCTCAAGAGACAGAGTCCTGCAGCATAGCTGTCTGATGAATGATGCTGTGTGGAAAAGCAAAATGAGACAAAGCAGTTTTGTCATATGAAGTTGAATTATTGTGAGTTTCAATTAACAGCATTTTTTCTCTACCCTGAAATGTGTAGATCTGAAATTCATGAAGATGAATTTGAATATTTACAGCATTTGAAAAGCTGAATTGTTTCACCTGCTGTCCAAACATTCAGGATAAAAACCCCCACTGATTTTCTGTCTATATTGTTACTCATCAGCAAAGAGAATAACAAAGGGATGAGGTGGGTCTCAATTACTTCAGGATCATTGTGAAAATTTAGTAAGAAGTGTTACAAAGTCAATCTTCTGGTTTAACTGGTATAATTTAATTACATCAGTGATATTAAAGGCCTCTACTGCAAACTCCAAAGACTCTAAAGCCGAATCACCTTCCTCTTGAAAGCCTATGTGTGTCCAGAAGATATCAAACTTGCAAATATGGATGGATGACCTTATCTTAATAAAGCAGTTGCTAGGGTGCATTTTTTTTAAAGGCTCCTCCTCCTTGGATGCTAGAGAAAGATACCTTTTTGACTTCATTATGCAGCAAGTTTTGAACTGATTTTCACAGAATGTTGTACCCACATTTTATTGCAACAGTTTGCATGAAATACGAAACTTGTAGATAGAAAAATGTGTTTTATTTTGATTTTAAGAAAACAGTTCCGGTGAAAAATGTGTGCACCATGGAAAGGTAGTGTTAGAAGTTAGGCAGTGTTTGTCTCTAGTATCTGGCTGCCTTAAAGGTGTCATGCTGCTGTTTAAAGGTGTTGCTGCCTTATTACCAATAGGTGGAAAGCTGGAGCTGACCATGGGTACATGCAGCTGGAGTCCAAGTACAGCAAACCCTGAAAGAAGATGGGCTAAGAATCCTTAAACTTGTAGAGAAAGCATTAGATTTTAATTTCATGTGGTTCTTTCTAGAAAACCATTTTTCTAATAAAATTGGCGTCAGGAAAGGAACTTTTCTGTTTCTGAGTGTTTCGCTGAGAGCAGGATGAGGAAACCAATATTGCTGCAAGTTATGGCAGTGTGAATGTGTGCATTGCCAACCTTGAGCTTCTAAAAGCACAAGCCAAGCATCATAAAATCCTGACATTTGTTCAAGTATTTTCAGCTTTTAAAAATTTCACACATGCTCTGTTCTTAACACTTCCTTTCTACTTAAAGTTTTCACTTGACTGTGGGATCTGAGACTTTAGGAGAGATACCAAGATAAAAAACAAATATTCTTGTGGGAGCTGGCAGAGTTGTTTGTAATCAAACAGCAGTCAGTGTAGTTAAGTAAGTTTAGTTGGTTTTCCTTTACTTGGATTTAACTATTCTGTTAGGTCAAAAGCAAAAATAAGGCAAGATACTCTTGCAGAATGCTTTTAATTCTAAAAAAATCTCAAAACTTGTAGTATTACAAGGCAAAATGTAGACAGAGAAAGGATTAGAACTAAAAATCCTATTTCCACCTCTGGAAGAGAAAAAGTACATTAGTCTGGAAAGAAAGTCTGAGATAACATGGTTTTGATTTTTGACATTTAGAAATCACAGACTCTACTTGGCAGCAGTCCTCAAATTCCACCTGTAGAACTCAATCAAAGGACTCTGCAAAGCAGTGTAACTGTTTAATTTCTAAGTCTTATTGAACAATGTCGAGATTGCTTTAAGCTCCAGGCTTTGGAAACAGTTGTGACAGCAAAAATGACCAAAAAAAAAAAAAAATCTTAGTATATGAAAGTGTCCTGCTTCTTATATTTAAATTTTTAGTCCTGCAGGAGTTTCTGTTAAACCCAAGGCAGATAATTTGGAAATATATAGGCTAAAGATACTGGTTTGTATGTTTGTTTGTTTTAACTAATTTGGTGTCATCGTAGTCTCCTTGTAGCAAATAATTGTTCTTAAAAATAAACCCAGATACAGTGAGATACAGTGGCAAGAAAAATATTTCCTAGGTAAAAATCCTTACAGTCCAAAGACTGGTTTTCAGGCATTCCCAGGTGAAATACAAACTTTCACTGGGGATCTTGTGTGTTATCATTGTTTATCATACACATTATCTCTGTTTATAAATAATGTAAAGGCGTTCTAGGGGATTTTTTAGCTATAATAAATTTTATATGTGTGACAGAATGTAGCCTTTAGACTTACACAACTTTTTGATATTACACAACTTTGTAATATTGTCAGGTTAGCAGGGAAGAGGCTGAAAATCCTGTCTCCAGAAAGGTTCATGAGAGTTTTAATTTTGGTTGTAGAAAAATCAAGATTTTTCTCAAGAATTTCTGAAAAATTTCAATATCCTTCTGCATCCACCCACTCTCAACTAGTTTATAATTGTTAAAAATATATCATAGAATCATTAATTTTGGAAAAGATTTCCAAATATTTTCTAGTCAAACCTTTGACCAAATACCATCATGTCAAGGAAACCATAGAGCTAAGTGCAATTTCCAACTGTTTCTGGAACATTTCCAGGGATTATGATTCCACCACTTCATTTGGCATCCTGTTCCAATGTTTAAGCAGCCTTTCAGAAACTCTTCCTCATGTTCAGCCTGAATCTGCCCTTTTCCTCGTCCTTGGTGACAGTGTTTCCCCCATGCCGAATACAGGATGGAGGTTTTCTTTGGGTCTCCTTTTGTTGTTAATGTATTTATAAAAACATTTTTTATTATCTTTCAGACCAGTGGCCAAATTGAGTTCTAGCTCTGCTTTCACCTTTCTAATTCTGTCTCTGCATGACCTAATGACATCCTTGTAATCTTCTGGAGCTGCTTGTCCTTTTCTAAAGATTATAAACTCTCTTTTTAAACCTGAGTTCCAGTGAAAGCTCCATGTTCAGCCAGGCCAGGCTTCTTCCCTACAGGCTCATCTTTTGGCACACAGGGACAGCCTGTTCCTGCATCCTTAAGATTTCCCTCTTAATGTATCTCCTTCCTCCCCATACCTTCTGAAGATCTGGTATCCATCCATTGCACCACTCCAGACATGCCTGTCACCCCACCACATTTCCATGATTGGGAAAGTCACCACAGCTATTTGCTACTGATATTGAGTGCATTTGGTATAGGATTCTGTCATTTGCCTTTGTCTCGTTTTTGCAGAGAAATAATTTGTAGCTCAAAATATGGAGTGTGTGAAGGGTAGGTTTGGCACAGTGGCCCTGCAGAATGAAATTTAACTGGAGACTCCTTACGAGCTCATAGGGAGAGGGATGCGGCCCATATTTTTCAGTATCTAATGAAGCTATTAAACTTGCCTTACTATGGTAGCTGGACAATTTACCTCTGGTTTTATGGTCTGTAGATAGGTACTGTTATTTTGTAGGTCTATATCCTCTTATTATCCTATATGGCCTACAGACAGGTATAATACCCATTATTGTGACCTTCAGCAGCAGCCTGGGCTACAGGGACCATACAGTAACAAAGTTTAATATCTTAAGAGTCAGAGAAAGGTAAGTATCAATAAAAACCCAGAAGTTCCTAAGAACAGATTTCATTTTGGCTCATCAGCTATTAGGAAGGATCCCACAAGTATCTGCTTTAGAGACCAGAGGATTTCGGAAGTGTTGGAAGACTTTGAGGCAGCCTTGAAGGTATGTTGAAGGATTCTATAGGCATGGTAGCAGCAAGCAGAAATGTGAGGAAGATTCATGCCCACTGCTGAATGGCTTTGGCAGGTTAGGTCAAAAATGGCACCGAAAAGGTTCACATGCCTGATGTCTTCTTTGCTTTGGTCTTAACAGCTAAAGTTAGCTGCAAGTTCCTTCGGCAGGAATCAGCGGCAAAACAAATGGCAAGCCACTAATAGTAGAGTCGGGTCAAATTACAAACCTCTTGTGCAAACTGGACACATGCAAGCTGGGAAAATGTGACAGAATAAATGGCTGGAAAAAGCCAGAACAGATTTGCTAAGGTTACTCTGTGCTCCATTGTCTTATATAATGAAACAACTTAGCCAATAGAGGATGGGAGTAACCTACCATAATTTTAGCAAATCATTTGTCATGGTCTCCCATACTACCTTTGCTGACAGCCTGGTGACACGACACACTTCAGACAAGTGCCACAAATTGTGTGGAGAACTGTCTAGGCTGCTGAACAAAGTTGTTGCTGGCTTATAGCTGAAAGTCAATTTTGGAACTGATCCCATGAGGAATTTCTCAGAGATCGACGCTGAATTTGATACTGTTTAATATCTTCATAAACAATCGTTGTGAAAGGCTTGAATACACTTGTGCTAGGCTTGATTATGGAAGACTGGGAAGAGAAGTGGAACGTGAGAAGGAAAAGTCACCATACTGAGGCACTGAGTTTGAAACCAGGCTCAAGAAGGTTTTAAAAGAGATAAATGTGAAGTTTTGATTCATCGGTTCAGGAGAGATTGAAAAATGAAAGAAGATTTGGTGAATGTGTCACCAAGATGATTAGACCATTAGAGAGCTTGATGTATATAGGAAGCATGAAGAAATTTGGTTTATTCAAGCTAGGGGAGTGAAGGCTTTGTCTGGCATGAATCAATTTTCCAGTGTCTACAAGGTAAAATGGAAGAACTGTCTCCTAACAATGAGGTGATAAGATAAAGGCAACAGGCATGAACAGTGTCAGGGGACCTCCCTCTGATTACAGCAAGACAGAGAACCATAAGAACCCTTGTGTTGACAGAGAAATTGTAGGATCCTGTTCCTTGGAAATATTAGACCCTGATTCACATGAACCTGCATAACCTGATACAAGGCATTGATTTGAACAGAAGGCTGGATCAGATGAATTTAAATCCCATATGAGAAGTTTCAGCATCACCCAAACTAGATGAGTTGTGCACACACATAAACAGGAAAAAGCTGAATTTACTCTTAAGACCTTGGGATTACAGTCAAAGTAGATGCATAATATGGGTATGTTATTGTGCAAACTAGGCAAGACTAATATTCTGAAAAGCTGGCTCAGGCCATTTATAAACTGGACTTGAAAAGTTATCTGCTTCGTAACAGCCAGCTTAACAGCTACTATTTCCTTACTATTTTTTTATCATTAATGATACTTGGAACTGTAATAAGAAATAATAAATAATTGTTCATATCCAATGTTTTACAGGAAATTGTGTGGGATTTGATCCTGTTGGATTGCCTTCACGTCATTGTCTGAAAGACCCATGTTGTCATTATTGGAAGAGAAGATGCTGGTGAGAGACAAAATCCACGGTGTTGATACTTACTAATGAAATAGATTTAGCAATCCACTATAGAAAAGATCTTGAGGGATATCAAAGTTGTCTTGTCCCAAAGAGATGGTGGATCAGTGACTGTCAGAGAGTCTGTGAACTAAATGTGTGGTTCCTTTTTTCTGACATTATGACAGGCACAATTTGTTGCAGTGGCTTTATCTTGTACTTTGGGTACTCAGTGAAAATAAACCTTATTGCATAGCTGGTTTTGTCTAGGAAGGTAGCATTTTATTTTGAGTAATTTGCAGTATTGCATAATCTGTGATGAAAGCAAACGTGGGTAGAAATTTTTTCACTTAGTTTAATATTTCAGTAGCTGTGTCACTGGAGTGTGGTTGTGGGGTTTTTTGTGTTTTTTTGGTTTTTTTTTTCTTAAGCCTACACTTATCTTTGCACAAGTGTGCTGAGCATATATCTTTGAATATAGTATCAATATATCCTGACCCAGATGAAAGCTTCCTAAATCAGCTTTTTGCTCAATCCTGTTTTTGCACATTAGCTGTGAACAGGATTATTCTTTAGTCTGTCATTCAAGCTGTTCAGAGAAAAAAAAAAAAGAAAGAAAAAAAGGAGAGGGGAGAGAACAGATTCCCAGTTTTTCTGTCTGACAAGGGATCAGTAGGATAGTGACCCAAGCTTCCCATACCACCATGTAAAAACTAGGTGTAAAAACTACAGCTGCTTCTGATATGTATTACAGAGTATCCAACTGACATACTAGAAAACAGCAAAAACATATTTTGGATATTTTTCCACCTTTAATGAGAATTGAAATGCCTATTGGGGTGCAATTGTAGCATTATATTTAAAGACATCTTCTAGAGGAACACTAGCACAGAAGTATCTTGCCCTGTTCCTGCCTCCTGGGGCTTGTGTGAGAGGACCTTCCTAAGTCTGCTTGTGATTACCTAGACTGCCAGGAAATAACTCTGGAGAGCAGAGAGAGACTTCTGTTTATCCCTGGGGTGTATTTAGTGATGGCTCTGGCAGGCCAGATATCCTTGCGATGTGTAAGCTTGCCTTGGTGGTCATCCTGAGATTTGTTTCCTGAAGAGTGAAGGCAGAGCTTAGTCATCTTGAATTTTGTTCTGTATTTGGGGACCAGGACCAGTGAATGAGAATGAGGGCCAGTCAAAGCAATGGCTTTTGTGCTGGTGTAATAATAACTGAATGTTCAGAACTGCTCTACATCTCAGGCTCTGAGGAAGAAGGAGAAATGAACTTTTGGGGACACACCGAATCTGTTGTACCATGATTCAACTTGCTACACAGTCAGCATAAGCAAAAGTCTGTGGCTTAGCCTCTTTCCTTTTTAGTGGTTGCAGCTCATGTCATGGATAGATCAGACAGGCTCAAAGTCAGGGCTCCACCCAAAGGCCACCATTAGGGCGCTGAAATGACATCATTCCAGCATGGTAGAAAGCCACCCTCTCCTGCCTTCCAATGATGTTAAAGGCATTTCCACCCTGGAACCAGAGTTTGTCAATTTCTATTCAGATCTTTAAAACGGCTTTACTCACCTGTCTCCTTTTTCCATATAACCAGGCTGAGGACCTGTAGGTATTCAAACTATACTGTTTGGTCCAGCAATCAAATGCAAATTCCCATTTCCTCTCTATGACTTTGTCATTCTCTGTAGCAGTAATGTTGTCTGAAGTATTTCACTGCACCCTGCTTTGTCTTCAAATGGACAGGAGTCCAGCACATAGCAGAAATAAGTAAAGTTCCTAGCCATAAGACTCTATTTATCAAATATATGTGGCACTGATAAAATTTAACTTGTGGCAAAAAGAACACTGAATTTTCTTCAGCAGACAGCAAAGTTTCCTCATCTCATTTTTCTCACTGCAGAGTTTAGTTTATTCCTCCTTTGTCTCCAACACTGATCTCTTTCATCCTGATATGCAGGATGAAAGTACGCATCCTGATTTGTTCTGCTGAAGTACCAGGGGATTTCAGCATCCTGATTCTGAAATGTATTATGCCTGACTTCTGTTTGGATGTGCAGAAAAGGACATTGCACAAGGGGCCTCTTCCCACCAGAATACTCCACTAGGGGCTTGGTGTAATTGCAGCTCTTGTGTTTCCCTGAGAACAAAGGCTTTTTGCTTCTTCCCCAAATATTCTGTAGAAAGATAAATTTAAGGCAAATGTTCACATTGCACCAACTAAAGGAATTGGAAAAAGCCTTGAACAGCTCTTCTGAAGGTACAGGTATCTTTCTATCGCACATCTCCTCTGCGTGATTTTGCCTTTGAATTTCTGAGTGGGCTGAAGCAACTCTTCATTATTCCATCTGAGACCAGAATTTCATGGGCTGAATTAATGTCAAGCATAGGTAAATCTTTTTCTGGAAGAAGCGATGCACTTTCTTTGTGAGAGAAAAGCAGCAATATGTTTATCGATAAACACAGGGATTTCACAAGGCTTGATAGCAAATGCTAGTGTTTGGCAAAATTAATTCATGAGGCGCATTTGAGTATTTCCTGCATAGAGGACAAGGTCAGGCAGAAGTATCAGGGAGACCCTCTGACTGAGTTATAAGGTTCAGAAAGGACCCCCTTGCATTTTAAACTCCTTCTCAGAGGGGAGTTTATAACTATTTGGATCCAAACTTAGTTCCAGACTTGGTCAATGTTTTGTGTCTAAATGTGCACAATCAATCCTTTGTAATAGTTAGCTAAGATTTCCAAGTTTACCATGCTACAAATCACTGAGACTCTGTTGCAGGAAGGAATCTCTCAGCCTCAAAGAGTAACCTTGGGAGGCTTCTGTACTCAAGAGTGGATCCTTCTGTGCAGGACAGCTGAAAGGGTCCTGGACTGTCTACTGTTATGGAGTAACAAAATTATAGACATATTTGCAGACTGACCACAGAAATTAGTTTCTTCCAAACTTGACTTGAGTCAGACTTTGAGCAGCATTATGGTTTGGGGAAGGAGTCTGTGTGCGTGGGGGGTGGTTGTTTTGTTACCTGTCTCCCCTGAATCCACTGTGAGTCAGATGCAGTCATCACAGCCCGACACATTTGTTGCCACCACTACTGATGGAAATGGGTTGAGCAGAGTTATGGGAAATAAAGGTGAGGTTCGGCAGACGGGTGGAGCACACCATCACTATTCAGAATGATTCTGACGATACATTAAACACTCTAAAAAGTCATTCAGCTTGGTGTGTCTTAAAAATTGTGATATCCTGCATGAAGTAACAACATCAGTCTCTCTTCCCCTCATTTATTTTGCAGTATGCAAATGCATTTTTCCTAAAAGAATTCAAATTTTTAAAATCTCAAAATGTAGAACTAGAACTTGGTCTAAATCTTGAAAATCTTCAGTTTTAAGTTGGAATCCGTACCTTAAACGAAATTATGAGATCTTATATCCTCATTGAATATTTTTCCCATGAAAACACTTTTTAAAAGATTTATAAACTGTTCTAGAAATGATGTTTCCAAATAAATGATTCTAGAATTCTATATTATTTTAGTAAGAATAGAATATTCTCTATTATATCAGTAGAAAAAGAAATAGTTTTGCACCAAAGGAATACAAATGACTTGAATATAACACAGAATAGTATTAGATAGTAGTATAGACAAATAATATCTCCAAGAGAGCTGAAATCCCCCACATCCTGATATTTAAATTTTCTTTTATTCATATAATCAATTCTAATAATTCATACTCCAAATTTTCAATCTTTGCATTAGCACTTACTTGGAGTCTTTCAGACAAATCCCCTCCCAGCAATCTGGAAGCTTTTCATAACAGGTCAGAAGAATTTTCTTCATCAGCATCAGATCTACTAAAAAAGGTAGAAAGAGCCTTGTCTTTTGCCTTCAGCAGGAAAGTTATCTTGTGGGGAATCAGACTGCAGAGGTGAGCTGGAAAGTTATGTAAAAGATCACGCACCAAGATCCTAACTCAATATAAGTAATGTGATTTGAGACTGATTTTGGAAAATTCTGAGCATCTGCAGAGCTGTTGAATTTCAGCTGGCATTTTGCTCCTTGTTTTTGAAAAACTGCAGAAAGCCTGCTAGGTCATGCAAATAAAAAGGAAGGTACCTAAGATCAATTTGTAAGGTCATGATTTCAGGAGTGCTCACTGGTAGACGTGGCTATCCCAATCCTCTTTTTATGTCAACAGCCAATAAATAAACCTATGTTTTTCATAATGTGACACAATGCTGGAGTATTTGGTGTATAGGTGGAAAGAGAATGCAAAATAGAAAAATCTTAAGTGAGGCTTTCCTTAGAGTATGTCACTGTTTCTCCAGGTAAAAGAAACCTAAACAAAACCAAAAGCAAATAAGCAAATCTACCCCTCAAACAGATAAATAAATAACCAAAACTCCAGAGATTTTTCATGGCATTTATGTCACAGGCATCACAACTTGGTATTAAGTGCTGCTATATTGTCTGACATCCTTCTTTTATTAACATCTTTTTCAATAGTGTAAACCATCAAGTAATTTTTTTTTTCAAAATATGTCCAATTATTTTTGGATTGGCTCAGTATGAAATGATGTAGTTATCATAGAGATAAAGGACGAACAAGCTTTAACAAAAAATGTTTGGGAAATTGCAAAATGATAGAAAATATGTAAATTCTGAAGTAATATGGAAAACTGTCAGAACACACACAGTTTTCACTGTTTATATTCCTGTCATGACATTTTTTATATCTGTGCCTAAAGAAAGTATATAGCTGTTTCATAACATTCAAATACAACGAAGGGTAAGGGATGAAATCCAAATCTTATCTCTGGAATTCCTCACTTTTATGCATTTATGCTGGGCTTTTAACTTTATTATGAAGTCATTACAGTTTATCATTCCAATAGGTATATAGGGTGTGTTAACCATAGACCACTGACAGAATAAACCATGCATTCACAGTAAGTATCACACTAGAAATTCTATGAAAAATTGAGCATATGCATAAAGTGCTTCTTTCTTTAAACAGCAATTCCTGCTTCCTCAGCCTTCTATACCCAAAGGCACTTACACACACTAGGTGGAATATATTCAAACCACCTTTATAACCATGCTGGGAAGAGAGAACCATATAAAGCAGTTACCAACAGCTGGTTCTAACATGTTTTTCTCTCAGCTGACTTTGACAGATGAGCATGATCAAAATAGGATTACATTAGAGAAAGGCTATACCTATATAAGCAAGTGAATCTGTGAAGCAAAACCCTGTGGCCATCCTGTGGTTGTGGGGAAGGTGCAGAAGTTCCCTCATACCATCTCTGAAATATGTCTTTGGGCTTAATTTCATCCTAAAGGGGATACAGATCATCAGCTCTGAGACTGTCATCAAAAGTGAGGCAAACAGAGAAGGAATGAGCTTGGCTTCAAAAGTGCACCGTGGGCCACTCACAATCAATGGTGCAGACTTACCCAGACTGCAGGTTTTTGAGTTGCAAAGACCCAATGGCCAGCATTCAAAGCAGTAATCCAGTGTCATAACTTATTTTAAACGTTAGGACTCCTTAGAACGATATTGACAAAAATTAAGGTTGACATGAATATGACATTGCTTTCTGGGATGGACTTGAAAGACAGATGAGTTAGGTTAAAGTAGCTGATGTGATTTGTATCTGGTAAATGTTTGGCATGGCTTTGCTGCAATGTGCTGTTACATTCCTTGGCATGGTTAGGGTCTCGTCCCGTGAAAAGTGATTTCCCAGGAAATTGCCATACTTATAGCACAGTCTTATTATGGTGTCTTGAAAAATGAAATGGAAGAAATTGCCTTACGTTTAGTACAAAGTTATTATGGCGTCTTGCAAAATGTAATGGAAATGAACCTAAATAACTGGTCTATAAAACTACTTCTGAAACATTCAGCTTTTTACAGACACTGAAATGTTTTCTGCAGAATGATGGGAGCTTCCATATTGTGCAGGGCAATTTGCATATCAGCTGTAGTGTTGTTAACATGTACTTCGGAAGAGTGGCTACTATAATACTAAAATATATTTATTTTGCTTTTTTTTCTTTTAGCTGTTGTATCTTCCTATTACATCATCCTTAGGCCATGATGATTTATATCTTTTTCTATTGCTCTTGGAACTAAAGCCTCAGCTGTGTAACATGAAGACAACCTACTGAAATACCTTCTGCCGAAAACATACTAATTATCTTGCTTTTAAACTCACTTTTTTGCTTTGCTTGCTCTCTTGAAGAACTGGGGAATTGGACAATAATGGGATAATTCAGATTGAGAGGGTGCTCTGAATGTCCAACCTCCTATAATATTAGTAGTAATTTTTATAGTGTTGTTTTAAAACAAAGATGGAAGTGTGATACTTTTTCTTCAAAACTACCTAGGATACTTTTTCTTCAAAACTACCTAGCTGTATCAGTGTTCCAGAGAAGTTCTGTGAAGTACTATCTTCTTTCTTCTTAAGAAAACTATGCATTTCTAGAGCTGGATTTTAAGAAAATCAATCTGCTTACCTTATCTGCTTGCCTTAGCAGGTGACTGTGTCATGATCTCAAAATATCTATGTGGAGAAAAACATGGTTCTTGAGTCTTGGCAGAAAAAGTTGGAACAAGATCAGGTGTCCAGAAGCTGAAATCAGATAAATTCAGATTTTTAAAAGGCAAATTTTAAACATTTGTATATTTAATCATTATAGCAACTTACTGAAGAATACTTTGAATATTAAATCAAATTAAGTATTTAAATAAAAAATAGCTGTCTTTTGAAAACTATGTACTCTAATTCAGAAGTTATGGACTGATGTACAGGTTTCTGCACTAAAAATCAATGGTCTATGCCAGGACATCAGTGTGGATAACCAGAAGCATCTCTTACATGCATCAGTGTTTTGTATACTCTTATTAGTGGCTTTTCTGTTTAACTTCCATATTGTTCCTGAACTTCAAGTTGGTTTTAGGATCCTGACCATCATTACAAAACAATTGCAAACACAACTGAAATTGTGGTTATGATAAGCAAGGATAGATGGATCACTTGAGATATAAAACAAACCTTTGCTAATTATTGTGAAATTCAGCAGAGTAGAAGAGCTCTGAGCTGTGTCAGTGGTCACAACCATGCTTTCAGTGTTAGACCAGGTAGTTTCCTTGCAATTCTGTCACTGGAACTGGCAATGTACACCTGGATTAGGAGCTAGAGGAGAAAACAGTTGTTTGCCTCAACCAAATCCCATGAGACTGCATTGTCACACAGGCTGTGGCAGGGCAAAAGAGCTGTTTTAAGTGGAATGGACTTGGGGAGGCTGGGCTCTCTTAGCTCTGCCTTTGGTGCCCTGGCAGTGAGTGGTAGGAGGCTGCTGAGAAGAGAGGCTCATGGTGTGTCTTGGGACAATTTGGAAATGGTGAGAGTACTCAGGGCTCCACACAGACACGTTTTGTGAAATAAAAGCTGAGTAGGGGTGATAAAAACTCACTCAATCAGTCTGATGAAAGAATCAAAGCTCTGGTAAATTCCACGAGCCTGTAAATGACTCTGGGTCAGTTTTTGTGTATAGGCCCATCCTGCACTGTAATGGTGCAAGCCTTGACATGCTCAGGGGATTCATAGACCAGACTTTTTTCAAATTTCATTGCATGAAGGAGTGTGTGAGTAAGAACACAGTCTGATGGCTACAGCCAGTGATGCCATGGTTACCAGCAGTAAACATAAAGATACCTTTAAAGTCATAAGCCTTCAGAAGTTTCCTAAATTGACTTACCAGAGGCTTTGTCTTGCTGATATTTCCTATATGAAGGGCTGCTGTCAAAGCAGTAGGGCTGTATGGGAAAGCAGTGGGTTCTTGAGCCTTGCACCAGTCCCCATTTCTTATCAGAACAGAAAAACCTGACTTCAAGTTATCTGACAAAAAAGAAAAAAATGGAAAATGCTTATTTTAGGTTAATAAAAATAGGATTAAATTAGAGAAAGGCTGTGTCTGCCTTTACTACTGACATGGCCTGCTAGAAATGAATCTTTAGAGTGAAACTCTTCTCATAATTCTCATGTTTGCCATGAGGTTCCTTTGTATTTTTGTTGGAATGCATTAGTTGTGCTTTTGAAGTGCATCTTCTCACTTAATTTATTCTGAAAGGAATTGTTTCTGTTTGGTGCCATCAAATGCTTTTTAAAACCACATGTACATATTTGAGAAAAATATTAAAGGATGAAATTTGGAATTAGTCTGGTTCCCCTCTGTGCCCTAGCAATGTGAGCTGTAAGGGAAGGTAAGATGAGCTGGCCCAGTAGAACTTATTTCACTGAAATAGATAGCATTGCCATGTATTAAATTACTGCTCCATGTGAGCTTGGATGGGAGCATCTGGCTGTGGCAGACTGGCAGGCAAGGGGTAGAGCTTTTATTTTTCTGGCAATATCTGCCAAGTGCTTTGCTCAGTTCTGATCTGGGCAGGGGTCACTCTTGTAATTCTAGGGACTGGGTTAGAAATGGGATTAGTGCAACGATTTGAAATGCCATGTGCTACTCATGCCAGAGGAAGCTGTCAAACTAGATTTTGTGCTGTCATCAACAGCTGTCATGACTGTTTCCTTGAGTCTGTGTTTGGAAGGGCATTTATCTAGCCTTGGAGTCATGATTATGGTTGAAATTTGTTACATCAACACAGACTAGAGTGAGTTGTAGTGGAAGGGGCCTTAGAACTAGGTTTAACTACATTATGGTAAGAATTATTTTTATTTTATTTCTGTGCAGAAAGGCTATATTTCAGTGGTTTTAGTGTCTCTAATAAAACAAAACCAGAAGTTATGTCTTTGGAGGGACCAAAGGAAGGGAACAAATAAATGGTATTTTTTTCAAGTGGCTGTTAATAACTTGTGCCTGTCATTGCTATTCCCTATTTATCTGACCTATTAATGGAGGGCAAAATTCCAAAGAAATGTTTAATTAACATTTGTAATTAGTATTACAAAAGACCCTGCTTTATGGAACAGGCAGCCCAGAGAGGAGGGTCAGGAAAAGACAAGCTCTTCACCCTGTAATTATTGCAGCTCTCTGTAGTGCTCTCATTCATCTCATTAACATCACAGTGGGATGGTGCCACTGCAGGCTACTGGCAGGTGTCTAACTGCCTTCCTCCTGGGGAGACTTCTACAAAAGAGGTCCTGATCTGCAAATAAGTTTGAAAGCTTGCCAGTGGAGCTCCTCATTCAAACTTCGAAGTCTCTTGCTTCCAAAGACACCCTAAAGACTTTCAATTTCAATAAACAGTGGTGTTCTGGGGAAGTGCTTGCTTTTTAACAGTGGAAGAGGGAGGGAAGAAATTGAGGTTTTTCTAGCAAAATATACTACTTAATTAACATGTCCATTAAAAAAAAAAATAAAATAAGCTAGCTAAAAGGGAATTATGGCTGGATAAACAAAAGGAAAACCTGAGTCATCACTTGAAAAACATTGAAATGCAACCAACCCATAAAAAAGTATCTGTCAGTCTTCTGTGCGTGAGTAAAGCTTTTCTTCTTCTGGAATGTCTTTCTTCTTCAAATTAAATTAAAACAACAATCATATCAAATATTCTAGTTCAGAAAATGACAGTATATATTTATGGAAAAAGAAATGAATTTGTTTTTCGTTCTTTTTAGAATATATAAAAATGACATTATTCAGTCCTATGGCATTCAGGTCTTTCTTAAATCCCCAGCTCCTGTATTTACACAAGACCCTTGCCTTTGAATGAAAAGTAATTAGTGAGTTTCTAGCCATAAAAGCCTATAAGAAATACCAAGATTACATAAAGTAAGGGGAAAAAAACCCTATAAACATTTTATTTTATGTTAAAGATAGTACATGATTTAAAGCCAATCTCATGGGTTTTGAAGATACAATTTATTTTATTTTACTTTTTGAGTATGGTGTAACTGAGCTTTTTTATTACAGCTGTAAGTAATGAGGCAATAAACATTTACAATATATGGCATGAATGAAGTCAGCAAGTACTCAATGTTTGAAAAAGTCCTAAATCAGGTGCGCATCCCACTGATTTTACTGGAATTGCTCTTGTAACAGAGTTTGTCAGCATCAGTGTATTGTTTACAATGATGTTTGGAGGACCATTATAAATATGCATAAGAGCTAAATTAAACCTACCTCTACTAAAGAGCTTGTATATGAGAGGATACTGAAGGTGATGTTTGGAACAGGAGTGCAAGAGTCAGAAAATGTTCATTGGAATCTTGCTGGCTGGATTACCTATGGTGAATCATCAAAATCAGATGACCTGTGATTTTTAAGAACACATTGTTCAGTTTGGTGAAAGGAATCAATGCTGCATTTATTTATTGCTGACAGAGCAGAAATTGCTGCATTTTTAAGAGCTGTAATGACCAAGTAGATTTTGAAAAAGTTTGTTCAAATATTGAATAGAAAGGTGGTCTGTACCTTGAAGCAGCTAGGACAGGAGGTGGTTGACAGAGATAGAAAACAAGAAAAGAATGAATGAGCATAGGCTTGCAAAAAACCCAAAAAATACTTATATATGAGCCAGTGCTATACTTTAGGAGCATTTTTAGGACATCTATGAAATAAAATATTGGGATAGTTTTGCAGATATTTACTGATACTTCTTTTTAAAGTAAAATAATGAAATGATGAAAATTCACATCATGATTTGATTGAAGGCACTTGTCAAGTTTCTGGCAGTGAATAAGAGATGTGAAAGATAACTAGTAGAGAAGAGGCTGTCACATTCTACTGTATATTTAAGAAGACAATTTTTTACTTAGACTAGTGATCTGAACTTTTAAAAGCTCCTTCATTATACCCAAAGATTAGCTATTCAGAGTCTGGATTTTCATCCCTTTAAGAAGAGCATGATCTTAGGAGTGAACATTGTAAAAATAGGCGTATCCATGAAATTCTGCCCCAGACTGCAAATGATTATAAGACTTGATTTACCAGTGAGACACACACTGAGCATACAGCTCCTAAATTCACTGACTGACCTCCGTCCTTTTACAGAGCTGCCTCCAGGGAACTGCTCTCCTAGTGTGAAAAATCTGTTACATGGATTGAATAGTTAAAGTCCAATGTTTGCTTTTGAGCAAGAATGGGAAAACTGAGGGGAAGAGTCTTGTGTTTGTGTGAAAGAAACTTTACATTTGTCTAAAAGTCCTTAGAGATTAGGTACATAATTCTAACCCTCTTTCTTACTAGCATAAGCCAATATACTTTAAAAGTATAGATCAAATATACTATATAGTATGTGCTAATCCATTCTACCTTTTTTAATAAATAGAAGCAATGCCTCCTGCTTATATGAAAGGCTGTTATGAAGTTTAAGTGTAGAGCACTTTGAGGTTTATTTCTTATGGAATGTACATTTTCTTAGATTTGATTTTCTATTTTGCCACCAGGTATTATATATATATGACTGCCAGGAACAGGCAAAGGGTCATGAGAGACAAAAAGACAAAAGAAAAGAGAATGCTGAGGTTCTGTCCTTTAAAATTTGGGCAAAGGAGGAAGAAACCCATATTCATATAATTGCACAGTGTGTGACAATGTTTTTAACTTTTAACAAGGTGCATTGAAAGACTTTTGAATAAAGGAAGATTTTAAGGAGAGGATACAAGATTTCTCTTGATTTTTGTCCGTATGCCAACTACACTTACTCCAGCACTCTTGATTGTGGTAAGATTTGTTGTTGTTGTTTTCTGTGCATGTGGATTAATTGCTTCTCCTAAACTTAATAAAAGACAAGCTGGGGGCGGGTTGTTTTTATTATTATTTGTCATCAGTGATTTTGGTTTTTTGGTTTTTTTAATTTTTGTAAGTCTTCAGGGATGCAGCAAAGTGTCCAGGTCACTGGACCCAGTGTTGTGACAGCAAACCTTGTAATTGATCCTGGTAGAATGGAAGGATGAGCCCAGAAGTTCAGAGCAAACACACAGAGACCCTTGGCAACACCCATGAGCTGAAAGCTGACCTGGAAACAGCAAGATGTGGTAGATCTGTAACAGCTTTTCTATAAGCTACATCTTGAAACTAATCATACACATGATGAAAGAGCACAAGTACGGAAATGTTTAAACAGAAAAAAAATTACAAGTCATTAAAAGCACTAACAATGATAGTAAAATAAGGACTATAGAGTACAATAGACTTGCTTTATTTGACTTTTCAAACTGCTTTCCTTTGGCTTGTGTGAAAGTTTATTTTCCTTTGATATGTACCATTTTCAGACATAGCAATGATATAATTAGTCTCGAACTCAAGACCAATACCAGCTCAGTAAAAAAACAAAACATACCCTGCTCCTCTTGCCACCCTGCTTGCCACTCCCCAGACCACTATAACAATGAGGCACTTCATATGACAAATCCTTATGGTTAGAGCACCAACTCCTTAACTCTGAAGTCTAGAGCTAAAATCTTTTCTTATGACCCCAGTAAAAATGAATTTGGTGATCTACTGCATGTTGTAAAAGTACAACGTTATCTTCAGTTTCTACTGGCTAAAAACACCATCAGGGAAAGGCTTTTTTTCCTTTCTATTTTCTATCTGAAAGTCCTTGAACCAAATACAGATAGTGTATAAATAAGTATAACCCACTGACCCTCTGTGCCACACAGTGTCCTATATTTTTGAGCTTTGCTGTGCTGAAAGGAAGGAATTACATTCCCAGAGGTATAAGCAGGAAGATTGCTGCCTCTTTTTTTCTTTTTTTTTTTTTCAATTTTGTCCTTCATATGATAGCATGGCATTGGCTTTCAAAGGATCCTCCTTCATGTTACCTTTGTGTAATCTCATGCATAGTCTAATTATTGACTATCCCCAGTGGTAATTTGGCCAGTAGCTGAGCTGTCTGTACTGCAGTGCAGCTGGATCTGCAGCACAGGTAGGTGTACCTGAGCCAGATTTCAAGTGGCTAAGATTTCAGCAGGGACATACAGTCATAAACCCAGAAATTTTACTTCAGTCTTTGTAAGCCATGAGTAATTATTATGACAACAAAGCCTGATGTCTCTACCGTTGTGCTGTTGCCTAATTCCAACATAATTCTATCCTGAGTTTATCCGAGAAGCTGCAAGCAGATTTTTAACTCTCAAAGGAGGGACATTGTAAAGTTAAGATGCACCCTACCTTGTTTTTGTAGTATATGGTGATGAGGGTCTTCAAAGGTGAAATCTTGCTTCAGTTTGGTGGGTGGTGCTCTATGCCCAAGGTCAAAATGATCTCTTCTCCCCACCTTGCTTGAGGACTGCCAATTTATAGCTGCCAGCCTGGACAAGCTGCTCTTTTGCTGGGTAAAGCTCTGGGACGTTAATCTAATGTATGATATTTACTAGTTGCAAGATTTTAATGCCTGTATTTTTCAGACACCTGAAAAATACAGAATGAAAAGCACTCAGTTGAATACATTGCCAAATGATAGTTGCTTTCAGTTTGGATCAGTGTCCCTATTTACAGTTTTCATGATCTTCATTGGGGAGGCTGTGAAAATAGACTGACCTTACAGCACACCTGGAAGGCCAAGAGACTGTTTTTGGCAAGCAAAAACAGGGTAGTCAGGGTGGTTAAGTTATACAGTCAGGTAAATAGTAATGCTAGCTGTTGTCATAATTTATTTGGCTGACTGTGCTTGTTAGGAAAGTCCTTTAGGGACTTTCCTTTGGAGCTGGCAACCCCTGTGTCCTAAAAATAAGCAGTGCTGAAGAGAGCCAGTACCGAGGGAAACAGTACTCTCAAGACATTATAGTCTCATATCTTTGAGATTTAACTTGTATGGTTAGGGCTAGACCTGTCAAAAGCTATGAGATGGGTGCTTGGTCAGTTTTTCCTCTAGAAAGATGGGATTTCCAACTTGTATTTTTGTCCTCTGTGGAGTCATTTGCAATGCAAGGCTCTGCATTATCCAGTTGGTGATTCAGGAGAAGCAATACAGAAAGTAGTTGCCCATCAGTCATTCCTTACAGACATCCCCCGTAGTGTATGCATGCTGGCCTTTTTAGGAGGTAAATGCCATTAACCTTTCTTTTTTTAGTTTGGATTCCAAGAGGTTTTTTTATTGAAATTCATTTCACACTTGCAACATGCTCTCCTTTTGGACTGTAAATTCTGTGCAGTGTGCAGATCACTCCATCTTCTTCTCCTGGTTGCTCACTGCTGCAGAGCCAAACTTTGCAGCCAGCAGCTACTGCAGTGTTTTTCCTCCAAGGGCTCTGATGGAAAAAGCCATCAGTGAGGCTTGCTAGAGAGGAGCAGGAATGCATCCTTGAAGGAGAAATGAGAATCCTGGTGATTCTCCTGAGCACAATGTCAGGTAAAATGCCTCTGCCTACTGCTCCTGAAGCGGGAAATGTGTGGTAGGCTTCAGGCTGAGGCTAGGGTTTAAATGTCAGCCCCTGTCTTTTCTACTTACTTTAATACTACAGAGACAGCTACTACTTGGCCCCTGGTCTAGATGTACTTTCTTGCCAGCAGTGAACTATGTGAATAAATGTGCTTCTGTTTTAAATGGTGTGAAAAGCCTGGTTGGATATCTATTTAACCCTTGTGTCCTGAGTCACCACTTCCAGTTCACTGTTAAAGTGAAAAAAGTGGAAAAAAAATTGTAATGGCCACATATAAAACTGGAAGAAGAAGGTTTGATAGAAATCTGAACTCTATTTGTCTCTGTAAGCACTTTGTAAAAAATTTATATGGAGAAGTATTATGCAAAAGACTACCAAAATTGCCAATGTATCTACAGAGTCAAAATGATTCTCGTACTGGAAATTTAGTAGAAGGCAAATTTAATAGAAATCAATTTCAGTATACTGATGGCTGAATGCTCAGTCTCTCTCTCACTGAATTCAATTCTAAAGCTTCAGTGGCCATGAGCTGGACAAGACTGAACTTGAAGTTTAAAAATCACACTCCTAAATATACAGAAATGATACTATATGTGGCACATATGAAACTGAAATGAATCTGGTGGAATCTCAGTGAGGTTATTGTCAACCTTTGTACCAGGGACTATCCTGCCTCTAATATTTTTAGTTGTTACTTTTCACACTGCTCTTTCCTGGCAGAGTAGTAAGCTTCCCATAGAAAACGCTAGCATCTGTGACTTCATGGGGTAAATTGTCATTTACCTCTTACAAGGGAAACCTTGAAGCTCTTCCTGGCTTTATCTCCTGAAGTGAGCAGGAGAACTTTTGAGAGTGACTCTTTTTGCAGTGTTTCACCCAATCTTTTTGTCTATGACAGCAGGGAGTGGAGTTCGCTACTGTAAAGAAATTTTTGCTATTCCTTGCTCCTGCAAGGCTCACTTATGCCCTTACATTAAGTGTAAGACAGACATCCCTGAAGGCACACTAAATCCTCTCTTTGCCAAGTAAAATCAGGTTTTCAACCTTTTTGGGTAACTCAACAAACCCAGCCTTCCTCTTAGTACGATACTTCTCCCAGGCACCGATTCCATAAGTCAGAAGCAAAGTCTGCTGCCTCTAGATGAATTATGTTAATAGTTAGAACATCTACTTCCTCCATCAAATCATGTGACCTTCCTCTGAAAAATTCTGCAAATTTGGACTGTGTGGGTGAGAAGAAGAAAGTGATGATAATTTTCTTTAGATTTGCTACAAAATCCTCTGCTCCTGAGTTCTGCTAGTTCCTTGCATCCTGTTCCCTAAAGGAATTCTCTGTTTTGATTGTATCTATTTTTATGTCCCTTCTGCAATTTTCCTCTAGTGCTTTCTCTGCCTACCACACTTAACTACTTACATACATTGATATAAAAGCAACTGCCTGTGTCTGCATCTTCAGATAACTAGCTATGGGCAATTTTTTAGGTAACAGGCTTGCTGCTCCCACTCAAGACATTTTGTCTCAGTCATGTGTGAAGTTTCTTTACATCTGAAAACGACCAGGTGTAGCTGTGTGGCACCAAAGGGGGCTGTTTCCAATGTGTGAGGACCAAGTACCCGTAGATCAGCTCCTACACTGTTTCTACAAGTGGCAGGACCATCATGGCCACATCTATTCCCTGGCCTTTCTGTCCCCAAGGACACAAGAAAAACTTCTTGTTTCTTTTGGGAAGATCTTTTTACTATCAGCAAGAGAGAATGATAATTCTCTAAACCATGAGAGGTCATTGGTTTTGTAAGTTGTCTGAGCCAGTTTCTTGTCAAGCTGCCAGAGATTTCTTTCTGCTCATTGAGCCTTGAATTGTTCTACAGTGTTGATGTGACTTGCAATTTCTGGGTTCTGAGTAGATTGACTGAGATTGCTTGTAAATACATACTGATCACTGAACTCTCTATTAATAACAAATAACAATACTGAAATTATAATAATTGAGAGTGAACTTGACTTAGCATTTGCGTGATTTCACTTTTTTTTGAGAACGTTAAGAATGGGAGTTAATTTAAATTGTATGTATTATTCAGGGCATGTCTTAAGCATCTGATGGCATCATTAATATACATATAGAGGACAGTTTTGGAGACATGTTTGATATAGATGATTTTGGAGTGTGTAACAAGTAATGATTCTTTCTTTTGTGAAGTTTTAATTAAGTTATTAAAAATTCATCCTTCAAAATATGAAAATATATTTTCTTATGCATCAATTTGTTTTAAATAGAATGCTTATTTTTAAATTTGTCTAAAAATACAGTGGCTTGCCTTGTGGATCCTACCAGACGCTGTGTTGATATGGTGAACAAGAGAGTCATGTTTTGATTTTCAGGAGCTAAATACATTAACAAAGAGTTAGATACCATTTCAAGGGATAATTCTATGCTTTGCCTCTCTCTGACTCCAGCATTGCTGTGGCCAAGCTCACATATCTCCTATGATAGAAAGGTTATATCAGCTCCCAGCAAAGGTGTAGACCATGAAGTTGTTGGTACTTGTACTTAATCCACTGAACAGCTAAACTCTGTCTGGAGCTGACCTGGACAAAGGAACCCAAATCAATTAATGGTAAGAGACTTCTCTCACCCTGTTATTGAGTGTACTGTGTAAAGATGCAATATATGTTGTCTTTCCAGCAAGTTTAGACCCCTGGAGGGCTTTTAGCATCATACTTAGAGCGTAAAGGAAAGATAAAATGGACCTGATGCACAAAATGCAATCTGTGGTTTCTCTCACTGCCACCTGGGATTTTCCAGACCGGTAGCTAGCTGCTGATGTTGAGCAAGCTCCCTGCATTAACAGAGCTTTCTTTCCTGGTGACTCATGGGAAGGGTTTTGGTTGAATGGTTTGATTTGCATGGCTTCACATTTGTTGAGTTTTGTTTTGCATTCTGGACTTCAGTTTATTTAAAGTCTCCAAAGTGATGCTCATTGGAGTTGCCAAGTTTCACTTGGTTTTGTGTTTAAAGTGATGGTATTCTGGCAATTTTTCCGGATTAATAAAAGGATTAAGGTCTCAGCATACTCATCAGTATTAGAGGCAGGTGCTTCATACTGTTAGAAAGCTGCAAAGACTACTTTTTCCACTGCTCAATAGCAAAAGACTTCTGTTTCTAGACATGATAGGTCCTATGACATTAAGTGTTAATCCTGGAGTATTGTTCAATATGGAAAAGTAATTTCTGATAGTCTGTAGACCTTCACAAAGTGCACAAGCTTTTATCTCTCCTTCTGAGGTTTTTAAAATGAGACTTAGAGTATTAAGAGAAACCTGTTTTGTAGTGAGCAGTGTATGACATGCAATACCCATAACATTTCTCAGCTTTCACAATTTCTTGCTACAAGAGTGTGCCTGTGACATGTGTGGTCTTTCATTGCACGGAAATGTGCTCTGGCAAGACATGAAGCTTTTACTAAACTGCATGAAATAATTTGCTTAATGCAATTGTGGTTTTACTTCTCATGAGTTACACAGCTATCTTAAACTCAAGTTTGTGAAAGTATTACTCATTCTCCATCTCTGAAGCAGGGAAGCTGAACAGCAGGAACTTCTGCAGAGGTTCTTCCTGACTCAGTCATTTTCAGTGAAGATTTCTCATGGAGAAACTTTCCTTAGGAAATCCTTATAGAATCCTTATTGGGATCCTTATCGAATTGGATGGAGCTGGGAAACAAACTTTCTAAACAGTGAAAACCAAAACAGCTTTGAAACAAGTATTATGGGGATGGAAATATTTACCTCCTCTCTTTGTGACTTCTACATTTCTACCAGGTCTACTTCTGACCTTTGAGCATTGATGACAAATATAATAATAAAAAGGAATAAAAAGGAATCATCAACCACAACTATTTTGCATTTATTCTTTTAAGTGGAATGCTCTCTCACAAAATAGTGTCTTAGTCTGTTGTCTAGCACTGAACCAGAAGTAATGTCTGATAATCTGTGAAAACATTGGAGTTGGAGATGCTTGTTTCATAAGTAGAAACTTCCCATGCTTTCTGTTGGTCCCATTATGTTGAGATCAAAGGTTGTAGGAACGCATTTTAGAAACAAAAAAACCAAAAAAAACCCCCAAAAAACTCCCCACAAAACAAAAAAAGAAAAGAAAAGAAAGAAAAGAAAAGAAAAGAAAAGAAAAAGGTTTTCTCAGCTCAAAGTCCATTAAATTTCACCATCTCCTGTAAAATAATAGATTATAGCACTTAAGAGTCTTGTAAAATATGGAGTTGTTAACCTTGCTATGGCAAAGAAATTGAAAATATTTGTGTAAGGCCTTACCTTAAAAGATAGAAAGATAAGAGATTGACATCTTGGAAATAACACAGACAACAAATAAAATTCAAGAGTCGTAAGTGAATCATCACACTATGGAACTGGATTATAAGTGCATTTCACTGCATTGATAATTTCTGAAAGTGTTATTGATTTGGTTAAGATACTCTCCATAACACACATATAAAAAAGGATTTGTCAGCAGCTGGGAGGTTTGCAAACCATGTTGTTCGTAGCACATTCCCTTTTCAGAATTTGTCAGAATACACACTTCTGTGCTCTTTTCCCCTGCAGACAGCAGAATTTGCTGCTCCAGGTCGGTGTCTGATGGCCTCTCTCCATTAAGCAACGTGTGCGTGGATGCAGGGCTGCACAACTCTTATGGGAAATTTGTGTTTAACATAATTATAGCTACTAAAAGCTGATCCCAAGTAGCAAAAATATTTCTGATTTGGCTTTTTGAAAGGAAAAATTCAGAGGTGTTTTGTATATTCACAATGAGCAGTCATTGTCTAATGACAATTTACACTGAACGTTCCTTGGAACACAGTCTGATGAATATTTCAGCGAGGTCTACAGTCAAATATCTTACAACACTTTCCATGACCCAATATGCAAATTAGCTGTGGGATGTGAGAGGGCTGTTGGGGCTTACTCTACGTAGATTTAGACTGTTTTAACAAAGGTTATTTATTAAACATTATCGACATTAGTTTTTTCACCACTTTCAAAATTCGGGACGGGATTTTATCTACTTTAGGGAAACAGCTAAGAAGTAGGTCAGGAGCCATGACTGTGAAGAGGCCATTCGAGGGAAGGGAAAGGTTAAGTTCAGTTCTAACCAGTAAAATAAAAAGACTGGGAGGCTGCTGTCATTTGTGAAAGAAGAACTTCTTCTGAGTTATTATTACACATTGAACTATTTAATATGTCTCATTTGTTCATTGACAATAGTAAGGTTAACAAAGGGGATTCTTACCACTGTATATTTGAGGGAGTTTAATTGGTGACTATTGGAAGAATTATAATTTATATTAAATAGAAAAGTCTGTAAGCTTATTCCATGTTTAAAAATGTCATGTAAAAGAATCAAATGTTGCCAAAGTTGTGTGATGTAATTTGGCATCTTTGTGAAATCTCTAAATTCACTTAGCACATTAAGTAATTTCAGCAATTACCACAATAAAAAATGGATTCAGATTATTGGACCATATTTTGTCCCGCTTGGTACTTTGTGAAATTCCTGCTGGAAACAGGAAATATATTTGATTAACATTAACCAAACCACACTGCAAACCTAAACAGAATTTAAAGACTTAGGCTTCCTCAAGCAAAAACTTATGTTCCCAAAAGGTCAGGATGTCTATAGAAACATGCAAGTTTGTCAGTTAAGAAGAACAGAGTTTGGGGCATTTTTTCCCTTCCTCCCTCAAATATATCGCTGAACCCTCACAGCAACAGGGAAAACCCCATTGACTTAAAATAGCACAGTGGATAAACTAAGTGGCCATGCCAAATGCAGACACACACACACACACAAAATATTGTTTATTTAGGTCTTTGGCCCTGTGAGAATCTCAAGTTGTCCGTCCCTGTGTCAGTTGCACACACTCCAGCTGCAGTGTGTTTTTTCACGTAGTTTGTGTGCATGGGCTGAAGATACCTGAAAAATCTCTTTTTTGCAAAGAAAAGAGCAACTAATGAAGTTTGAGTGCTCCTTCTGAGGTGCTATCTCTGCTCTGCAGGGCCATGAGCTGTGGCTGTGTGAAGGAATGTTATGTGCTCTTAGAGAGTACAGGAGTCAGCATGTTTCCTCTGCAAAAACTGAGAATTGCAGAGGAACACTTTGGTCCAATGAAGCAGTATCATTTTACATTGGTAGAAAATTGGCACCTCTCTTTCTTTCAAATGCATCATTTTAGTGCTGACCTCTGCTCAAAATGAAGTGTGCTAAACCTATAATTAGGAGAACATCAGGTGACTTGTACATAAGAAAAATGAGAGTTGCAGGGGTCGTTTACAGTGTGTTCTGTTAGACTACTGTTGTAGTCTCCTGGCATTTCTGTCTTGTTCTGTCTTTCTGCTCATCTCTTCATCTTTTGGAGTTAAAGTCTTGGAGTTCAAAGCCATAGCTCATTTTGACCTTCAGTTTTAACTAAGAAAAAAAAAGTGAGTTCCTAGTCCTAAAAGCTGCAGAGATAAGCTGAAAGTGAGCTCTCTTGAGGCCTCAGGAATAAGAACTCATGCTCTTAAAATATTTGGGAACAGCACTGCTATTCCAAATGAGAAGCCACCAGATGCCTGTATCAATACACTTCTGAATTAGGCAGTAAGCCTGTGCTCAAAATATAACAATTTTATAATAGTATTAAATATGCTTCCTCTCATTGAGACCTTGTCCTTTTCTGTGTAAAGAACTTCTAAAAGCTTCTTTTCCATACTGATTCAGATGAATGCTAGCTTTTGTAACCAAAAAGAAAATGATTAGCAGGTAAATAACTTATTTTAATTATGCTAAGGACAAATGATTCCTTAACTAAAAACCTTGGCAATTTTCTAGTAACCTCAGTAATTCCTTCCAAGTATTACAAATGAAAACTATGAAATCTAGAACTTCTAAGTCTTTACTTTTCTGAAAAAAGGTGACTCTGTCATCATTATTATTAATTTTTATGTACATTTGAGTCTTGGAAATATGGCCATATGTGAGTACATCTAAATGTATTAATTATCAAATCATGCATGTTACCCATTTAAGGTATGTTATATAATATATAGGGCATGCAAATTGGTGTCTGAATATACAGTAATTCTACAAGGGACAGACAACCACATGGCAGCATAATTAATGCAATTTTCTTAGAAAATTCTGTGGTAGAGCCTTGTAACCTCTGTTTGAACTGAAGTGTCTCTTTCACAAGGAGTTCCAGAAAATATTCCCAAACCCATAGCCTAATGAAAAGACCTCTCTAAGGTGGTGCCCATTTAGGTGAACAGGTAATGCTATGGTCAGAGCACAGAGTTGGAGGAGCTCTGTCTTACGATTCTGCTGACTTGGCTGGAGGAATGAGCTAGCATGAGTTAAGAGCTTATTCCAAACTGATTTAGACAAAGATAAAGACTCTGGAGCAGAAAGAAACTATGATTGTGGGGCAAATAACACTATTCTATCAGTAGTTCTAGGAATAAGATCCTAATTTGGGATAGATGCTACATTTACAATGACCTTGCTCTGTTTTTTTTTTTTTTTCTTTTCCTATATAATATTTTAAGGTTAATATCAAGCAGCTCTCAAACACAAATCTTTCAGTAGTGTGGCTTTCAGGAAATGGACTGGATACCATTGCAAATGATATGGTACTCAACATTTTCATAAGTGGTTTTGTTACTTTTGTCTGGTTTCACAAGTAAATCAGGCTGCCAGGGTTGACAATACTCATGATACAAGCTACTCTCTGCAATAACCATGATCTCTCAGAGGAAATCTGAAGTGTGGTGAATGCCAAGAAAAGAATAAGCCAGTGGATTTTGCTCTCTGTCCAGCTCAGTGGCCAATCATTGCAGTGATACGAGTGAGGTGAGTGAGATGTGACTTAAATCAGCTCTCTCCTCCTGTATTAATTCACAGCAGTTATACACGTTACACCTCGTGTCTTGACTACCTTGCAGTTTTGTAAAGCTTTGGTTTTGTGGAGAAGGCAGACATCTCCACATCTTGGTAGGCACAGAGCTGTGGGAGATGCTGTGTCATGGAAGGAAGTGGGAGATGGAGACAGAGGCGGGAGAGACACCTTAAGAGATAAACCATATTTATTTTTCCTAGGAGTTGTTAGTAGGACTTGCCTAATTTTTTTCCCTCTCATTGGTTGATTCAGTTTTGTTGGGTTTTTTTTCCTCCATAGTTTAATAAAGTTGTGAAGAAACAAATCTCATAAAATTTCAAGGATAAACATTTAGACGATTTATTTGCAAATACTTTTTTTCGTAATAAGAACTAACTTGATAACAGATATTGGATATTATTAGAGGGCTGGAACACCTCTTATGAGGAAAGGCTAAGAGAACTGGTATTGTTCAGCCTGGTGAAGACCAGGCTCTGAGGTGGCCTTTTAGTACCTAAAGGGGGCCGGCAAGAAGGCTGAAGAATGTCATTTTACGAGGTCATGCAGTAATGGAAAACAGGGAATGGCTTCAAACTGAAAGCGGGTATGTTTAGACTGGATATTAGGAAGAAATTCTTTACTGTGGGGATAGTGGAACAGGTTGCCCAGAGTAGTTGTGGATGTCCTATTCCTGGAGGTGCTCCAGGCCAGAGTGGGTGGGGCTTTGAGCAACCTGGTCTAGTGGAAGGTGCCTGCCCATGGCACAGTGTTGGAACTGGATGATCTTAATGTCCCTTCCAACTGAAGCCATTTTGATATTAGGAGAAGCAGAGAGTTATTGTCAACTCATCTTCTCTCTATCTTTTCTTATTTTATAGTTCTCCAATATGTAACTTTTCTTCAGTATATTAATACTGTTATTTGTTGTTTAGTTTTTTTTTTGTTATTTTTTTGGAGTGTTTTTCTCCCTCTATCAATTTGTCCTGAATGAAAGCCAAAACTGGATCCTCTGAGATTACATAACCAGATGGTGCTATGTTTGGCATATTTCATTCCTGTGATACCAAAGCTGATCCCACGCTACTCTTAGTAGTTCATCAATTTCAGATATTAACCATGTTCTTTAGAAATCCTGGGTGAATATCTCTCTGTGTTTGTAATTTGCTATTGCTCATTTATCAATATAATCTAAAAGCTTTCCTACCAATGCTATAGTTAGAGGCACTTTTAGGACTTTCACCTGTTAATAAGGACTCTGTATGAAAACACCTTTTCTTGTAGTATTAGCTTTATGTAAAAAAAAAGCAAACTAAAAACAAACAGGAACAAACAAACCCAAAACCCCCCCTTTGTTTCTTCTAGGGTTACAACACCAAAGGAGAACCCTGTCTTATTTTTTTTTTTTTCTCATTGGGGAGCCTGTAAGCTCTGTACTCTTCAAATCTCTGTCAAAAAGTTTCAAATGCTTTAATTCTTGAATAGACACAATGAATGACAAATGTAACATGTTAGTGTAGAAAACATGGTCCAGCATACAGGATATATCACAAAAAATCCATGCTAATTTTCTGTGTGCAATACATAGAACTTATTAATAGTGTCTTTATGGTTAATTCTGCTTTAAGTGAATTTCTGAAAATACTGGCAGCATGTGAGCCCTTGCCTATAATGCTCACACACCAGTGAAAGACTGAAATAAAATGCTATCACAGAGCTTTGAGTGGGCTGGCTTGCAAAAATCCCCTTTCAGTACGTGGTAAGAATATTCACAAGAAAGCCTGTGAGATAGGAACTTGTGATCTGCAAATTCTTCTGCTGGTTTGAACTGTACTGACTTTGGGTACACAAACCTGGAATAGGCTGATGCTAATAGAAAATTTGAAATCAGTAGCATTTTAAAAAACTTGTGATATGAGTGAAAGTGCTGTAAAATGCCTTGTAGGAGGCAAATAATATAGACATGGGTAGAGAGGAGAATTAATCATTAGCGTCATGAGGTTTTTAAAAATTTTATTTAGTTATTGCTCTGGAATGCTGATGCTGAGACATCATTTCACCATTTTTTCTACTGGCTGCATCAGCAAGGCATTGGGACACTTACAATGAAAGTGTTTCAGCATATTTCTTCAGTTAGAATCTCCTTTTTATTCCAGTCAGGGCTGAATAAAACTCATCTGAAAAATCCAAGAGGGGGACAGAAATGCTGACACTTCAAATGCCTGGTTCAAAAAATCTGATGCCCATGTTACTTTTCATTCCCACAGCTCCTGAATACATTAGCCATGTGCCCTTTAAGGACAACTTTTGTCATTGCAAACAGCGTTCCTGATGTCTGGTTGCACTGTGCTAGTGTTTGTGTAGGGTTTTAATCATTGATAGCATACCCGAGCATTCATTTCTTTCTTGCTATTTCTCATGGTTGCTTTTTTTCCACTGCTATTGATAAAATGTTTTAAATAGTTTCTGCTCTGCCCATATTTGCTCTTGAATCAAAAGGGAGTAGTGGTGAAAATATAAGTCAGGGAACGTATTTAATTTTTTTCAGTCAAGCTCAACAATTTTTGTAGGAGTTTTATCCAGTGGAGAAGGGTTACTGCTGCGCAGATTATTGCATTCCATTGTTATCTTGGAAGCTGAAAATACAGTCTATGAATAAAGGTATAAATTAATTGTAGTGCCACAGAGTGCAATAAATTTTATTTTATTTCTAAATGTAATTGTTGTCATTTAACTCTGTATGATATGTATTCAGATGTGGTAGCATTTCACTGGTGTATCTATTAAAACTACAGCAGTATAGTTTTCTTTCCTTCTTTCATCTCTCCAAGTCTTTTACCAATCCTTTTCTTTTTTCTTTTTTCTTTTTTTTTTTTCTTTCTTTTCTTGTGTTTTTTTCTCCTTCTTTGTACAGGAGCAGCAACAGATTATTTTTCTCTTCAAAGAATGATTTTTTCATTTTTCAAAAGCTACTGTCCCACAGCAAATGACTATGAAATTGTCATATTTTGAAGGAAATAATGCAAACCCTTGCAGGAATTTGAGACTTCTCTTCGTAGTACTATAAAACTCCCTTTTTTCCTTGCTACAAAATGGGAAGCCAGCCTGTGAAATCTGATCTGTTTTCTTTCCTGAACCCTCTGCTAATTTACTAGCAATTGTATGTTCAAGACAGAATACATATTTCTTTGGAAGGCTGTACAGAGAGTGATGGTTATTCAGAGCTGCTCAGAATCTTAGAACATTAGGAAATATGCTGCCTAGTGCAGAGCAAGTGGCAAGGGTTTGCATAAGGCAACCTATCATTTTACATTTCAGTGCAGCTGCACTAAATGTGTTAATATTTCAAATGGTCCTGCAAGACAAGACTTACATCTGAATGCCTACCAGAGTATACTAAATAAATATCAATAATGCGAATATTGTTAAAAATTATAAATATACTTCTTCAGGAGTTAACTGTCAGCCAAGTTAATTTCTGTTTTGACAAAAAAAAATACTCACTGCGGCCAGTAACTGAAAAAATTGTGCAGATGGAAACCTTAGAAACGGCTGACTGGCAGTGAAAAGATTGTTGCCAGGAGTAATTAGCACAAATCAATTGGAGAGTAGCCTTTCTCATGTGTAAAGTAGATATTTGTGTAAAGCAGATACTTTCCCTTTATTTCTTAACTTTAATCCTGGCAAATAAAAGGTTGCTGCCCAATGCAAGAAATGAAGAGCTATGAGCTCAGCTGGATGCAAAATGACGAAGAGCTGAAGAAGTCAGTAAAGCTGTACTGATTTAGACCTATGGAGGATATATAACTAAATTAAATCACTTAAATGAAATCAGCCACTTGCAGGTTCTTGCAGCTGCAGGTCTAAATAATTTTCAGAGATTATGGTAGTTATAGGTTTTCATGCTATACAAAGATACTTTTTTTTTTTTTTCCACACTAGAGGATCCAAGACCTAATTTATTAAATTTCTCTCAAAGGAAGCATCAGTGGCTGATATGTGGAGTAGAAGATTGTGGGGGTATACAGAAGAGGCCAAGGAGGTCTCCAGAAAGGATTTTAAGTGCTGAAAAATTTCTTATCTTGACATTTTTTCTTTAAAAAGCACGTGTTTGAAGAGAAGGAAGAGACAGAGCAACTGTTTAAATGTCTGCTTTCACAAATGGGACTTGTGGAAGGGCCAAACCTTGGTGGTCTGTCATGTCTCACACAAGCAACTCTGACAGAGGCTGGCGCACCACTTTCCACTGAGGTGCCTGCAGCAATCAGAATCAAGGATCTTCTGTGAAATGCTTATATTGCCTCTTAAATTTGTTTTTGTGGAAATTCAGGACATCTCACATCCTTTTCTGTATTAACAGAATGTAACTTCAGGAGAGCACATAAATCCAAACCCATTCTTGTCTCAAAATCTGTCTCTCACTGCTCTCCTTTTTTTTTTTCCTAAGAAAAACATAGGACTATCTCAGAAACAGAGCACCAAAATAGCCTGTTAAATTCTGATAGATCCCAGCATGTGCCATTTACCCCTCCTTCACTTTAAAGAAAATTTTGGAGGTTAATGAACTTAAATGTAATACTTTTAAATAATCACTAGAGATAACAGACAAAAAATCAAGCATCTCCCCGGACCAGAAGGGAATGTTTGATCCTAGAGTCACAGGCTCATTTAAATTCACTACTGTAAGTCCATCACTTTCAACTATTGATCTATGATAAGACAATTTTATTAATTTTTCCTTAGAAAAATTCACTAGCATTGAAGAAGATTCAGTGTGCAGGGGGAAGAGCTCTTTAATTTGACTGATTAGGCCAATTTACTTAGGCTTTCCTGAAAAATAAAAGGATGTACTGTAAGTCTTGGACTTCATCTCTGAAATATTTAGTCAATTCTCTGGCAATTAATCCATACCTTGCTTTCTTAGACTGACATATATCATGCAGTGCTCTTTACAAGAAACACTTACATGTGTGCATTTTGTTTTCTCATCCAGCTGTGAAAAATTCAATTAGCTAAGGCTTGCACTGTTCTCTTGCTGAGATTACCTATGCCCTGATCATTAATTGGTCGGGAGAAGAGTTCTTGGATATCTCTTGTTCCTCTGGCCCCTGAGTGAGATGGGAGAAGGTCTGGATGGACCTGGCCTGAGGAGATTTCCTGTCACTTCGTGTGTTCCTGTGCAGACTGTTACGATGGCAGCACATGTGCACTAGTGGACCTCAAGCAAATGTATTGTAGAGCAGTAAGGTTCAAGGAAACAGACTGTTGATTCACAAGGAAAGGCATGTATTGTGGTTTGGATTTTTTACCTGGACATACAGAGGTAATAAGGCAAACTATGTGATTCCTGCAGGTCCCAGAACACCCAAAAACAGTTTTTAAAAATTGCTTGAGATGGATGTGTCATGCCACATATGCATTTTCTTATCTTTGCTTTTTTAACGATTTTTATTGCTTTCATCAAAGAGCTGTTTGGATGGCATTATGTGAAATTATTGCAGTCCTCTGGCTATTCCTTGAGCAACAGGATCAAATACCTGCTCTTGCAGGTAGGCAAATAACCTTTCAATGGAGTTGAATTCAATGGAATTGAATTCTCCAAATTTCAATGGAGTTCGTACTTCCTCTCTCAGTGTCCACTGGTGACCCAAATGTAGCAATTTTCAAGGCACAATGTATGTACATTTTGTGAGTTTTTTTTTCATGGATTCTTAATTTTGTTAGACAGAAGGGAAGGAAATAATTTGTTTGGGTATGGAGATTCTCTTGTGTCCTGGATATTACTGCAGGGACTCTTATAGAAATGTAATCCCAACATTGAAATATAAGGTAGTAACTAAAGCTGTGAAAAATCAGGGGTGAAGATGTTAGTTGCCCTTCATTTTTATTTAGCTGGTTTTTTTCTTAATCTTTTTAGAATATACCTAGTAGGCTCTTGAATGATTGTGCTTCACAAATTGCTTGCCCAACTGTATAAATTGTGGAGAAAATAATAAGAATTAAGAACATTGAATAATTTATCATAAAAAGTGAATTTTGTCAAATAAATTATTCAGTGATATTATCTGACAGCTGTTACTGTGGGGCTTAATTAATGAATGTATGCAAAGCACTTTAATCTTCAGTTTATGAAATGGATTAGTTGACAAAGTTGCATTCAGGAACGGGGTCCTGAATCTATGGTTCTAAGAAATCTAAGAGGTCCATCCCATCAGAGTTAAATAAAAAGTTGTTGTCTGCAACACATTGTAGTAAGTGTCCATTCTTGCCAGCATGTGGCATATGGTGATCTCCTATTTTTTGAAAAAGAAGAGCCTTAGAGCTGTTAGATACCACTGACTGTAATGTTCTTCATGACACAAGTTTTGTTTGTGTCTACCAAATAGATGTAATTTAGTCATAAAAGCTTTGGACTTTGCTCAAGTGTCTGAAGGGGGTTTCCTTTATCCCACAGCCCTGGTTTTGTATATACTGCTCACATCCTTGAACAGATTATAATTTGCTCCATTTCTTCACTTTCAGCTTCCCTTTAGCTGGTACAGATACCTTAAAATCCACATACATCCTCTTCAAAATAAATCCTATGGCTTTTATTCCTCTGAAAACAACACAGAGAAATTTTCTGCAGAATCCTCTGAATTCAGCTGAAAGTGTCTCAAAATATTCATGGTGTTTCTGGACCAAACTCTTAAATAGTTTTCTCTGCACTTGCAATTCTCCTCCTTGTCCATTCTTCTATTAATGGTTCCTTTTGGTGAAAGCCTGAGGAGAGGCCAAATCCTGAACTCATATGAATTTTAGTTTGTTTTTCTAACCTGTATTCAATACAAAAATCTCACCAGTTCAGAATCAAACCAGAATCCTAATTCTAGCCTGTTTGCCATTGCATATAATTCAACTGGTTAAAGCTTGAAAACTGTTCTTAATTCAAGTGACATCCTTATAACTGCTCTGATCATCTCTGTTTAGAAACCCTAAAATAAGTATGTTACTATGAATGAAGGTTTTGAAGGTTTTCAGTTTGCATATTTCTTTGCAAATGTGTCACTTGCTTCTGAAGCTGCTTATATATGCAATGCAAAAATTACTCTGGCAATCACAGAATTTAATTAATAGAAGAATAAGCAGGTGCATAAGAACTCTGAAACATCTTCATCCATTAGCAGCTATTGTTCACATCACATCAATAACTTAAATGATGCCTTGAAAGTCTAGAACACTTTTTTTGCTAAAGGTCTTTTTTTTTTTTTAATGATTGCATTCATTATGCCAACTTATCACTGGCAGAGAAATAAATGCTTTTTTACCTTTTTATTTCCTTCAAGCTACTTTCTTGAACTGTATTCCTCGGGATACAGTGTGTTGGAGAAATATCAATTGCACAGAAGACTGCTTTATGCAGAAACTTTAGTCCTGCTAGATAAGCTAATGTTTACATTGAAATTGTTCCCAGTTAATTATGAATATATATGACCCGCAAATGATCATTTGGCTTTAAAAAAAAAAAAAATAAAAATCCTACGGCCGGAAAAACAATCCTGGTATCTGTTTTGCTTATAAAATATGAGGTCATGGCTTTTGGAAGTTTCTGGAGCCCATATATCTGCCCAGAATAGTGGGAAAACAGTCTTGTGACTGTTTTCAGCTTGCAGTAATCAGGTAAGTGGATAAAGTAGCACTTGTTCTCCTTGTCAAGTTGATTTCAATCTTGAACTTTATTTAAAGAAACTTAAAGTTCTTGGGGTAGATCTATTCCCCTCCAAAGACAATAGAAGTGCAGCCTGGGTCAAGAAAACTGAATATCAGTGGCTGTGTCCCATCAGGATTGGTGCATAAAAAGGACATGGAACAGGCTGCAACTTTTGCTACTTTATCCAACCACCAGTGAAATAACACAGTGATGTTTCCAGCACTGCAACAGAAAACGAAAGAATAGAAGGATTATGTAGATTGATTTAAAAAAAAACAAAAAGCAAACGAACAAAGAAACCTCAAACAAACAAAAGAACCCAAACAGAACCAAACCAAACCAAACCAAACCAAACCAAACCAAACCAAACCAACTCCCGCCCTCCCAAACCCAAGAACCCTCCAATCCGCCTCACAACATATTAACAAAAGGAAGCATGGCAAATCAGAAACAAACACATGGATTAATCTTATTAAGGAGAAGCAAACTTCTTGAAGACTCTTGTGTTCTCATTTCTTCTTTCCTCTGCTTCTGTATCATCCTTATCCTTTTCAGTAATTTCCTTGCACATTTTTTCTTCTTCTGGAGGTGCTTTCAAAGACTGTTGGCAGCACAGAAGCTTTATGCATTAGAAGTCATGTGTAACTTTATCTGTAATATTATATGATAGATGAAGTGATAACGTACAATGTGTCTTAAATATGGTAAATGAGAGTTGTGAAAAATCTGAAAACTTAGCAGGACAAATGGCCTTTTTAAAGTTACACAAGATGACTGTTTTTTTCTTAATTTAAAGCTTGGTTCCTAATGTATTAAAACTTAAATTGTTCTAAACCCATATGTTTTTAGCAGAAGAGATTTCCATATCACTGAAGGATAACACTCAAGTCCTTCTTGGCTCTCATTTACCTACAATGAGAAATCATATATATGTTGTTATATAAAGTCTTTTTGATGTAATTAATAATCTTTTTTTTTACCACATATAAAGTGCTACAAAAGATTTGAAGATCAAACCTCACTGATTTCTTAAGTGTTTATGTGAAGCAGAGAGTAAGATTAGGTATTTTGAAGGTATTCTATAAATGTAAATCATAACTGACACAAATCAACAGGAACTAGATTATCTAATCAGTTCTCAGTTCATAACTTCCCTCTAAATTTAACTGAAGTGGTAAAGACTATGTTTTTTCTGGAGTCTGAGTGAGGTGTCATTTTCAATCCACACTTCTTTTTGTTTATGTATTTTTGAATGTCTGATATAATCTCTTCTTCTGTCAGTGCTGAAGTCCAAGTTGGTGTTAAAGGTCTAGCAAATTGTTCTGTGTAATCTAATCATTGCCCAATATGATAACAGTACCACAGCTTACCCATTTTGGTGGTCATTTTTGGTTGCAGGGCTGTGTGCAGTAGGAAATAGAGTGAGATACATGATTTTATACCAGCTGTGAAAGAATGAAGACCTTCTGCCTTCAGCTTTGGGAAGAATTTTAGCCACTGCATATTAATGAAGCCTTAGAACATAATCATGGGCTTAGTCTTATGCCAAACGTGGTGAATTGGTGAATTGAGGCCTTAGTGGTCTCCTTGACATTCAGATGGAATAATCTGGTCAGCCCTAATCAAATCACAAAACTCTTGATAATTTCAACCCCCTTTTAGACACTTCTCTTGCTTCAATTAGCAATCCACTGCAACTGAAAAGCAAGGCAGAGGAAAGTACGTGTCTAGCTTCTTCCTGGGTCTGGGAAACTAGGTGCTGAATATGTCACTTTAATAAGTGACATGGGAAACTTGGAAGACTTGGATTTATTCTCTTGTTATTAAAAGAATGTTTTAGTAGAGTGCATAACTTGATTTTTTTCTGCTTGCCATTTGATCAAGTAAACTTGATTTCCACGTGTTCAATTTCCTTTGCTTGCAAAGTTGCTTCACTCCTTTAAATAATAATTTCATTTTGGTTCAGCTTTTACAGAGAACATTGGATATTTTTTTTTTAAATTTGAAATCAAAGACTAAGCAAAATATAGGGTTTACATTGCTGGACCTGGTTTCCAGTGACATTATGGCCTATTGATGTGAATCAAACTTTGTAATTAGACTACGTAGTTGATGTGAATAAAGTTAAAGTCCAGTCTCAGGATCCTTTGCTCTTGCAGAGGACAGTAGAAGGGCATGGTACAAACTAAAATCAGGTCCTCATGATACATTTTTTCTGAAGTAACTGTACTAGAAACAGCTGAATATTGTCCGAAGGGAGTAGTTTGACCTACTGTTGCATCAGCATGCAAGGGAGGTGACTCCAAACAGCTGGACAATCATAAAAGTTTTCTAAATCAGACAGATTTTATAGTGAAGGGTGAGGACAAAGTGGCTATTTGCTGTGTATTTAATCAGTAATTGCTCAGATCACCAAGTGGGTTATTTTACTACTATTTAATTATAGCATTTTAAGAATGAGAAACATTTGACAATAAGTTCATCAAGGAGTCATGCATCATTATATGTTTTACAATTTCTTTTCAATCTGAATGTACCAAAATGAGGCCCACCCAATGTATGTCTTCATTAGACTCCCACCAAAATGCAAGATTTGACCACTAGCATTAATGCTACTCCTAAAGGTAGAAGGCAGAGGCTGCTAGCCAGCACACTGGAGTGTCAGCGTAGCTCTGCCCCTATTAGTGTGGCTTGAGGCATGGTGATTGGGAATATCCCATAATAATATGCTCTCTCTCATGTTTTCCCATTGAGATATCAAAATTTGCATTGCGCATGCGAAAAGTCACAGGGTTAATGACAGCTTCTAGGGAGCCTCGAGATTCATAAAAACTTGTTTTTGAACACATTTTTTTGATGCATTTACCCTGCGGTTTTCAGTCCTACTGCCAACGTTTAGGCTCTGTGACAACATACCTCCACTGCAGTTTGCCCACGGTTTGCCTGTTTTGGTTAGTTTTACTGTCACTTCCCATACCTTTCTAGCATTTTTTTTTTCAAGATAGCTAGCTACACTGAGGTTGTCCTTAATTTCCCAATACTCAACCCAAACAACTCCCATGTGACTTAATTTCCTTTTCCCTGTCTTTCATTTTGAATATTTGTCCATTTTTGAAATTTCTATTACATCATTTGTCTGTCATGAATGCTACCAGTGGGGCAAACACAGGTAAATCTAGCACACATATTTCCCTCTTCACCTTCTAAGTCTGTAGAATGCACTAGAGTAACTCAGCAAATCGTGAAAAGACCAAATGAAAATGCATCTCATGAAAACAAATTCCCTTTTCAAGTGAATTTTACTTGAATGACATATCCACATTTACAACATGATCTTTATACTTGTGTCCCAATTTTAGGCACATGAGAAACAGAATATACAACTTTTTTTTTTTTTTTTTTTAATTACAAATCACCAGAAATCCCAATTTACTTGAGGAAAGCAGGATCTATTTTTTTGGAAGCAAAGGTTCATATGTGTAAAAACATGGATACAAACTAAAAATATGCCTTTTAAAGCTGGAATCCAGGATTTTTTGTTTTCACACATGAGACATAGAAAAGAGTTTTGTGAAATGATATCAAAAAGACTGCAGATGAGATTCACAAAATATTAACTAATTTTAGCACATGCTGTGTCATTGTATCATAGAGGAAAAAAGGACATTCAATGAATTTTGAAGGAAACAAATTTAAAACCAATAAAATGATTTCCCCTTTAGTACAGTGACTAACTGGCATACTTAAATCATTACCCCAAGATACAGTATCAGAAATAAACATTTCTGTGAATAAGGAGAACAGTTATATTAGGCTGTATAGGTAATTTACGTGGTGTATAAACTCTCATGATTCAGGACATAAACCACCTATTAAATAACAGGTGTTGGTAAAACATTGTCCCTAAGGGCAGGGTAATCTTATATGGTGCTCCTCATTCTTTGCTGTCACACATTTTGAGGTACTACTGAGCCTCGAAGAAAAAGTACCAAATTTTGTGGAACAATGTTGTAATTAAGCATGGTAACTCTTTTGCTCAAAAGATACTGTTTCTGAGCATAAGCCTTCACAGAAAGAATCCAATATCTCTGATCTTGATTATGTTGAACACGAAATGAAATTTAAAGATTTTACCTTAATGTTCCTTTTTTATTTTTAAAAAAAGGAGAAAATGCAGTTTGATATCCAGCCTTCTTCTCCAATGTTCCTAGTTTTCTAGCTGACATATTGACTCACCTCAGACAGCCCAGATAATTTCCACCATTAAACTATGTCTCTCTTTGTACTTCCTTTTCCTTACTTAATTTCACACCTTGAATATAAAGTAATGCTGAAGCCAACTGCTTGTGGTTTGTCCTGTCAGTTCCTAGATGGGAAAACATGTGAAGTGGCAAAGCTCTTGTCCTACTTATCTTAATTCTAAACGTTTTACCCTTTTAATCCTACAGGGACATTTTGCAGAAACTTCACACCTCCATGTCACTTTCTGTTTAGTTTCAAGGTTGTGTGAACTGCAATTAATCGACATCTGGACTTCTATTTGAGACAATGTCACTTCCTGAGAATGTTCCTGGATGACACAAAGTTATCTCTTAGTTGCTG
>JANRGV010000001.1:70899408-70912910 GCA_024734035.1 Alethe castanea
AATAAATTAATTTTATATTGCCTGTTAACTTTTTGGGTGTTTTTTCATTTGTTTTTTTTTTTTTGCTTTTTTTTTGTTGTGTTTTTTTTTTTGTTTGTTTGTTTGTTTGGGTTTTTTTTGGTTTTTTTTTTGTTTTCTTTCTTTTGTTTTGTTTTTGTTTTTGTGGGTTTTTTTTTGGTTTTGTTTTTTGGGTTTTTTTTAAAATAATTTCCTTCATTTATGTGTCTGCTCGGGAATCACAAAAGCTTTTTCACTTTCTAATTTAGTTTATCTTTTAAATATTTTCCTCAAATCGGAACCTTATCTTGTTAATCTTGTTTGTTCTAGAGAGAATAGATTAAATTCCTTTAACTGTCCACTTTATTAAATTCCTGGTATAATTGATTAGTCTAACAAAATCAGACAAGTAGGAAATTTAATTGCTTAAAAGTGCATAACCCGTTGTTACTGCTGACTTTCTTATAAATGTGTTATAGTTATGAAAGATAATGACAGTTGTTTTCTTTTAATTAGAATTTTATAATAAACATTTTCACTATGAAAATAATTAAATTTTCAAATGATACACTTTTATTTAAAAATACTAGCTATTGAAGGTCCTTCTTATTTCCCAAGAAAAGAAACATCAGATTTCATTTCCATGTAAAGCACTTCCATATTCACCAGTCTTTGTAAGGTAGAAAAACACACCAATTCCTATTCTAGAGGTGAGAGATAGAGGCAAAGTGACATTAGAGAAGGTGTTCACTCTACCTTCTTGGTGCTATTGCAGGTGTTTCACTAGAATTCAAATGGCCTGAAATTAGATGGGTTCTCATGGTAGGGGCTGGAATATGTTCTTGGGGCTCCTTTGACCTCCAAAACTGGGATCCCAGTTTCCCTGGCTTTAACCTCTAAGCAGAATGAATACCCACATTGCCCAAGATAGCACACAAAGTCTGTAGCTGACTCCAAAAAATAGTTCCACAAATTTTTTCAACAGGCTTTTTGTGGCACTCCGATCTGGTGTGACATTGGCAGTTCTCAGCAGAGTGTCTAGGAGGCTACAGTCCTAAGCTTTTAAGAATGTTAGTCACATCCCATTCTAAAGAGTTGGAAAGGATCTCCAGGTGCCTGGCCAGCATTCTGAAGGCAGGCACTGTACCAATTTCAAATATTCTACTCCTTGTTAATACCAAGCCAAGTACATGTGGGGATCTGATTTTAGGGAGCAGAGTTGAGATATGATTAAGAAAAGTGACAACGTATATCTTAGTATTGAATCTCTGTATTTGACTCATGCAGATCCTGATAATTGGAAACAATTGTCTTGTCATCAGCTTTATTAATTCAAATGTTTAGTGTTCCACACTCCAGCAACTTCTCCTGCACAGGTACATGTTATTTTTATAGTTGTCCATCATGCAAGAAAGCAGCAAAATTCCTGGTCAACATACTGCAAAATCATGAGCTAATTTTATGCCATTTGTTAAATTGGAGCTCCACTGGAAAACAGATCTTGTTGCAGATATAGGTTAAAGAGATTTTTATATGCCTTGAATTTTCTGCTTTTTGTGCCACGTTGTGGTGGCAGTGCCTCATTGACTTTTATTCTATTATTCTACACCCAAGTGTATTTTCAATGGCAAGTTTTTTTCTTTTTAGTTTTGTTATTTTTGTACTCTTCTGTCCCCTGAATATGAAAAGGTGTATTTTGACTTTAATTACTAACTTCTTGTTGGTAATGATGAGAGAAACTTTCTGAATAACCCCCTGAGTTTTCATAAGCTAATGTAACTCTGGAAAGCTTGGAGATGGAGATGAACTTTGACCAAAATAAGCAACAACAACAAAAAAATAACAGCCCTAAAACTGCTTGATTTATGTGCTGGTTATCCATTATCATTAGCTTTATATTATTAATCACTTAGCAGTGACTATTCTAGGTTTTGGTTTTATAAAGGGTGAGGATGAAGGATAAATGGCTTTAAACTCCAAAGAATAATTTTAACTGAATTTTCTAAGAGAAAATTTTATATGATTCTGAGGAAAAATTCTCTATGAAATACATGGTTTACACAGTGTAAAACTCAAATTAAGAAGTACAGTTCACTCAATAATAAAAGAATTAAGTGAAATGCATACAGAGTGTTCCTAACTTTCACTGTTTAACCTTTGAATCCAACCAAACAAGATTATAGGACTGTTAATTGGCTTTTGACATTGGAGTATTTTTTATGTAGTGATGAGCGTCAAAGCACGTAGAGAGGGTATTCATGGATGTATTCAGTTGCTTCATGGATGTATTCAGTTGCTTAAGATAAAAATTACTTGGGCTTTTGTGAACTCATTTAAGTTCAGATACTGCTTCAAGAATTTTCATTTTTATTTGAGTTACTTTCAAGTTACAGTGGAGTTGTGGTAGTGTTCAATGCTCCTACAGAAAAAGGAATAACAATTTAAAGAGGTCAAGAGTCTAACAACTTTCTTCAGTTTTAGATTTTGAAAAATCTTTTTGTCTTGATCCCCCAAATAGGCATTCTCTCTCCTGCATGCCTCATTTTTCTTCATGGGCAGATTCCTTGCAAAGAGTTCTGTCTATCCCAAGTCTCTCCCCTCTCTCCTCTAGAAAAATATTCTTAGGATATGTAAAGTTGCCCAGTTTTTCAAACAGAATTTTTGTGGTTACACTTGCCAAAATCCTCATGATTATTATCCCCACTCCCTGCATTGTGTCCTCATCTGTTTTTGCCTTCCAGGTGATAGGATAATTGCTCTGTTTTCTTTGCAATCTGCCCTTTAACATAATGCAAAAGCACTTTGCAAACATGATCCCCATCAAGAAAGGACAGAGTAAATCTTTATTCTGTGAGACCATATGCCTTTTGGAGAAAAGATAACTGTTGGGGTTGTTTATTTGAAAGACCCAGTACTTTCAGAAATCTTTTGGAGGAGAAGAACCCAAATGCCCAACTCATTCCTCTTTCTCTCAGAGAAAAAGATTTTAATACAACTGAGACAGCACAGTATCTTCTAAAGGATCAAGATCTTAAAAGTACAGTAACAGCTGTCAGAAAACTGAGTTTACTACTCACTAGGATGCTGTGCAGTCCAGTACATAATTAGCAACATATTCACCATCTGAGAAAGAGAGATGAATAAAATAGGTTGCCACAGTTTCAAAAGGACTCCAACTCAGTTTGTGATATTCTGCTTACAGTTTTGCAAAAGCAGTCATTCTGGTCAGGATTTTCTCCTTGCCAGAATTTGTGTCTGAGACTTGCAGCTATCAAAGTTGCTTTTTATGAATCTTTTTTTCACATGGTCCTGTTTGGGCATTCTGCAAATAATATTAGCCTTGTGTACCCAAGAGACTTTTTTTTCTTTCTGATCATGAGGCTAATGTGTTATTCTTGAGAGATGTGAGGGATGGCTCAACAACTCTTAACTCTGGTTAGAGAGTTGATGAACACCCAGGATTTACTCTTGCTGAGGATATAGGCTGCTGGTGGTCACAATGTTTTCAAAACCCAGGTTCTAATCTGTGAAACTCCTTGGTTAAAGGTGTTCTCATGGTAACATTGCTTAGCAGGATGTCAGAGGAAAACAGTTGTTTTTAATATTCTCACAATAGAAAGTAGCTCCCAAGACACCTTGTGTATTATTTATTCAATTTAATACCTTGTGAAAATGTCCTTACAGATGTGTCTTCATTTGAGCTGCCCAGCTCACTCCAGTCTAACCAAGTTCTCAGGCTACAGGTTTCAATGGATGAGTGAGACAAAGTGGATGGAGGGGTTTTTTGAGCCATGAATTCCACAAACACTTTCCATGTTGCAGAAATATTAAAGCTTGGTGCTTCATAGGCAAAGTCTCCGAAAATGTTTGCTTGTTTTCCACAAATTTCACCAGAACTGGCTTTTCTTCATTAACTTTTTGACGAGGTCAGAAAAAAGAAGGGCCAATATTTGCAAAGAAGAGAGTGCTGCCCATAGATCCAGAGACCAGCCCAACAGGCTTCCTCAACAAGTGGAAATTACAGTAATTTTTCCCTCTGTTTTTTACCAAGTCTAACAAAAGGATAATCTAAAATATGTGATGCTTGTTTATTTGCTCATTTTTGTATTGGATTCTACTTTATTTGGTTTCTTCTTTTCTTTTGGGATAGATTTTCTCTTCTGGCTCTGCAGACACAGTCAGGCAGGAGTCCTGAAGGCTGGAACAAAAAGTTCACTGGGGGCCAAATTCTCTCCTGAGCTGAGCTATGCCTGGCTCCATTGAACCCAGTCATAATGGCACAAGGAATCAAGCAGGCTAGAAGCTGGTTCTTAGTATTGGTTCCTACTAGCTCTTACATTTGTTAAATCTTTATGCCCCTGTAGGAAAGCTCATTTCATCCTCTTTTTAACTGAGACTCTGATGTAGCCATTTTTCAGTGGCACTTACACACCTATGGGGGGTGTGAGGTCTGCAGAGCTTTTTGGCTGTTGAAAAGGGATTGCTACAGGGTTAGAGTCTTGCCTTGAGGAGAGCAGCAGCCTTTCCTTAGTACCACCACTAAACTAGAGCTGTCCAGGGAAATTCGGAAAGTACCTTCTAGACTCCCCTGCTTTAAAAGATCTCTCAGTCTTTCTGGCTGTTGCTTTCTTTGATTTCTGGGAAATGACCCATTTTATTTGCTGAATGGCAGGCTCCCCACCGTTCCTATTGTCCCCAGTCAGAGAGACTCCTATGTGCATTCCCTTGTCCAGGTTTGCTCTGAGTATTTGCCATTTTTGTCTGCGTGACTGATCCCTCTGGTTACGCCAAAGTTACTGGACCTCTGGAGAACTCATACATATCTGCATCAAAAGGTTCTTTGAGGAGAGAGAGTCCATCAGTGCACACACAGCTGTAGCACCTGGAAAAGCACTCTTGCTATCATTCCTCTGCATTGTCTTATCTTGTCTCTGTCTGGCCTTGTGACAAGGAATTGTGTTCTATCCCTTAACCTGGGTTGTTGCCCCTCCAACCTTTTTTAGAAGCTCGACTGTATTGGGAAAGGAAATCAGATTATGTATTTTCAACATTTCCTGTTGCTTATGTCTGTACACTGATGGAATATCATATTATGTCATTGCACCACTCGTTATCCATTATCTGCTGTTAAGGAGTGGAAAGACAATAAATTGTGGGGAGGTAGGGGGAGGGACACAAAGAACTTAAATAGATTATATAGTCATCTATGTTAGATATTGCCACATCAGAGAAAGTATCTCAGTCTAACTTATAGTGCCCTGTTTTACATACTGTACTGGCAAAGAGAGGTAGTCCAGTGAGAGACTCCAGAAACTGAAGGATATGTTGTGTGATCAAGGTCAGAACCTGTGGGATTAGTTCAGTCAAAAGAAGGAAGGACTGGGATGGAAAGCACATGCTTATATGACACAAGGCATGAAGAAAGGTTGATATAAACAGAAAGGGAATAAACTATTCCATGTGCCAAATGTGTGAGAAATAAGACATTTGTTTTCAGCAAGGGAAAATAAAATTATGCGTCAGTCAAAACTTGTAAATGGTCAGGATAATTAAGCATGGGAAAAAAATCTGGATAGAGGGGCAAATCTTCACTGCTCTTTAAGAGCAGATAAGGCAAATGTTTGATGATAAAGAAATAGTTTCTAACTGATTTTGCCTTGGGGTAGGACGGTGGGGTAAAGGATGGCATTAAGTGTATTTCAGCCTACTTTATATAATTTTGCTTGCTCAGAGCAGAAAATGGCAATGAAACAAGCTGAATGCATCCAGGTAAATTGGTTTTATTTTAAGACCTGTGAAATGTTAGTTGTCCCTCTGTTTCTCAATGTGCAAATAATGGACTTTAATTTGCAGGTAACACATATACAGCGTGTTATGTGGTGAAGTATTTCAAAATAACACAATGAAAGATGAACGCTTTCCTGTGCCAATATGCTTCAGACACTGATTGTTGAATTGCTTGCATTACATTCCAAATTTGAACTTCTGAGGTCTACATAAACTTAGGTAATCCATACAGTGATGCAGAAAATCTCCAGGATGAGTTCTGTATTAATTGCAAGAAAGGGTCAGTCTGATAACTTAGTGATCTGGCTCATAATTTGAATCCATTGAAAGTTGTCTGTAAGCACCTCTGGGGACAGAGACCAAATATGACCTTAACTTACAGAAGTACAAATTAGATAATCTTGTAATATTTCTGAAACTCAGTGTTGTCACACAAGCAGTTCAGATTAGCAGAACAGCAGTGCTCATCTTGTGGTGTGGGAGTCAGGCTGCCTGAAGGCATCAACTTGAGACTGTGGGAATTGGTCTGTAGCTAACCTAACTGATGCTACTGTTAGGGTGAGCATGATTCAAGCAGCTTTGACTTCTGGGAAATAATATGGCAATAACTCTGTTCATATAAGTTTGTGGTTCTAGAAGTTCCCCTGTTCTTCTCCCTGACCGGTAATCAATTGGTGCAGTGTTTTACATAGTCCTAATCATTGCTCCCCATTGGACCCTCACCCTCAGACTCTGCCCCAACCTACCTTTTATATACTCTACATCCACCCTGGAGCTTGCAGTTTGGAGCACTCTTATACTGCTGTTGGGATTCTCCGGATTATTTCTGTCATTAAACCCTCTTGCTTTTCGAGTTACTCCATCTAGCCTGTCTTTTTATTTCAACGCCACATTAGCCTCAGCTGACGTGGTCCTGGAGTGGCAGCAAGTCGGACCACCACATTGTGGCATCACAAGGTTCCTTTTGGTGTCGTTTTTAATTTTTTTTTCAAAGGATGCTCTTTCCACTGTTTTTGATTTCCTACATTAAAGAGCTTAGAGGACTCACTTGACAACGTTAAAGCACACACAATGACAATGAATTTCAGAAGTATTATTGTACTTGCATGAGAACTTTTGTTTTTTTTCTATTATAGAAAGAGGATTTCTGGTTATAATGGATAACATATAGCCTTGACATTAAGCAGGTAGGCAATACTCAGTCTAATATTCAAATTCAGTTCTCCAGTCCTGTATTCAAGTACGAAGAAAATAGCTTGTCTCTTTCTCCTCATCGTAGCATTTTGATATTTATTTCCTGGTCCCTGGCTGCTATAGGCTTTCATATATTTAGTATGTTGTGCCTGTGGTTACTTAAGTTAAATCCAACCTCTCTTCTTCCCTCTGCTAGTTTGTTGATGTGACTTATTTTTATCAAGACTGTAATACTTTTTCCAGTTTGAGTTTTCTTTCTATTATGTTGGAAAGTAGTTCTCAAAGCCCCTTGCTCTTCTTAATGAAGTCTTTTTTTCATTCACTTACAGGGGGAAGAAGTGAAAAAAAAATAGAAATAAGCAGTAGAGCCTACTCATAACCTTAGGAGTAATGGCTATTTCCTCTTTGTGGGGAAAAAATGGCTCAGAATTAAGGAAGAAATTTATAGACACTAAATACACCTGAGTTTTTGAAAATCATGCTCTATTTTGCCTTTTTTGAGTTTTTAGTTTGTCATCCTCCTTAAAGTAGAAGATGTCAACAAAGCAGAATAAATTACTATTTTTAGAGCTATTACATCATCATATTGTATTGCATGAGAAGCCAGGATAAGCTAACGAGCCACAAAGAAGAGGTTTACTTCAATTAACAATAATTCAATAAATTAAAGACAATCCCCCCTTTTGCAAGCTGCTTGAAATAGGAAGAACAGCATATATGGTGTAAATGGTAATTTTAGTCCAGGTAAGCATGTAATTTAATTTAATAATGATCCTTTCTGTCTGCAAACACCTCATAATCTACACATTTTAACCAATACTATCATTAGTTTACATGCAGTGATTTTAATTTTATTGTAGAGTCTCTCTTTTCATAGATGCTTAAGAATGGAAGTAGTATGAGTTTGGAAGGTTACATAGTACAGAATGATATTAAAATGTTTTGCTGTTTCTTAACTGTAGGAAGGCTTCAGTCTTCCAAACTGAAATTGCTGTACTCCTCTTACGAATTGAAAAGTCTTCCTAATTTTTAAAATTTTCTTCAAGTCAAAAGCTCAGGACCATGATTTGGAGAAATATATTCTCTCCTTGCATTTTCATGGGTTAGTAAATGATGTCTTAAATTGCTGAGGAGCAATGTAATACAGTATTGTTACCCTTGGCATGCAGTCATTTCCAAAGACTGTCTTCTGTGTGTGGTTTGCAAAGAGAATGAGGGAAAACCAAAACCATTGTATGTGTACTTCAACAGACTTCAGGGAACATCAAGCCAAGTCTCACTGCAAGTTGACATCACCTCAATGAAGAAATGCAGCTTCATGTTAGTGTCAATAGGTATTGTAACATACTTGGTGTCAGCTTCTTTATGGGACAGAGGATTTCACTTGGCTTTCTTCCCATCATAGAATTTGCTATTTATTCCCTGCACCTTGGCTTCTCTGGGTCTTTATCTGCATGATATGCTGTTTCTGTGGCATATTAGGTTAAGCCTAACCTGTTGTATTTTAGGATGCTTGCTGTCATCCTCCCAGCACAATGGCAGAGTTCTCTTGTAAGAGATTTTATGTGCATGCATGCACAGACACGCACAAGTGAATAATACAGCACAGGGTATGCGTAGTGCACCTGTCAAACGTATAAATAGAGTGGATACAGGTATCTGAAAGAGATAGTGTCAATCAGATCTGTGAGAAGGGGGAGCATAGTAGATGGCATATCTGCTGAAAGCAGGCAATTTTAATTATCTAAGATAGTTTGAAGCTATGAATAATTTATTACCCACAGAAGTATTTTTTAAAGCTTCTAATCGTGGTGATCCACTGATATTCAGATCACACTCTCTGATGCTTCCCTATTTGAACTGCTACTCTGGAGGCACTGCCTGGAAACTATATGTTTCTCTTCAGCTAGTCAGCATAGATTGAGTTGTTTTGACAGCCCAGCATGAGACTGTAATAGTCCGGCTAAAGAGCTGAAAAATACAACACACAACAGAAAATAAAACATTTCCTTGGACAGTGATAACCACCCTGAACAACACAACACACTCCAGAATAAATAAGGGAGGATTTGGGGGTTGGATTTGGATGATTTGGGCAGCCTGTACAGTACAGCTGAGAATACAGCAGTGTTATCCTATAGGCTGATAACAATTAAGGAGAAAAATATCCTTACAGTACACTAGTTAGGAGTTCAGTCACACCATTGCTCTGTTTGAACTCTTTTGAAGCCTGCAGTTTGTGTGCTTCCTGCAGATTTGAGACAATTTAGCAGCTAATTTCCCCCTCTCCAAAAGCCTGTTTCTCTCTAGGCTGTCTGTGCTGAGTGGGACAGGACTGCAGCGCTGGCACAGCTTGAAAGCAGAGACAACTGCTCTCTCATACACTTCATCCACTTCATTTTCCCCCCCTCTTTTACAGGTTCCTAAGCAGCAGAGAAGCTGGGGAGAATAAATAAGAATGAGGAGTAGGTTCTTGGAGGAAGAGGTGGGAAGTGAAAGACAAGGAAGCATTCAAGAGGTGGGAGATGTGTGTGGTGTGTGGAGCACGTTTGTGCCATGAGGGTGGCAGGATCGGTGGGGATATTGAGTAGCTGAGGAAGCAGAGAAGAGGCTGACCTCATTGATGTGGTCAGAAATATGACAGGTGACCCTCCAGCGGCTGACATGTCTTTTATGCTCAAGTCTTAAGTTCCCAATGAAGGACCAGGGGATCCCTTAAAGAAAAGCCTAAAACTGGTGAATAGCTTGGCATCTTAGGGAACTGCATCTGAAGGTAAGCCATGCCCTAAGTTTGTCTGTAAGCCTCTGCTAAATTTTGAGAGACTGATGCATATGGCAGAACAGGATTTTCCATCTATGGGTTCGTTTGAGGTGATGGATCTGGAAGTCTGTGAGAAGATGTTCAGACTTAGTGTTTGAGAGCTTAGAGGAAACCAGCACGGTGTTGAAGGGGGGTAAGGAAACCCAAAAGTCTGTCAGGTTCACAGTTCTCAAGCAATGGAACAGCTGCTCAGGGAAATGGTTGAATCATCATCTCTGGACGTATTTAAAACATGTATAGATTTGGCATTTAGGGACATGGTTTAGTGGTGGACTTGGTACTGCTGAGTTAATGGTTGGCCTTTCATAAAGGTATTTACCATCCTAAATTATTCTCTGCTCCAAGTCCTTAGCCCAGCCACAAAGAGACTCAAGTAATGGGAAATGTCTTACATCAGCTGGGCAGGCCAAAAGCAAGCACGAGGTAAAGTTAGCCCACAGAAAGCAGAGGATGGTAACACATGGAATATGGAACTTAGGTGAAAATACTAAAGGAAACCTGTCATATGTCATGCAACACATTCTATTACTGCTTTCCTTGTAAGATATGTTCTGTTCTCTGTTAACTGTAGTGCTTATTGTCTAACATTTATTGTAAGATGTGAAGGATATGCAAAGTGATAGATAAATTTGCTGTAGGACCCCTAATTGCTGAATTGTTTTAATTTTACATGCTGTATTTCTATAAAGCAGCAATGCAGTGTTGCTGAATTGTGCAGGCAACATGTATGCAGAAAAGACTCAGAGGAATGTGTGTGAGAAAACACCCCTGCCTGCACAACCCTGGTGAGCTTTTTGCTGAATTTCCAGTTTATTATCTGACTTCAGTGCCAGCCTTGCCACCAAATTATTTTAGAATGAGTTGTAGAGAAAAGCCTCTTGAGGCAGTGAAACAGCAGGTGGCCTGCTTAGTTTGTTGTGGTGGCACCTTATGAATAACTCAATTGATCTCCATATGCTTCCATTCACTCTTGCTTACAGCAGTGCTACCTTAAACATGGAGCACTTCAGCATCTGATAGCAAAGGTTTTATTCACGTTAAAAAAATGACATACTGGAAGGGAAATATGTTTCACTGCAGACATTACTTTGTCATCCAAACCCACTTTCAGTGCCAAAAGCTGATGCAAAACTCACGTACTGGAGCAGTCAAAAATGAAAATTACATGAGTTGTTTTGCAGTGATATATTAAACTAGGCTCTAAGATCACAGTCGTCTGGTAGAAAAAATTGAAATTCACCTATACAAAATGTTTTGCTCCAGTTAGTGATTTCTGAAGTTTTTGACACTTGTCTTTCAGCCTTGGAGAACAAGCCTGGAAATTTATAAGTGGTGGAGGCCTGAGTCGTGTCCGTGTCCATGCACATGCAGCAGATTTTCAACTGGGTTTTAGGAGAGCAGGATGTGGTGTTACCTGTGCACTAGAGAGCAATCTATGTTTCAAAGCTAGTGCTGATAGAAACACACATGTTCCCACGTCGTGGTGATGCTATTGTGGTTCTGGTGTCAATGTCTAGTACCACCCAGTGCGGTAGCAGCCTGTCCTGAGTGATATGCCTTCCTTTCAGCAGGTGTTTCCTCAGCACAGTGCCACACTTCTGTACCCCCAGGTCTTCCAGTCAGAGCTAATAAGACCATCACCCACTTGCACAGTGTAGACCTGGTGTACTGAGAAGGCTGTGTATCAAGGAAGCAGTATAAATGGAAAGATCAAACAAAGAAAGCTGCAGATCTTGCTCTGAGAGGCAAGCACCCAAGGACAGCATATAATGCTTTGTCTTCTTTTAAATCACCACCTATGGAACAGGCTCATCATAAATACTTTGTGATGTATGAAAAGAAGAGGGATGGATTCATATTTACTAGTTTTAAGTTAGATAATTCACTTAGATAGTCAGTTATCTTAGCCTCCCTATTTAGATGAGAAAGAAATTTTCATAAGAGCTCTAGCTGAAATTTCTGTCTGAGATAATTATGTGGAGGGGCCTTTCACTGCTATTAAAGCTGTCTGAATACTTCCCACTCTCCTGGGATGATCCCTCCAGACACCAATGTGCTGAAGTGACTGCAAACAGCAGTCCATGGTAGTCCAGAAGTGGCCAGAGATCCTCAAGTGACAGGCATGGGGAGTAACTGTGCATCAGGAGATAGACATAGCATGGTAGAATTGGAATAATTATTTTTAATTCATAGCATTCTGCATATATGGTTATCCCTAACCCTTAGATGGTAGTTCACTCCCAAAAAACCTAAATATGTGTTCACACTACCTTTGCAGGTACTTTTGGTTCTATGACTTGGATGCTTCCGGGCCGTCAGTGCATGGTAGTGGAAGACGCCCATTGTTTACACAGAGCAAGACATTGAGCCTTGGAAGCAGATCCTGGCAAATGTGTGATCGTGTTCGTGATGTTTCCCTGTTAGCTAGTTTATCCAGGAGTCTTATCTAGCATCTGATTTACTTATCATATTTTTCTTCTCACTAGCCTAACATTAACAGGGTAATATGTAAGAATGTGGGTACAGTGTATATAAAATTGAATGGGTCTCAGTCAAGTCCAGTAATTAAATTCCATTAATAACTCATATTGAATTACTACATGTCTATGCTTTTGAATTTCTCCTATAACTTGTTATTGAGAAACTCTCTTCAGTGCAGTCTCCTTCAGTGAATGAAGTCAAAGGATTATTGCATTGCTATCTTTCATATGCTACTCTGTTCATTTAAATTATTTCCAGATACATTTAGAACACCAAATTAAGTACAAAAATGTGGTTGTAAGATGAACAGTCATCACTAGCTCAGTTTAATGATCTGTTTATCCTTTAAAATAATCTTCTTATTTTTTTTAGCTATGAAATGGCTGAGTGATGCACTGAGACAAGACTGTCCAGTTATTGCTACATATTGCATCTCAGTCTGATTTGTTGACGGATATGAAAGATGACAGATTCTAAAGGAAATGCAATTTATATATTAAATGGGGTTTATGTATTTTAGCTTTAACACATACTTTGGTTTTATGGCATTTTCTGTATTTATGACATGTTTTTTTGTTTAATCTAAAATACTGGTTTTGGACTGCTGGTCAGCTATGACTCATGAAAAAATATCTATTTTCAGAAGAAAATGTTTTCTCGTACTAGCAAAATATGCTACAGACTATATAATAACATTATGAGAAAAATTATGTGTATATATTTAATTGTTCTGTTGAGGTTACTAAGTATGCATGCTCTTTTTTTTTTTATAATACTGTGCTGTATTTTTCTTGTACTGCCCCCAAAATTTTTCCAAGCCAGCCCACTGGCTCAATGAGTTGAGCCTTAGGATTATTGTATTGTGTTATCTGGGGAGATATCTTTCTAGTTTGAATACATACAGGATTCACTCAGAAAACTGAGCTAGGTATGGAAATGGCTTTAAGAGATCTTTCTATACTTTCATAACTCTGTCTTTCTATACCATCATTTCCACTAGAAAACAAAGTCTTCAATATTCTTTATAGAATAAATACTATGAAAACACTGAAAAATCACAATCAGTATTACAAATAGTAGTAAACAAAGGATAGAATATTAGCAATAATAAGTCAACTAACTCTGAATAACTTGGTGTTTGGGTCTGTCGAGGGTTGGGTTTTTGTTCCTTTACTGTGTGAGTTTAAGGAATTTTTCCCATTATCATGCTAACAAAGCCTGC
>JANRGV010000001.1:70918893-70934230 GCA_024734035.1 Alethe castanea
GAAGAGGGAAGGGGAAGAAGGGAGAGAGAATATCTTCATTGTTTTAACTACAACATTCTAACTTTTCTTTGGAAATTGTTTCTGATTCTAAAGGAGAATATAGAATGGGGGAAAAATTCCTGTCAGAATTTTCTTGGCAATAGAAGTCTGCAATGTTTGGAATTTTTTTCCTTGTCCAGAAGAATCTAAATTTAAAATCTTGAAATCCTCTCCAATTTAAATTTGAATTCTCTGTGTGCTTCCCATTAGCAATAGACAATTTTCTAAACCCACAAAATGCACATAAGTAATCACAGTATTTACTAATTGCATCTCAGACACTTCTGACCCTCCTAGTTGGCAATGACAGACCTCTCCTTCCCCTTCATCTGAAATTTTTCTGCCTCCTCTGCCCAACTCCTTTGCCTGCTGCCTATATTTGCACTTCACAAACTCTTCTTGTAAATTGCTGAGACTACAGCAACAAAGCTGGAAAAAAAAGATGCAGTAAATGTAAGAGTTGGCTAAGAAAAAGGATCATAAAGGAAAATATTGCTTTATATTTAATAATTGTCAATGCAGTTTTAAAGATCACTGAGACTGATTTAGATTTTGCATTGTTTTTGCACTCTAGTGATTCGTCCTTTATTTACATCAATGTACCAGGGAGAGGAATCCATTCCAGTCTTTCTCTTAATCTACCTCCTAATAACGACTAGCTAAGAGGGCCTTTGAGGGCTTATCTTACTTCCTGCAGCACCTTATATTTGATGCTTTAGAGATCTTGAAATTATTAAAAATTAAGCCCAGTCTGTTGATTCAATTGCACCTTCTGGCAAGCTGACTGAAGTGCTAGGGGAATATTTTATTACTTTTAAGTGAACCAACAATTAATTTAATGTGTAGAAGCCTTCTAGTACTGAGTGAGAACCCATAGGTTGGACTAGATAGTTTTCCCATAGACCTTCTTAATTTCAGATATTTTAGTTGAATCCCTGCAACACCTCTTTCTAGGAGAAATTGTTCTGTCTCCCAGTAACCTTGACTCTGGGTATCCATCGCTGCCCTCACTTGGACACACTAACAAAGAGTTTGGAGGTTTCCCATCAAGCAAAGGAATTTTTATGATGACTAGGCTCAGTGGCTGGAGTTGAACTTCTTGATCTTCCTCATGATATTCAATCTCAATTCATTTATTGCTCAGCAGGAGTTCTCTAATTCCAGTTTAGATAGACTGCAATAAATTTCCAGAGGAGAAAGTAATATACTGACTTTTAAAAACTGTATTGATGTTTAAAATCTCATAACTGCAAGGCATTTAGCAGTGTTTGAACAATGAGATTGCTTAATCGACTGATTGTACTGAAACATGTATTTTTATAGATCTCTCATTCACATTTCAGCTTTAGCAACAGAAAAGTCGGTTGACTTTCACTCATTCAAAGCCCATTTAAGACTCTAAACTAATGACCACAGCATTTCACTGGAAAGTGTTTTGTTTAGTTTTTTTCCCAAGATTTTATTGTTTTTTTAAATAAATAACAGTAAGAAAAAAAAATAAATCTGTTCTAGAGGATTGAGGTCTGATTAGATTTATGAAATATGCACACTTAATTCAACTAATCCCGTGTACAGATGCATTTCCTCTGTAGATTCAAAGTCTATCCCAACCCACAGCATAAAAGGAGCTAAATCTAAATGTCCTGTATTGTTTCCCATTAGTGAAGTCTTTGAATGGCTCAAAATTTTCCTGAAATGGCAAGAAAATCAAAATAAAAATAAAATTGCAAAATTTCTGTGGTTTCATCAACTCTGAAGTTGGATATGCATTTGTACCATGCTCCATAGAACCTTTGTTTTGCAATGACTGTCTTTCTTCATACTCTGTGCTGTTTGTTTTAATTATTTTTTTTTTTTTAAATCTGAACCTGTTGCCCAAACAACTCTTGACTCCTATTTCAATTACAAGAAAACACCCTTAGGACACTATACAAATTTGTCAGCAACATGTTGTCACTAAAATGCTTCAGTGTTAATCATGGAGCTGTCGTCTTGGGTTGGTTGGAATCTAAAAATAATCTAAAGAAAGTTGAGAGTTGTGGCTTTAGTGGCCCTTAGTGCTGCAGCAAATTGCAGTCTGGCATGTTTCCCTTCTTAGGTCACATCCCTCCTTTAAGAGTATCCTCATCAGTGCCATTTTGGGGAATCTTTGAGCATCTCTGCACAGCATGCCTGTCACTGCAGTACTTTGCTGAAAGCATTAATTCCCTGAAGAACAGTCACCGATGAATTTCTGCGTTTGATCTGGGAAAGGATGAATATGAGGCAGGGAGCCAAGGAAAGGAGAAGTCGTTTCACTCTGAGAAAATATAGAAATTATGCCTGGCTATTGGTTCACGTCATTTACATCTTGAGGGTGTTATCCTACATCAACATGAAGCTTTGTTTTACAGCAATTTCCAGTGAAACGTGGCTGTTTTTAAAGAGATTGCTGAGGCAGAGGAATAGTTCAGAATATGGACCAGTGCAAGGAAAGGATGAGTTGGGTGTACTGATACAGGTTCTTGCCTCATGAGCATGACAGGTTAGCAGTGTTGGTGTCCTACAGTAGAGTTCACTTGCCTCAGCTTGGCAGTTTGCTGGAGGAGAAGCAGGATGGATGGTCCTTGGCACAAGACTGGGTGGCTCTCACTGGCACAACAGCTTCTCCTCCTCAGGACTCCATGGGCTAATGCATGAAACACTTGAGGCTCAGGAAGAAATGCACAACCCGTCCAGCATCGTTAGACTTGTGCAGCTGGTGCTGAGGTAACAGCCTATGCCACAGCAATGGATGAGTGAGAGGCAGTGTCTGGTGGCACTGTGCAGGCCTGTACCTGTGAATGCTCTAGCTTGTTAGTCTGTCCCTACAAAAACAATCAGCAATGTCTTTGGAGCTGAGCCTCTTGAAAAAATAGTCATCTAGCATGTCTTTTCAAGCTCAACAGAAGCTGCAAACTGCTTCTGTGAGTGCTTCCCTTTAGCCTTACTTTGCCCACCACCCTTTTGATATTTCACCATTTCAATCTGCAGCACCCCAAGGTCCTAACGCATGGTGCAGGGAGCCATGAGCTGCCAGGGCACAGAGGGAGCCCAGGGGCAGAAGAGCTGATCCATGTAAGTCATGTGTGGTCATTTGATCCCATACGAGAGTTACTTATCTTCCACAAGTGACTAATTTGTTATGTTTTATTAGAAATCCAGTACTTGTAGGTATCACTTCTGTTTATCTCTCACAGTAGTATCTGCTTCTATCCAGGTGTCCTTGAAAGCTGAAAATGGGAATTAACTGCTGTAGCTTCTCATAGTGAACTTAGATGAAAAGGTGCTTCTTCTTTTGCTGCTGAAGTGCTGTGAACTGTACGTTCTTTAATCCCTGTTGATTGTAATGTAGGGAGTTGGTTGATTATAAGCTACCAGGTCTCACAACAAACAAAAATATGCTTGCCCATGAGAGGCATATCTGGAGGGTAACTGTCACTATCTGACTGGGATAGTGCTAGTGAAGGGCTAGTGACCTCTGGGGAGAACAGGGAGACTAAGGGAGATTTTTCTGAGACGGACAGCCTGACTAGATATGTTTCACTCTAAGAAAAAAAAGCTAATGTCCAGTTTTATATGGATATATGATATATTTTTTATACTCTACCTACCTGGACTGCATACTTTCTTGGCTGTATGTCTTTTTATGCATAGTTTTTGCATAAGAAATATTCTTGTAGCTGAGACTTGAAACTTGGAACTGAATAAACCGGAGCCACTAAGTCACATTGCCTTCACTTTAAGATACTGCCTAAAAAAAAAAGAACGTCTTCTCTTAATAGATTTGTATTGTAATCTGGACATCAAAACCTGTCTGAAATTGTTTTCTAAGATTTGTTATAAAAATGCAATTCTGAAAGACCTTAGGATTTCTGTCACTCATCTTGCAGAGAAAGCCTGGTCCCAGAATGCAGTACATATCCATCTCACTATGTTTAACAAAATGATGTTTCTTTATGTTAGACAAAGAGAGTGCAAGGCAGTTGTAGATCTTCAGTTACAATAGTTTTAAAACATATCCATATTTTCCATGTATCATATTTACTATCTAAAGCTGCTCCACTGCTCATCAGCAGTAAGCTTTACACCTGAATTTCAAATATGGCCAGATATTCAGCCAGTAAATGACAGAGCTTTTGTATTTCAAAGGAGCTATGCTAATATATACAGAGGGGTGCCTCTCTCTATATATATAATATAGTTTAATATAAAGCCCCTTGTCTTAGTATAATTTAAAGTCCTTTTCCTTGATTTTTGTGTGAAAAATTAAATACAATGTATATCACTTTACTCAGGAAGTATGCTGAGCCATTAGGAAAAGCAGAATCAGGCATGCTGAACAGCTTATGCGAAACAAAAGTGTGAAATGCAATTCTGAAATACTCTGGAAGGAATATGGGAAAGAAACTTGTGTGGGTGCTTTTCTGCACTCTCAGCTCATCTTCTTTTAAACAAAAATGTCACAGGAGGATCTTTTATGCAGCACTGGAACACTTAGAACCTCATACAGACCTGATGTGGGACAGGGAAAACTCTCAGTGTCCATATATGTGTGGGGCATATTTTTGCCTTCTGCTACTGGCATTGGTATATTGATTCTGTCCCTGACTAGACACTGAAATTGTTGGTCATTGAAAACTGCATCCTTCTTGTAGCAGTGCCCTTCACTTGTCCAAGCAGCAGGATAAAATAAAAATAAAATAAAATAAAATAAAATAAAATAAAATAAAATAAAATAAGTCCTCTTTCATGATGGATTTTGATCTTAACCAGTAGAAACTGGGGTAAGGGGAGGGAGTGGAGAGAGCAGTGGAGTTCTCAAGTAATTATTCTCTGTCTGTGTATATGTGTGTGTGTGCAGGTCTATGCATGTAGGCATTCATTCTGTCATTCCCCATTTCTTTTTTTTTTTCCTTATAAGGGAAACGACCTTCCAGAGTATCTCACTTGTTAGAAACAGCTGCTTCTGCCATGTCAGTGCAAGAGCTGGGTGTCTGTGCAAAGACGGGGGACTGAGAGAGATCTACTTTACATTTTAGGGAAGAGAAACAGTAAGTGCTGTCTTGTAACTTACCCTGCTAGAGGGACTGACCTCTGTAACTAGTCCAGTGAATACACAGGCTTTTAGGGCCTGGCTCTTTAAAAAGCTGGACCTCTATCTACAAGCATGGCTTTTGTTGTGTTTTCTGGGTTAGTTTTAGGTGTTGAGCCATTGTTACTTTCTCAGTTGCCCCACAAAAGCCAGGAGATTACATGGCCCCTGGGCCAGTCCTTCTGAACCTCATATTAATTCATGCAATGGAGGAAAGTAGGAGAAATAATAGGGTGAAAGAGAGTGATGTGGGCACTGCCTTTGGCAAAAACATCTCCAGTACTTTTCCATGTGCATTTTCCTCTGATTTTTTTCTCTTGCTGAATTTATTCTATTGTTGGAGCTTTTTTTTTGAATTAAATGAAAAGAAAAAAAAAGTCTTTGATTAATATCTGATTTGATTTGAGCTTTGTCAATGATGGATGCATTCAAATATTCCTGTCAGAGTGAGCAAGAGTGAGATATTTCTATTGGAAGCATGGCATGCAGCCTTCTAAAGAAACACAAACCTTGCACATTGAGTTTCAGAGCTGCTTAACCAAAAGTGAGACCAGACATGACATTTTCCATCAGCCAGGAACTGTAAAATTAAGTAAAAAGTGGAAAAAAATTGTTCAGCCACTGACAAATCAAGACTGTATAGATTTGGAATATTACGATAACCCACCCCTACTTAATATTGCTACCTTTTAATCTCTCATGATAGAAAAAAACGACCAAACTTAGAATATTTCAGAGATCCCTGTATCTGGCCCTTTGTAACATATGTACTGTGAACAGGACTCCAGATCAACAGGTAGGGAAAATTGAAACAATTACTCGGGTGGCAAGATCTCTGTTAAAAACTGAAGTCAACTGAATTACACTGATGAACTCCATCTGAAGACCTGGTGTCAGGCTTCAGCGGACATTTAAAAATCTACTTTCTAAAGTAAACTTTCCTTTTTATTTTTTTGTTTAGGTTTTTTGTTTGTTTGTGTTTTCTATGTGTTGGTTGGTTGATTTATTCAGTTTTGTTTGGGTTTTTTTGTTGTTGGTTTGGTTTAGTTTGGTTTTGGCTTTGTTTATTTTTTCTACTTACAATACTTTTTTTTTTAGGCTTCACAGTAGTTGCTCGCCATAAATACAAATCAACCATTGTCCATTCCTGATTTACTTATCCACACACCAGGACAGCAAGTTAATTGCAAGAGTTCCCCATGGGGAACAGTGAACTTAAATACGCCTGATGTATATTGTTTAGGCAGCAGAGTGAAGAAAGGCACGAGTCCTGAAGAAAGGCATAAGAGTGGAGCTGGGAATGAAAAACGATATAAAAAACAATTCTCCCTGTCACAGGCCAATTGACTTTGTAAATAATTGCCTTGCCCCTCTGGGAGGCTCAGGGGTAGGAAGGAATTTAAAGACTGTTAATTTCTCTATGGCAGGGTTCACAGAGTGATTCTGGAGTTTTAGTGCTTTTTAGTGGAAACAACAGTCACTTAGGCATAGCTCATAAGTGGTCTTTTTCTCCTAAAATGCCATGCAAGGGCTCTAGATCCAAAAATCTTTATTCTCACAGATACTTGCAGCTGCCCCAGCCTTGGAAACAGCTAAAGAATATAGAAGCCAAAATACTTGCCAGTAAAATTTATGTTTGATCTGCAGCCTGTGCATGTTTTGGACTTGACATCACTGAGCGGTCTGGCGCTTTACTTGGGCCTCCTTACCTGGTTAATGTCTTGTCATCTGGAAAGGACAGGGCTTTGATTTCTCAGCTGCTCTCAAAAACAGGCATAAAACATAGCTAACAGAATGAGAGCACCATGTTCTTTTTAGACAATGGCGTGCCAAGTAACAAAGTGTGCTTAAGTGCCAAAGTCCAACCTTTAGCTTCTCCCAGCGCCCGAGGGGGTTTGAACTCAGCAGAATAATCCTGCTGTTAGCAGCATGATTCTATAGAAGTAAAGCTCTCAATGTGTGTCCTTCTGTGTGGTATGGAGAAATAACTGTCTACTGAAAGTGAGACAGTACCAGCCTGAGTGACCAGCACACTTGGCACAACGGTGGAGCTTTTTTCCAGTTTCTGTGAGGTGGAATTTTTATTAAGCAGTAAATGCAGCAAGGCTTAGAGAGTCATGAGATCTCTTGCTTTCCCCCTTCCTTTCTGTTAAATACCTAGTTATTCCATGCAAGGATGGAGTCTCTCAGGCTCTTGTACACATTGATGGTCTGTGTTCCAGCAGCTGTGGATAAGATGGGTAGTCCAATATCTTCAGCCGGTAGGTGAATGTTAGCTTTGTCCTTCATCTGGACACCAGCTGTGGAGCAGTTGGGATGCAGTAATTATGTTCAAGTCTTCAATTAAACTCTGCATGGGAGACAGGTGAATCTTACTGTAGATGGGAAGACTCTGAGTGTTGGGATTCTCTTGATGTATTTGAGATTGTCTTCCTGCAGATATCTATGGGTCTGTATCAATAATAAATTAGATATCTTTGAACTGTAGCTAGATTTAGGGATATGTGGAAAATAAATAGGTATTTTCAAGATTTCTGATTTTGAAAGCCTAAAGTGATGCTTGGCAGCAGATGTCATTTCATTAATCTCTCCTTTACTGTATCTCAGCTCTTGAGATGTACCCAAATTATTTTCCTGAACAGAAGATATATCTTGCTTCTATAATGCCAAGTTACAAAGTAATGATCATTTACTCTCTTACTGGTATCTAAGCAGGGAGACGTGGTGCCCCATTTTTCTAGACTGAAGTCAGTAAGGGGGCAGCCACCTGTGCTGATGGTAGAGGAGAGTTTGTTGACTATGATACAAGCAGAGATGAGATTTACTAGTCAGTCTCTAATCAAGGGTTTGCTTTAACAGGCAGTAGGAAGGCCTGTACTTTTTTTAAAGAACCTTTGGGATCTGTGTTTGCGTGATTACCTCTGCATCCACAGGGGTCTAACATGTAGGATGTTGCATAAGAAGTCTTCATCATTACCCAGCAGTCTGTAACATCAAATATCAAGAGGCTTTCAATAAAATTACTGAAGTTGATAACACGCAAGGCCCAAACTCTTCTCCTTCTGTGCATGCACTTAGGGGTTTCCTATCTGCTGCCCTCTGCATTGCATCAAAATCAGAGCATCACAGCGTTAACTTACTCCCTGCCTCAGGCTGATGAGATCCTGACTTACAGAGCCAGCAGGAATCATTTTACCTCCTCTGTGCAGAACAACCTGCAATGAAGGACTGTTCCACTGCTTTTGACTCTGTGTCACAGCTAAGCTGCTCTGTGGGGGCAGCTCTGGAACTGCCTGTGATGACAGCAGACACCCTACCTGCCCATGTGCTTATTCCAGGAATGGGAGTAATGATGGCCTGTGAGAGTTTGTATGATAAAGTGGAATTTGAGTGGGCACTGTAAGGTGGTTGAGAGATTTAGCTGCTGAAATTATTAAAGGATCTCATCCCGTGTATCTTTGTTTCTCGTCTGTAATCAATGGAAAGTGGCATTTCTGTGGCTCATCAGCACTCTGTGAAGATGAGCAGCCTCTATGCTCCGTAAGGCTGGTAATAAGAGAGAAGTACCTGAGATATATAGAGCATTGCATCACTGAGTACATTTGGCCTCTTCTATTGATCATGATATAACCGGGCATTTTCAACGTATCTTCATAAGTTACGCAAGGAGCACTTTTTGAAAAGGATATTGTATTGGTCGGGTACAGATTTTCTTGGTGTTTTCCTTTGTTCAAGATTCGAACAGATTCTGAAACTATCATGGAGAATCAGTGCTTCTCTGCAAGAGCTATGACTGCCCATACATAGTACCCTTTTGTTTTCTCCCCACACATTTATTCCATGTCTGAATATGAATTTACATGACAAATTGTAATAGTGCTTTGCAAGCTGTTATAGCCTATTGGGTAAATGATTAACATTTCAAATACATTTATAATTTAATTTCTAAATACTTACTCAAAGGACTATAATGGCTCTATTCTAATTTATCTTATATTCAATCCAATTTTTGTAACATTTATTAATTCCTTTTATTCCTGATTCAGAAGTATAACATGTCAATTAGAAACAGATTAAAAAGCCTATTTACTCCAAACCATTTCATGCCATCAAGTAAATAAAACATTGTTAAAACAAAAACAAAAAAAAACCAAACCAAACCTGATTATGCATAGTGAAATAAGTATGCTTACAGTTACATATTTCTGTGGTAGACCATAATATTTAGCACATTGTCAGCTGGATTCATCTATCATGTGCTTCAACTATGTATTTGCATTCATTTATGAAACTCAAAACCTTTCTCAGGTGTTTCTATCTTAGTTTCCCACAGGCTTTCTAGCAACATAGAGCAGCTCTGACTTGTGCTACCAGACTCCTGGCAAGGAAGTATGGTGAACAGCAACTTCTGGCTGCCCTGGCAAGAAACTTGCTCACTATAGATTGCATAGACTTTTTCCCATCCTCCATTCAGATACAGAGCTCTCAGCATATTAAACAGTGTAGATTTCTTGGTTTCTGTAGCATCCATCTGACCCTGCCACTGGTCAGAATCCCATATCTTGTATCCCTTTCTCCCTCCCTCCTCCCCTTATGAGAAAGGGATAAATGATTCTTTGCTTTCACCAGAGAACAATATCAGAAGATAGATGCCTTTAAATCACCTCTGTGTTTTGCTAAGCCAGCAGCTAGAAAACTGGAGAGCTCTTGTAGTATTGGTTAATTTACAGCAGCCCTGTGGACAATCCAATGAACTTACACATGGCTGGAAACCATTCTGCTCTAACTTCCAGCAAGCAAACTCCAACAGTAAGTTCCAGACATCCCTATTTCCACACCCAGGGATGTATGTCTTGCTAGGACCTAGGGAGCTTGGGGTAGTCCTATTTAGCATGACTCCAGGATTAGGATTCAGTTTTTACTAAATGAGAAGAAATTGTTGCAACCATTCTTTTCCCCCATAACACAATGATTCCTGGCAAATGCTACCTTTTCAATGTGAGCTGAGGCATGGAAACTGAGGCCTATGTACTCTGTCACAGGATTCTATTGCATGTCAAGGCTTATACTGAGAAAGTAAGAACATGCACACTTGTAGAGCAGGCATGATCCTCTCCAGAGAAAGGAGGGAGCATGTTTAGTTAAATGATTTTGACTGCTAGCTGCTTTCTGCAAAAAAGAAACCTCTGTGGTTTTGACCAGCTAGATCAGAGGCTTCTCTCATGACTCCACAAGATCATCCAACCAGCCCACATCTTCTGTTATTGCATGTTGTAGGATAGCAACCAAACGGAAACATGCTTTACTGTGGCAGTACAGGAATATGAAATAATGCAGAAGCATTGGGGAACCCTGCGACCCAAATCAACTCAACCAGAACCCATTAAGTGATTTAATTTTTGTCCATCCATATATTGATTGTACTTCTTGTGTAAGAACAGCAGTGACAGCAGCAGCACTGAGAGTCTGAACAGAATTAAAAGACGCTGCTTGGCAAAGTGAATGGATGTGTAATAGGAAAGGCTTAAAACAATAAATCTTTGACAGCGCTGATTCAGTCTTTGTGAAATGACTAACTGATTGCCAGAGACTTTTAATGTCAAAACATCAGATTTTGCAGGTACGTGAGAATAAGCATGCATTGTAATACTGGTGTCTTTTATTTTTTCTTGGCAGTAAAGAAATGCTTTCAGGTGTTACAAAAGAGGACGTGTGATATGAAAAATGGGGATAACACAGACGACAGCTCAAAGGGGAATGCTAATATGTTATTGTGGGAATGATGATATACTCCCTGTGCATTTGTGGTGCAGTGGCTTTCTATATCCAGGTATAGATGGCTAATTTATCTCTCTAACACATGACCTATATCAATGGCACAAGAGCCTGCTAGCAATTGAAGTTGCTTTGTAAAAGGACACAAATCGCTTTCAAGGAGTCTGAGACCTGGAAGAAATTAGCTGTGGATGCCTTCATGTTTGTCTTGCAGCCTTTCTGGAACGAGGACATGAGAGAGTGAGTTTGCCCCCTCCTGGTTTGCCAGTGGCATCATAGGGTTTGCAGCTATAGTTCAACTACCTGCAAGCAAAGCCTTGCTGGTGGGCAGAAACAGTTAAGTACATTCTTGTGCCTTATTTCAGTCTAGACATGTAGAAAAGTTCACGACTGCCTTCATGATTCGGGTGAAGAGCAAAGAGGAATAGACAGATAATTTGGACAGACTGGAGTCTCTGTGCATCACCAGGGCCGCCCAACAGTGTCCTGCAGGCAGGGTGAGAACTGGCACGACTGGCACACACGGCACTTTGTCATGGCCCTGAGATCACTGCCACCCTGCTGCTGGCCCTGACCTGCCTGCATGATTCCTCCCTCAGCTCTGCAATGGCCCGCGAATAACTGCCCTACCCAGCCTGAGGTTCTCTTGTCCTGGTCCCTATTGCCAGGTGCTTTGGCACTGCCCAAGGCTGCCCTGGCAGGAAAGACTTTGCCTGTGCCGTGGTGCTCCTCAGCTGCTCACTTGCACTGCTCCTGCTGCCCTTTGGCACATTTGTTGATGCAGCTTCATCCTCCGTCAGCAGCAGGATGTGGGTGGTACATCAGACATGGCTGCTGCAGACTCTGGGGACAAGGAGCTTGGGGCTATGAACTGTGTGACAACAGATGCTGCAGTCCAAAGACTATTGGACCTCGAGAGCTCAGGTGCCTAAAAGGTATTCAAGGGTCCTCTAGAAATATTGCAAAGCAGGTTTGCAGAAGGAAGAAGAATGAGCTGAAAGCTAATTTCTGGCTTTTGTTAGGCTATAAGCAAGGGAATAAAACCAATCACGTTACTGTACAATGTGCCTTTGTCCGTAATGCTCTGTACCAATGCATAAGAAACGTGTACTGCGGTGTCTTTGAGGTGGATTCTTTGTACTACATATTAATGAATTTCAGTGCAGGCTTAGTGCTAGATGCAGCCTGAGAATTGGAAAGGGAGGTGGGAAAGTGCAAGAAGGCATGGGGCAAGAGAGGGAAGCAATTTAGAAAAGGGTGAGGTGTTAGCTAGTTTTCCAAAGAGGCTCTTCATCAAGCTAAGAAAGACAGAGCAGTAAGGGTAAAGTGTAGTGAATTCCAGCAGTAAAAGTAACAGGATTCTTTATGAGCATACTTGGACTTTTCCTTCTGCCAACTTTCAATGCTTACTAGACAGACAGAAGAATACATGCCTGTCTGTTTCTGTGGGACCACAGAGGGTCCGCTTATATCCTGATTTACTACCAGCATTTTGAGGAAAACTGCCAGCTGCATTCCTCAGAGGTAGAGAAGACAAGTAGAGCAAAGAGACAAAGGCAAGTTCACAGCTGACAGTGTCTCTCTGAACATCAGTTAGTAGCAATGCCAGTGCAGTCTTGATTGGGCTTTAATTGTCAGTCCTTAGCCTGCTCTTTTTTTGACAGTGGAAAAACCATGAGACAGACTTATTTCCCTTACAAACTGCAGTAGCAGAGGTGAAGGAAGGAACTCGTTCTTCCTTTGTTTTTTTTTTACCACATTCCAGACAAGATTGACAGAAGAGCTGTAGACCCTTCCCTTCTTAGTACCATCCCTGTTGCTTCAGATCCTGCTGCAGTAGGGATCATCTCTCCAGACCCTGACTATGTTCAAAGACTATAAACAAAGGCTGATATTCCATTTCTACCAAAAGGAAGTCCCACGTGTTTAGAGTATATTTTACCGTGCAAACATAGTAGCAGCACTAAGAACTGATTGCAGCAATGTTGCTTTTATAAGAGGCTTGAAAGGTTTTGCACTGTATTTAGCATGCACAGTTGCCATGTAAAACGTTGCTATTGGTATTTTTATTATTCTTCTTTGAAAGTGTGGCTTTACAAATTTCAATGCAGAAATAAAATAATTCTTTGCCACAAGTTTTGCTTCACATTTTCCTTAATATCCTCTTTAAAAGATATATTTTTGCAAAAAATAAATAATATCAAGTGTTCTACTCACTCCAAGAAAATGCATAGTACTTAAACATTACCTTAATAACAATTTATTTAAGGAAATATACAGGAAAAAAAATGTCATTTAGCATAAGCTCCTTGCTTAGGTATTTTATTATCCACTCCCTGCATTGTCCATAAATAAGCCTTACTGGCTAGCAACAGTTAGCTCTTTTAGCATTTGCAGTTATGGCAGTGTGTAAGGCTGGACTCAGACATTACAGATTCTGTTGAAAACCTGGTTATGCTAAGAGTAAAAAATTCCCTTTTTTTTTTTTTGCATGTCACAATACATAATAGGAAGGCCTTTGTTAATGCCGGAAACAAATATGAAAATGATAATTAAGACTGTTTAAAATGCAGGATTTAATGTGTCTAAGAGTTATTACTAAAACTCTTGCTGAAATCAATAGCAAGATTTAGCCCTAACTATCTGCAGCATTCATATTTGTTCAGATGCTGAAGTGGAGCTGTGCCTATTGCAAATTGTTCCTTTTATGCTCTGAAATCCAAGAAGATAAACTCTGTGACACCGAATAATATATGAATGTATTTTTTCTTCACTTGTTGGGGGGCTTCAAAGCAACACGATACTGTGCTGTCTAATCTTGAAATCCTTGTTTCAATGAAAGCTGTTTTTCCCTTTCAAAGGTGTGTTCTTTTTAAAAGCACAGGAAGGAATCACAGCCATGATCTCATGCATACACACACATATTTATATGTGTGTATATGTTTATGTATATGGGAAGCACTGAATATGATAATGAAGAGACAATCTTAATACTTTTTAACTTAAGTTTTCATTATATAAAAATCCAATATCATGATAATGAGTGCCATCTCCGTTCTTTTTAAGATAAGAACTATTTATCAGCGCTGAGTTCCTTTCTGGCAACTGCCTGTCATTTCGAGGAGATGAGAGTTTCTATCAAATTTACTCTTTTAAATGTGGTAACTATCATGCAATCTCTGTCTCAGATGGAAAAAATCTGACGATTAGGCTGTGGTACATTATGTGGGAAGGTTGACGGAGAAAAGGTGAACTTGTCTTGGTCTGCATCTGCAAAAGCTGAACCCTTTCATCTTGATAGAGTGATCTTCTAGCCAACCCTCAGAGAAAAGTATGCCATGCTCCTGTAGCATAGTCATGCCTAGCCTTTAGAAGGACCTTAGAGCCCAAAACATAATAAATGGAATCATGTAATAGAGAAGGTATATCACGTTTTTCTGTCAAATGTCACTTCAGCATTTAGAAACAGAGGGATGGCAGTCCCAGGTCAGATGGATGGTCTATCTTGTCTGGTTACTCAGAGAAAGCTCAAAAAGTCAGTGAAGCAAAAACACCCATATCTGGAGAAGTCTCTCCTTGACTCCTTATGACCTTTTGCACTTATATGTATTTGCTCCTATTCCTTCCAAGATCTTCTGTGTGTTCTGGCTCCAGCTGCTTCCTGAGGGTAAACCAGAGTAGATCCTGTGGATGGCACTGAGTGGTGACAGCCTGTGCTGTCGTGCTGGCATGCATCCTGGAAGTGAGGATTCCAGGAGTGTCCTTCTGTGTGACAGGTTCTAGGAACCCAAGCATGGCCAGCAGATTTGACTCAAATGGACATTTTCACGTGGGATGTTGGGAGGTGATGCAGTCACCAGCAGAGCAGTCCTGATGTTTGGGCCTTGGCTGCAGAGGAGGATGTGCTAGGCTCACAGGTGCTACAGGCTCTGCTGTTTCACCTTGTTGAAACTGCAAGGATTGTGTTTGTCTGTGGGAATGTGGAGCCCCTCCCTGTATCTCAGTTTGTTCTTGGTCTCCCTTGGCCATAAGTTCCACAGGCTACTTACGTACTTGGCTATCTGCAATATGTTTATGGTATATTCCTGAATTTGTCATTGAATATCACTTGGTTCCTCTTTTAAGGCCAAGGAATAAGAAACTTCCATTCTTTGCTGCTACATTTCCTTTTTTTTTTTTTTTTTATCATCAATACACATATCTAGTCCTTTTTGTAAGGCTCCTTCAGTTTATTGAAATCAATGCAGGCTCCCAACAATGTAAACTAAGTGAACTTTAGGGAATGATTGAGGAGAGAATATTGTGAATAAAGGCTGGACATAAGACACCCACAGAAGTTTTTGTAAAACTAAACACGAACATAAAGGATGTATAATAAGTTCCTTCTCCTTTTTTTTTTTTTATTTTAAA
>JANRGV010000001.1:70943286-70966000 GCA_024734035.1 Alethe castanea
GCTCAGCTATTGTAAGAAAAGTCCAAGGATTGCATGGGGAATTAGCCACATCATTTCTATTAGAGACTGTACGAATTTCATGGCTAAATCCTTGTGAAGCTTCTTAAATGCTTTAGAGCTACATGTCCACAAAAGAGTCTTAAAGAGCTTTTGAAATGCAGGTAGGTAGGCAAAAAGATAAATAACTGGGGAAGTGCTGCTTTTTGCCTCTGGAAAAACTGACTGAAAGATGGCAATTCAGACATACCTGCTTCTTTAGTTGTCAAAGTATTAGCATCTGCAAGTCAATTTGGTGGGAAATACCATTAAAAAGATAAAAGAGAACAAAATAAAAAACAATTTCAGTAGACTCACTCAGTAGTGCTGTAGATCCAAGAAATAAAAGTTCTTTCTACAAAAACCAAAGTACATGTGTGGGGGCTGACAGCAAGACGTAAAAGCAAACCTCTAAAAATCACATTTAATACAAGAAACTGCACCATATGCAGTAGAAATAGCAGACAAAATCAGCCCAGCATGCTGCTGACTCAAGAATGGTCTTGCATATGGCAAGTGGTTTAGCAGCATCAGCTGGTGCTTTTACAACTTAGTTTCCTACCCCTTCCCTGTTTGAGAATGAAGAGGACTTTCTACCATCTCTCACCATTTGGATGGGAATATTCAGGGTACTGGATCTAGCCAGGTTTTCCTTGCTTCTGGGTATTCAAACTTCAGAGGTCACAGCACTATGAAGATATTATCCCACTGCCCTTCTAGTTACAGTGGTTTGCATCTTACCTTTCCTCATGTGTATGAAGAGATGATATTAATGACCTGGAAAATAGGTGTTGAGAAGATATTTGTGTGCCTTTGTCCATTTATGCATAATACCACACAGACCAAAGAACCACCCTGTGTTTCACAGAGGAAAGCTCCAGAGACCATCTGGTTTGATATGATTTTGGGAACCACAAATCTAAATTTAGAGGGTGCTCTCAGTAATCTGTAGTAATAGAGAAAATAGACAAGTTCAGACTTTCAGTGGTCAGATATAGGCTATGAAGTTTTGATCCTAACTCCTCATGCTCATGACTCACAGTTTGTCCATCCTGGTGTGGGTTATCTATTCTAGGCATGTCATCTTGGTGAAGGTCCGAATTGAACTCACAGTTTTTGCCTCCTGAACTTAAAAGCTCGCAAGGTCTAGATATTTTCATTCAGTCCTAACTCTGGCAGGAGATTAGCAGCAGCAGAAATTGTTGACATAGTTCAATTTCACATAGCTTCTAGAAACTAGCTCTTGTAGCAGAAGAAAGTTCTGTTCTTGTCATTGCCTAAATGTTGTTGTGTGATTTTTTAAACTTTGCTTGAGTGTAATCATTTTAGAATCTGAAGAAAATAGAGGCAAAACATTTTTCCCTTGATAAAGAAAAAAAATATAATTTAAGATATTCTCCTGCCAAAGCAAGAAAGAAATGAGAGTTGAAAACAAAAGAAAAACTCTGTATCAAGAATTGGCTTTGACTGCAGTAGAGAAAAGTGGTTTTAATTGGTTCAAGATGCCTATCTCTCTCTCTTTTTGTTTTTTTTTTTTTTTTTCTTTTTCCTAAGTCACATAGTAAGGATTAGTAGTTTGGTTCACTTTCTGAGAAACTCTTCCCCTTCGGGTTCTGTTGAGTGGTTTTTTAAGTATTTTGAAATATATTGTTTCAAAATGCTAGGGACACCCAGTGCTGTGGGAAAATCTCCTGTGACTCTTGTAAAATGTCAAGGAGGTCTAAGAGAGGACCTTCATTATACTCCTAGGAAAAAACCTCACCTGTAAGATTGAATGCTGCATTCTTTGAGAAATGTGTCTTACTGGGCTATTTTGATGTTGCTCCATGAAATACAATGTTCCTTGAAGTAAACGAGATTAGTGAATCTGCCCATAGCTGTTTTCCTTCAGCTGCACAACTTCCTTTGTCCTGACTTTAAGAAGGGTTTTGAGGTAGGAAGATAATTGAAGATGCTGAGAGAGAGAAGGGTGGGGAGCCTCCTTTTCCCTTGGCTCTGTACGTCAGATGTTAGTGTTATTATTCTATTCACACAAAAGAAAGGAATATGTGCTTATGTATTTCAGACACAGGCAGCACCCTGGAGTAATTAAAGGAGGAATAAGAGAGGCTTTTTGTGTTCATTTCCATGACTCAGCCATGTGGGTCTGCAGCACAGGATCCTGCTGTGTTTAAGTGTTTGAGCATTGTCACAGCAGGTGCAGTGCCTGGAACAGCTGTCTGAGTGCCCTTCCAAAAGATCTGTGTCTCTGCATGGCAGCAGTGCCTTGGTGGTTGGTGCCACTGAACCTGCCTCTCAGAGAGCTGACGCCCTCCAAACAGCTGCCGTCAGAGGTGCGTGGCATTTTTTGGAATGGTCTGCTCAGCAGTTCTGAGTTCACTTGAAACACGCCTCTGCAAAACAAACTTGGCTCTGCTTTAGACATCGCTCCAGTTACGGAGTCAGCGTTGCAGTTTGAAGTGCTGAGCCAACCTGGTGTTTTAATTCAAATTTCATATGAGTGTTCTTTGATCCTTCTCTTCTTAAGAAAAATAATCACCATCTTTAGGGTTTCTCTACGCTACTTGAGAATTTAGATCAAGGCTAGGGAGACAACAGTTTTCTTAAATAAAAGTGAAAACAAAAAGGTGGAAAATGTAGATTTCTCTTGGAACAATTGTGAGCCTTTTATCTAAGTTAAGGTCATGATATCTAAATTAATGTGGTACAGAGTTCCCCATGCTATTTTATGCACACCTAAGATCTTTCTTAGGCTCACTGCATAGAAGAAATCAGGAGCTTCCCACTTCCCCGGTGAGTGGGAAGGGATTGCAGGGAGTAGGAAGCTACCAAGTGTTAACAGCCAAGCTGATGCAGAGGAGGTGACATGCATTCCACATTGCAAGGATGGAGCATGTTGTGGCCTTCCTGTTCTAGGGGAGAAGTAACTCCTTTACAACTATATTTACCAGATAGTAGCAAGACCTTTGCCTAGAGGCATTATCTATTTCTTAGGGTTTCTACTGAATTCAATTAGAGATGGGCTGTTACCTTTTTCTCATTGTTTTTCTACCACAAGCACTAAATAATGATCAAAAATTTACCTCTAGACTGGAGGTTTGGTGAGATTCTCATACTTACCTTTAGTAAATTAGGGCTGGCACTTAGCACAGGATATGCCCAATAGCTTTGAAATATTTATGTTCATATTAATGTGACCTTGCCCTCCCCTCCCCATGCTTATCTATTTTTCTCACTACAAGAAAATGTATTTTTGTTTCAGATTTTTCAGGTTTAAAGAAATCACTAATTTATATAGGGCATGCTCAGAGGCTTAGCATAATCATTCCCAGAGTAACATGATTGTCTCTATTAGCATAATTTTGCCCTTACTCATTACATGATTCATATTCTTACCATTTTTTAGGAGTCACAATTCCCTACTTTATTAGATTTGTCTTTTCTAAAGAATTGTTCCAATTTTTTTAATCATTCCTTATTTTTCAATTTAACCTTCAGATGTGACATGGGAAATTTACTTTCTTTCTGAGTAACTTGCCCTAGCTGACACTGTGACCTGAGTCACAAGAAGTTATGTGAGGAGAAACTACAACTATAGTTCTCAGAAGCTGTGCCCACACTTACCTTTCATTTCTGGTTCCTCAGAGATCAAGTTGCATTCTGTTCTTTAATCTCTGCACTTTCACTGTTTCCTTCTACTTGTTAAAGGATCGTGTTACCCCTGCACGTTCCTAACTGAATCAGGAAATACATGTTGTTCCAGTTTCAGATTCTGCAATGTGGGTGAGAGCATATAGACCTGAACAGAAGCTGAATGGACCATTTAGCAGACAGCAGTTTCACGTATCCTACTGCCTACACATAGAAACCCAACAGGGCTTAGCTGACACAAACTATGATGGGTTTCTTCAGGCTTGAAGAGTTTGCCATATCCTCTTTTAAAACAGCTGCTACGTAACTCTTGGTCATATGGTAGCCTTTAGGAAACTTCCTGTGAGGGGAAAGAAAACATCCCATCACTTAGAAGTCTTATATAAAAATATATTTTTTGAAAACATATAATGTTCTTTAAAATTATTTGAGGATGATTTCTCCAAATAAAGTGTCATTATTTGGATGCCATTGGAAATACTGTGTCCCAAGAAACCAAGTTAAACAATATAATTTGTTTCCTACACACAGGACTTGTTAATTAAGAAAGGAGGAAGGAAATGGTGGAAATACAATGCTGCAGCCTTTTTTCACTGCTTTTTACTTGTAGGGAAGTGATCTCAGGAAAATAATGCCCCATTTTCTATATTCCATATGCAAAATACTATTATGTTTGCAACTTTGTGTCAGCCAAATACAATTGAACTCCTTTTCCCTAGTGCGAGCACATTTCTGTGTGTTCTCTGGTTTTTGCATGGACAGAGACTTGACAGAATTCTCGTTTTTCTAGTCAGAACACTGTATGGTTTCTGGTAGTCCCCTGGTTGGGAGAAGGGACCTGTATTCCTTTGCTCGGTGCGAGTCTTCAAGCATGTTTTTTTTGGTCAGAATCACCAGATGGTTGGTCAGAATTACTGCTGCTGAATGACCGACAACACTAAATTACAAGGAGAGAATGAAGCTTCATGGTGCCTAACTTCAGAAATCTAAATTAGGTTGGAAATATGTACTCCATAGAAAGGGATTTCTTCATTTTGAACCCTGAATTAACTAAATAAAAGGAATAGGCTTAGGTAGACTGACTACTCGTTTGCCAAAGCAATCAATACCTCTTCCTCAATTGCTGAAAGTCCAAATGGTTCCACTGAAGCTGAAGAATCCTCCACTCATCTTCACCATTGCAAAACTCTTTGTGTCTCTTTGTCCAATGTGTTCAAAAAAGCAAAAATATATCTAAAGGGGCAAGGAGTGTCTTTTATCAGAAAGGGTGATGTTTATTCCAGTTCAGCATGGAAAATTGCCGTGCAGATGTCTTTGAAGAGTTGGGCTTGAAGCTTGAAGCTGTTTCATCATCCAGCCATTTACTTATTTTTCTTCTCAGAACTTTTTGAAGTCTGTGAATGTATAATTTATGATGCTTCCCTCTGTCTTGTGACAATGAATGCCAGTGGGTTTCTTGAAGCAGAAGCTTATCCTTTGAGAAGCACCTAACTGAAGAGCTCACTTAAACTGTAGTAATTCTCCATCCTGCTTTCAGGATCCACAAACTTAAGCAGTTATAGCACTTGCACAGATTTTCCTGAGAGTGACATTTTGGTGAAATACAATCCGAGTGAATCTTCTGATCTCTCTTTGAGTCCTTAAACTTTCTTACTATATGAGCTGCTTTTTCCTGGCAATACAATTTTGCTGACACTGGCTATTATTCTTACCCATCAGAGATAAGCAGGGTTCATTGCTGCAGCTGGGGTAATCATGCCTGGTTTTGATTCATTTCTTTCTGCCACCAGCACAGGTATCGTACTGTAGAACCTTTCCCGAGGCATCAGGGAGTCCGTCCCATGTGAAAAAACACAGGCGAGAATGTCCTTATATAGGGATGTGGCTTTGAGCACCCTCATCTCATGCAAGGTGTTCATGCCCATGTCATGGGGTGGTTGGACTAGATGATGTTGAGATGTCACTTCCACCCCTTCCATACCCTTCTGTGTTTCTGTGATTCTGTGATTCTGTGATCCTTCTTTTGTGCACCTCTAAGAAGCACGCAGCTTAGTGTTTCCAATCCCAACACATAACATTGCTATATGCAGCAATTAAGGTGTTTCCCCTAGCCTTCCCTTCTTCAAGCTGGACAAAGACAGCTTTCCTAGACTCTCTTTGCATATTTTTTGGAAATTTTCCTACTATTTTATGCAAAGGTTTTTCCATTACATAAAAATCAGTACATGTAATATTCTTCTTTTGGATTATTACTATCTTTGATGTGAAAGGTCCATTTAAGTATAGGTACAATGTAACATTTCACAGAAATACAGAAAGAGAAATGGATAAAGTTGAAAGCTACATGAGCAAAAGCTTATTTTAGTTTATAGGATTTTGTGATTTGGGTTTTTTTTCACACCTCTCTTGTAATAATAACATTGTCATCTCCCGGGTGAAATGTATTTGAGATCATTGGATGAAAAGCACTGAGTACAGCAGTGACCTCTTGCCAGCACATTGAAGAAAATGTTAGTTTTTTCCTGCATTATTATAATAATTATTTTAGAGCTAGAGAGAGAGAGATAGAAGTAAATGGACTCCTGAAAGTTTATTCTACTCTCACAAACTGAAAATATCTTATTTATTTTCTGTGGCAGGTGCACTTTAAAGAAGCAAGAGACCAAGAGCAACTTTGCCATCCATTTAGCTGTGAACAAGTCCCATGACAAATAAGTACCCTAGGGACACTCTGGAGTTAGTCACCAGAGCCCCCTATTGTGACTTCCCTGATGACTTCACTTTTATTATTGCATACCAGGACTATAATGCCTGAGCGGCTGAGTAAAGCACAGAACAAATCCTTTACTCCCCATACATACCAACACAAGGTGTGCTGCAACTCTGTTAAGTAAGAGATATGATTTACATGTGGCAATGCCAAGCTGCTCCCTTGGACTCCAGGCCTCTTGTCCCCACAGCTGAGTAATCCCTTTTTGATCAGTGAAACAAATGGGCAAAATTCAGCCGACGTACAAGTGAGTTCCTGCAGCATTGGGGCCTGACTCCTTGGTATTTGCAAGGAAGCACTTGTTTACAAAGGTACAGTTCATCTAATACCTGGATAGGTCAAGGATAAGAAATGCTGTCAGCTGGGTACATTTTGATCACTTCCATGGGCACAGGAAAATCTGTATTGTTATGTTATTGTGCACACGTTGACCTTAAGCTATCAAACACAGAATCATACATTATTCAGGAAAATGGAGACTGACAAATTGAAACAACTCAGATGTTTTGTACCCATCTCTTGTGTACATTAATATCAATTGCTTTGGAGGAAAGCAAAACTAAGCTTGCAGTTATGCCATACATTTTTCCAGAAAATGTTCTCTCTTAGTGACTATTCCATGGCTGGATTATGTCCTGAAACATGGGGGATTAAATACTAGAAAGCTGAATTTAGTCTTAAAAATGTGGATTTGAGTAATGTGCATCTTTGTTGCATTTGTGTAGCCTTTCCTGAGTCCTGTAATCTGCCTTGATGTCACAACACACTGCTTATAAAAAATATGGAGACAGTAGAAGGAGGAGAGGGTGTATATTCACATCACTTACTTTTTAACTAGGTAATGGAGCTGTATCAGTGAAAAGGTTTGCTTCCCTGGGCACCATGGACTGCTAATGGAGACAAATGGATTCTTCCAGAGGGGGACTCGAGGTGGAAGCACCACTTTGACCACTGCCCTGACTCCTTCCAGGGTGGAGTTGATCTTTCTCTGCTGATTTCAGAGTCAACAGAAGCATTGACCTGCTGCCCGAAGTTGTCGCTCACAAAGGTGACAATGGCTTCCACAATGCAATATCCTTTTTCACTTTTCCAACTTTGTGCATAGGAAATGGGGCCATAGTCTGAATTTTTTAAGTATCCACAAAGGGCCTTTGGGGAATGAGGAGTAAGGGTATCAAGGTCAAGAGTAAATGCTAAGAAACAACACCTGAAAGTGAAGACATTGTCGTTATCTGACTTGACTGCTTACATTGCAACTCTGTTTTCCAGATTTCAATAGCAATTCCATATGGCTGAACCATCTCATGCTACTTTTACTGACTTTTTAATATCTAACAAAATGCTTTGAATCAATATAGCCAATAAGGTGTCTTGGTGAAGTTATATAAAGTAATGAATGATTAAATAAACCTACAGCTAAAAATGGATTTCTTAAAGATTTTTAATCCTATCCCCCTTCTGTTGCTAGATTTGTGCTGTTTACATTTAGCTCAGCCAGTGGCTGTTTAAAAGTACAGTGTATGTAAGTCTGTGTTATAGTGATAGCTGGACCCACATATGCTTGGCTTTGTGCATTGGCTCCATGTGATTAATTGCAACACAAAGTACTTCTTCAGCTGGGACCCTGTGGATAAATCTGGCTGGTTGTATACCTGCTTTAACATGTTGAAAATGACTGCAGAAAATGTTAGGGAATGATCTTATGAGCCCATGATATTTTGATTCATTTTAGTAGTTAGGTGTAGAAGGGTTGCAAAAAATAAGTGCAGAAATAAAGTAAGCCAGTCTGGGGCACAGCCAGCATTTAACATTCCTTGTCTATATGACAACATAATTGTTGGTGCTAACCTCAGATTCTGTCTTAAGAAGATCTATCAGCATTTTTCCAGGGGAAGTAGTTCTTGAAGTATTTATGCATCACTAGGGGTGAAACTGTTGCAAGTTCATCAATGACATGATCATAGGTGCTTGTATTAAGACTGATGAAATGTGAAAATCCTGTCTGCAGCTCCTGGGGATCTTTGAGGCAGACGGGGACCTCAAAGAATCTAAAAGGATGTGTGGTTCCCAGCAAACAGCTTTCCCCATCATGCTTGTTTTCATGTTTGCTCCAACAGATTTTCATCCTCTTTCTCCATTCAGGGAAATTTGCTTGGTAAAATCAACCCTACTTGGTCATTTGGAAAAATGTGTTTTGGGTGGAGAGTGCAGCCCTCCAGCTACATCAAAACCTCCATATTTCATCTTTCTGAGTAGCTTTTTGCTCAGTTTCCAGCACCAGCTTGCTCACAGTAAACTCCTTACGGGATCCAGTGCTTGATCGCCTGTTTTTCTGTTTCTACATGTGTCATACTTCAGAGGTGGCTGTAGAGAAGTCCAGAGAGCCAAGAAAATCTCGTATCGCTTTGAATGTCTACTCTGACATCATGTGATGGCATATAATCCTTTTTTTCTGAGTTTCAGAACCCTCTGCTTTTATCATCTTTCCCAATCCTGCCGCCTTCTTGGAGTCACTTCCCTAACCAGCCAGTTTCCTTGCCCTTTCTATAGCACTGGATTCTCCAAGGTTATCCATGTTGTTCATAAAGGTGTGCCAAAGAAGGCACTCTCAACTTTTTTTCAGCATAAAAGGAGAACCTCTCCATTGCCAAGCTTACCCTACAGTCCAAAGCCATCTCACAAAAGCAGAGCCATAGATAGGCTCAGTGCCTTGTGTCTGCAGCCATTGAATTCCAACAGTTTCATTTCACCCTGTATTCCTGTGCTCTCAAATCCCTCTACAGTACTTTCGATGGTATTGTCTGTGAATACAATGGCAGCATTTATGTATTCCTTCTTGAACTGTAAGTGGATTAGACTGAATCAGAAATATCCTGAGAAACACAGAAAAATATTAATTTTCAAGTATGCATGTGAAAGTTCTGCTCTGTACAGCATTTTGTGACTCATTCAAAGAGATTTTCTTTTCCCCCACACAACACTCCATTCTCTAACTTCCCAAGTTGTTTGTCATATTTTGTTTTTCAAAAAATTTTCCTTTCTGAATTGCCGTCAGGTTTCTCACCAGCAGCTCGAGAATCCGGTAATGCTGGTGGAATTTTGCACAGAGATTTCTGTCTGAACCTTAATTTTGTCTATATTGTGTTTGATTTTTTGGATTAAGTAAGTGCAGAGAAACAGTAGAGAAAGATTTACCATTACTATTTTCTTTTATACAGAAAGGGTAGTACTGGGCAAAGTCTTAAAGAACGTTATTCAGTGACTGAAGATTTCTTCTCTTCAAATAGTCTTGCACTGTATTATGCTGTTTACTCCTACAAATATTAATTCAAAGCTGTAGAATTAATTTCAAATGTAATACCCTAGCAGAGTAAGTGTCTACTAGAAATTTTCTACTGGTAAAATGAGGTGAGTAATGAATACCATTTGTCAAAAGTCAGTAGAGGGATTCAGTGATGGAACAAAGTTCAGAAATTTACAACTTCCAACTTGAATAAATGCGCTCACACCACACCTTTGTCTTGAGTTATGATAATAGTAATGCTGATTTTTTTCCCCCATTTTTCCTTTGAGTAACTGCCAAGGATCTTACTTCCCAGTCTGGGGACAGCTGAGACTGTGTTCTGCAATTAAAAGTCAGGGAGTTTTTAATGAGAGCGCCAAGGCTGATTCATAGTTCAAAGTTAGGCAGAAGGGGTTTTTTCTTTCTTTCTTTTATTATTTTTTTAATCAAAAGCAAATCATTCATTTTTATCTCAGACAAAATATGATAAAGGCTAATTCATTGGGCAGGAAGAAGGGATGTAGGGAGTTACTGATGAAATTTAACTAAAAAAAAATTAGGGGTCTAATATTTTATTTCATTTTGGAAATGTAATAAATCTTATAAAAGGCCTTATATAATTTCTCCTTGAAGATATTGCAATGTGATAATGATGCTGTGCCCTTGCCAGCCAATTTCTTGATTTGTTCAGGTTATTCCAATAATATCTACATTTCACGGGAAAGTATTTACATTCAAATCTTCCCTGAGATTTGTCATGCCCTGTTGTCATCATGTTTTCTCCTGTGTCACCTTCAAGGACTGATAGGACATGAAAATCTGTAGGAATAAACAGGACTTGAAATCCCCAGTGAAGGAAGCTGTGCCTCAGCCCTGTGGGGAACTGAGCTCCTTCACTCCCACCGATGTCATTAACACTTCAGGAGACTCAGCATTTTGGGGAGGATGCTCAGTGCCTAGAAGAATCAGGATGTAATTGCCAATTTCAAGCTTACGTGCAGAACCATGTCTCAGGCCAGGACATGGGAAGGAAGAAACAAGCTCTCTGTAGAAAGTCATACACAAACATCACTGGTTGCTTTTGTAGGAGTAGGTGTCTCTTCAGAGAGGAACTTTTTCACTTCTAAAGACTCCTGCCTCAGAATAATACACTGAAAAAGAAGCACAGCTGTTCTCCCAGAGACGCATATTCTCTTCAGCTAACATGCTTGATTCCAAGAAATGCAAAGGCATAAAGGGAATAAAAATGACTGTGTTTAATCAGATTAAATGGATATTTCATTAGTTATTCCACATAATTGGAATCTTTCATAAACTGAAAGAATGGACTTCTAGTATAGCTTAGTTAAAACTGGGAGTTTGTTGCTGAGAGTGGGGCTAATTGGGAAATCTTAAAGACAGGTCTGAGACACACCTGAGATGTTAAGAAGACAGTGATTGGACTCTATAGTGTAATGGATCCCCTAACAAGACATAAATAGTATAGGATCTGTCTTTATAGTCAAGGGGAGAACTGATTAACCAGACAGATCAGATCAGAGACTGGCAAGATGCTTGAAATATCCTTTAAAGAGACCTTAAATTTATGGAAACATATTTTGAAAGCAGAACACTCAGATTGTGGGGGGCTGTGGAATAGGTGTGTAGGTATGACTAAGAAACAGGACAAACAGTACTCTGAAGGGTTATTTTTTTCTGAATGTTTTATGTTTGGTTGATAGGTTGTTTTATTTTGTTTCAGATCTTCAGATCTTCAAAAATATTTTACAATCAGAAGCAAAACGATTTCTGGGCATGTAGGATTTTCTTATTTCCTCAAATAATATAAATTTACCATGCTCTCAAGATAGCAGTAGAATACAGAAGGATGTAGAATGTGGTTAATTGGTACTTTCCATTTGTAATAGTGTAATGAATCTGCTAATTTTGCTTATATCTTATGGATGAAAAATCACCCCCAATCCACCCTTTACTGAGTGAGGCTCTTCAACATCAGTCCTAGTTTCAGCTTTTCTATGACCCCCATGTAGCACTGGCCTCAGCCACAGCTCTCACTGGCATCACTCCACACATCATTGCATATTTGAGCATAACTTTACCCTATGTGTGCATGGAGAATGCAAGTGTATTTCTATGGTATGAGCCAGAATGCAACAGGAAGTAATTGCACAGTCTTATGTGAAAATGTGACAAGGATAACTACAGGCAAGGAAACACATTGAGTAGAACCTTATAATTTTTGCATTCTTAGCTTGCAGGCCAATTTCCCTTCTGCTCCTCATAAACTGTGCTCTCTGCAAAGTGGCCAGTATGAGAAAGGGGGGACTCAATACCTCATGGACACTATACCTCTGTATCCCAAAAAGAAAAAGGATTGGTGTTGCAATGTGATGTCAGTATCAAATGTGAGCGCACATAAAGGGGCATGGATGCTCAAATTGCCCACTGCTGTCTAAGCATGTACTGCTGCTCTTACTGCTCAGTGATGTGAGTCCTGGAGCAGAACTGGGAACATTAAACCTTCTGGAGTGCACATTCCCCTTCTTCTTAGAGAGCTGGACTCAGTGTGACTTGATCCAGGAGCATGCCAGACAGAGATCCTTGCAAAGTAAGGTCTTGCAACTTGAGCTTTTTGCCAAAGTGCTGCCCCACTCTAGCCCCTGGGAACCAACACTGAGGGTGGGTGGGAGGCTGAGCCACTTGAACCACACTCGCTGCTTGATGCAGGTACCATACAAGATGGTATTTGAAAGTAACCTACGGTCCAAATTAGCAAATGCACAGCCCTGGTACCTCACTGCTTGTCAAAAAATTCCTGCCTCTGGGCATTTGTTCAGAGACAGAGCCAGTCTTTGCCAACTAGGCCATGTTACACATCCCAGCATTAGCATATTTCTATTAAACCATATGTTATTTTGTTCAATTGTGACATTTTGCTTCATTTTTAGCCTGAAACGATATTTGAGATATCACCCCGATACTCTGTAATTATAAATATATACCCCATGTATTGCACTGAAAAATTGTAAGAGCACACAGACTACTCAGGCATTCTATTCTTTGAGTACAGCATAGAGAATAATTATGGCTTCTCATATTCTCTGAGTAATTAATTTGGAGAATTTAATTATATTTTTCATATTAATTATTAATGTATTATTCACCCAACATAGTCAGTTCATAATTCATAGATGTATTATTCAAGTAATTTAGTTGATGAATTTCATAGTTTTGAATAAGTTATTCAATTTTTTTTAATTATTCACTCAGCTCTAGGAATGTCTGTTGACGTTTGAAAATCAGCCATAGTATGGCAACTTCTTTATTTGCAGAGTCTTGTGAACACCCGATATTAAATCCAAAAGCTAGTAAAATGCTGTCCAGTCCTTAAAATATTCTTTTATAGGTTACTTTACAAATAAATGGCATTTTAATCTGATCAACAAGTTTAAATTTGGGATCTTTTTTCCTATTTATATTTGAAATCTAGTTTTATTACAGAGCATTCTCATAAACTACAGGCCTTATTTGCTACATTTCACCCTCATTTAAACTTAGATGGAACACAGTCCTCATATTTAACATTTCACTGATGTTAGAATTACATTGATGATGACATATCCATCCATTAGTCTATGAGTTTTGTCATTAGTTTTATGCTCAGATAATTCTGTTTATATCAGGAAACTTGTAACCATGGCAGAAGAGAATAAGAAGGAAGGTTTCTACAGTATGCTGCCAGTTAATCTGGACAATTGAGCTCAACCTAAACAAGAAGCGTACAAATGGCCTAGAAAATTTCCAGGGAAAATAACATGATCCCACTGGGAGGAGCACCTCTGGGTGTGTATTGGGTAATAATTTTACTCTGGCAGTGGCATAACACAAAGGATCACTTATAGATATTTTCATATTTCCAAATTTAGTGATTGTATCACATAACTGAGGTCCTTAATGTTGATGGAAAACCAGAAAAAGTTGCACATTTATATGTGTGTGTGTGTGTGTGTGTGTGTGTCTGTGTGTGTGTGAGTGTGTGTGTGTGTGTGTGTGATTTTTTATGGGTTTCTTTTTAGGCAGAGTGCCTTTTATGTAAGTATATAAAATAATGGTCAGTTTTGGGAAATAAAAATACAAGTGAAAAGCCCTAAGTAAAATATATGCTAGTCATTGTATTTCTGGGTCCATTATTTTGCCAAATAAAGTGATTTCTGTAAATTATTTTTATTCTGTATTCTAAAAATTTGCAATAATTTTAATTCCATTCAAATGGCTCTTGGAAAAGTTTTACTGTTAATATGGCACTGTAGAACTGATCTTTGGAATACAATGCATAGTTTGAAATTTTCTTCTCTGTACAAACCTCAGAGAGATTTCTTTTTAACAGCTCTGAAAACAATATTGCCATTTTTTTTCCAAAAACTTTATTCTTTTATGTAGACTACATTGGTTCCAAGTTCTCTGTATATTCATGTTAGCACATTTGCCATTTGTGTATTGCTGTTTCACACAACCTCAGTGTCTATGTCAAACCCAAAACACAGAGGTATAAGCTAAACCTTTCACAATTTCCAGATCTATTACTACAATACAATATTCTAAAAGAAAAGTCTCTAGCTGCAAGTGGCTTCTTTCACTGAGGAAAGTATTTGCATTTTGGGTTGCTACCTCTCTGGCAGGCAGTCCATATGGTGCTAAATCCTATAAACTAACTATAACTAGGTATAAAATTCATAGGGAAAAATGTAATTTATCACAAGTGCACAGCTGGTGTCTGCTTCTAAGTAGTTGTTTCCTAATCTGATACCAACCTGTTCACAGCCCTGGTATGCTATTGAGCTATAAAATCAATAACAAATACCATGCATGATTCCCTGAGAGATTAACCATTTATTCCAGCTGTGAAGAACAAATAAAGGTTAAAGCAAAGTAGCTGCTTGAAGAAAGGTTTTCATGAAATGAAACAAAGTCTTTTATAGATTAATTGATATTAACTGCAATAACAACATAGAATGGCTTGTTTATTTTAATTATGTTTGTTTCTTAAAGCAACTGACTTTCAAGCTCAGATTTACATGCAGTTTGCTTTCCCTGTGTTCCCAAAAGTGCTTGATACGTGATTTACATTTCTCTTTCCCCCCCAAACGTTTCACAGTTTCTTTGCTCTTTTCTGTAATTGCAACGAATATCTCAGGGAGGATTGCCTGGGGCCGATTGAGCGCAAACACCGAAAGCCGCAATGGCAAAAAGACAAAGTGAGTGAGATTGTCGTGCCCTTTCTCGCTGGCTCACAGCTGTAAAAGCTGTGGATGTTTTAACGTGTGCATGTGCAGTGGGTCGGAAGTGAGAGCTGAGGGTGGTGGGGCGCAGCAGCAGGGGTGAGGAGTGGGTGGGAAGGAGGGAAGGGGGAGCGAGCGCTGCGGGCGAGCCCAGGGACCGGGCGAGCACCGGGCAGGGATGCAGGGATGCAGGGATGCAGCCTGCAGGCGCTTCCTGCCGGCCTGTGCAAAGGGCATCGGGGATCAGAGGAAATGCAGGATTTTGCAGTATTCCTAGGGACTGACTGCTGGCAGAATCAAAAAGCCTAAATTTTTAAGCGAAATACAGCCCTTAGCCTTAGATGTGGTAGAACCAAACTGAAAGAACTGATTCCAGAGGGGGAAGAAACACCTTTTGAGTCAAATCCTTTGCTGTTTTATGTGCAAAGATATCGGATATAATCTTGCCTGCCTTTTACTTAACAGCAGTAAAAGAAAGATGCTAGTACCATTTTAATAAACTTAAACATTCCTGCTGTGATCCTTAGATTTTTTCAACCCTCTGTATGACGGTGCTTAGCCCCGTGTGCCCGCTGCTCTACCTCCTTTATCTCTGAGCTGGTTGCAATTCATTGTTTTGCATTGTATGAAGTTTGTAAAGGACTTTACAATGAAAGACACTTGGGGTGAGTTCACTTTAGCCTAATTCCATCAACTGCTCCTCCTTGTTTTGCTGGAACAAGATCAGAATTTGACCTCAAAACACCCCAGTGAGAGCAGTATTATTTATACTTATTTTGTAAAAGGATAAATTGAAACACTGGGTTTAAGTGACTTGCCTGAGGGCATGAGGCTTCTCTGTGCCACTGCAGAGACTTGAATGCATGAATCCAGATGCCAGTGTCCTTGCCTTAAATGACAGATGAACTCTGCAATCAGGATTGTGCTCAGAAAAAATCTACTAACGTCCATGGACTTATAAAACCAATTTAAGCCAGTGAAGAGTCGGGTCTCTGCCTACTTTCCATGAGCAGAAAAGCAGGGTTGAACTGTTTTTTTAACTACAGGTATAATATTTGGTTATGGGATAGGGAAAATTCTCTTTGGAAATGTAAATTCTGCAGGTTCAGTGACTGTCCTGTAACAGAAAGCCATGTTTTTTCCCTCTCATCTCTGTGAAGTGTTAAAATAAAAAAAAAAAAAGCAACAAAACCCAAAGGTAAAAGAGAATTCCCAAAGAAAAATTCGTGCCAAGTTTGATTTCATAATTTTCTTGTTTTACTCTATTTGGAATTTAATGCTTTAATTATAAAGGTTTATTATAACATTTTAATTGTTTATTCATTGATCTGAGACACTCCATGGAGTTCCTTTACTGGGATCATTGCAGTAAAATTACAACACACAGGAGACAGATCAAGCTTATAACATTGGCAGTCTCGTGGGTACTAAAATATCTTCAAAGTCAACACATTTGCTGATGGGCAATAAGAGAGAGGTAACAAAAAGTAACTTCTCCAGTCCTCTGCTATTTTTAGTGCCTCTGTGGTTGTCTGTGCGCTTTTTTCATGCAGTCTGCTTTATCAGTCATAAAGATAACTGAGCTCAGCTCCAGCCTTGGTGGCATTATCTCAGGCTGTCATAAGAATACTCTGAACTCTGGAATGCTGCATGCCCATTGTGAATGATGGTCAGCAGAGACAGCACAATGGGGGTAATGCCATGCCTTTTACCCTGCTTATTCCCTTTTCAGATGTAATGTCAGAAATCTGATGCACTTTAAAAATTATGCTGGATTTTTAAATTGTTTTGCAGTAAGAAATTTGATGCAGTGGATACTGAGAAGAGCTGACAAAGAAATTATTTGATGCTCCTTTTAAGCCTGTGGAAAGTCTGCTCTCAGACTGTAATTTCCTGGAATTTATTATTCACAATTATTCACTGTATTTTGTTTTGGCAAATCTTTTTAACTCTGTTTTGATCACGCGCAGTCTTCCATGAATAATCATCATTTCAGACTGGAGCTGTTGTGATAGGTCAAAAGAGAAATATGGCACTGTCATGTTTGTGACTGCAAATGGAAGAAACCACTTCTAGTGCAGCATTTGCAAATGTGGATATAAAATTTGGTGCCTGTAAATATTCATGTACATACACTTGCAACTGTGCTCTGGGCTTGATCCAAAGCCACTAGAGGTAACAGAAAGAATGAATATTCATGTTGGTAAAACTTAATTACTAGATGGCTCACTGAAAGCAAATGTAAAGAGAAAGCAGTGTAGACAAAAATGCCTTAATTCCACTAACTGTTCACAAGAAGGAAGTCCTACTTATTACATTCTGATCCTGATGAGGTGTTTTTGCTTATGTGTCAATGAAATAGCACACATGCACACAAATATAATTACAGTCTTACTTTTGGGACTTTCTTTCCAAAACACAGAAGCATTGCTCCTTAACAAAGAGAAGTTAGAAAAAAGGTAGAATTCCAAAATATGTAAATCTGGTGTCTAGCAGAAAGGAAACTTTTTTTTTTTTTTTTTAAATAACAGGAAACTGAAAATGTTGGAAAGTGTTACTTGATTTATTACACTTGCCCACGAAGCTCAATGCATAATACAAGTAGGAGTTAGCAGCTCCACTGTGGGTTGTGATTATTTCACTTTCCCTTAAAACATGCACCTGATCTCCCACATACGTGAAATTATGTACATTTCAGACCTCAAACTGAGCAACTCAGCAGAGCAACACAACCAAAGAAGAGTACATCTCACAGGTTTGGGTCACTGTTACTATTTTGTTTATTTTTAATTTTTTTTCTCTAACAGAAAGGTCAAAATATAATTTTAAGGGTTAAATTCTGTTGGATGAGTCTGAATGGGAAAATGCACACCTAGAATGCTGAAATTTCTCTCTAAGGAAGAGGCTGAATTTGGGAGATGCGGTCATTTGCCTCTGACCTTGGTTTTGCTTGACTTGTGTTCATCCAATGGCAAGTAGCCATCTTCATATGGCACAGACTTCAGGTTCTAGCATGACAAGCTACCTGGAAGTCAAGTTCAGTTCTTTCAGGAGAAATGAGGTGCCAGAATAGAATATCACTTGTGCTAGACCACAGGGCTGTGTACTATACAGAAATCTATCACTCCTGTGATCGGATAATTAACAGATTTGGTGCTAATAGTACTATACCTCCGTGTAATTTGCACAGTATCAGGCTGAATAGAGAGGTTCCTGTGCTTACATCTGCATATCTAGCAAAACATGACCATGAACAGTCAGGAGAACTTGTCATTTTGTAGTTCAAGTACATGGGCTCTATTGTCAGCTGGTATGAATGTCCCACTGTTACTTACAAAGAGCAGTGTAGTCTTGGACCGAGCTCTTGCTTCTTTATAAGCTGTTTAAAGGAAGACAAAAAGTAACAGGACATAATTTCATATCCTTTCCTTCCACCAGAAATTCCAGAAGTTCTTAATGGCATGCTTCTGTGTACAAGAGAGAGTTTGCCTGATATAAAAGAGACTGAACCCTAAATCAAACATCAAACAGTTTTATTGCAAAAGTGAACAACCTCCTGCTGTAAGGAAAGAAAGCACCTATGAATGAGGAAAAAGATGTATATACATGAAACTAATTCTTCTGCCCAGGGGCTAGTTTGTATCCAACACCGAATATTCATAATCTATAAGTCAGACTTGATAACACTAAGCTTTGCACGTGATTTTCCCTATTTCAACTTCCAGACATGAAGAATTGTGCCCAAATGTTGCCACAGAATTAGATGATTGCAATCAGACAGTGACAGTAGCTCTGCAAATTTGGAGCAGTCTCCTCATCTGCATTCCAACTGTAGGGCTCTGGAAGTGCTTAGAGAAGAAAGCAGATTTTTTTTCTTTCCCTGTCACTATCTCTACCACTAGCTTTGTAAACTGTGTGACAGCATATTTTTTTTTAAAATATTTTGGTAGCTTCCCTTCCACCAGGTGTTGTTTTGCCCTGACAAACCTGAAGGTTAGCACTAGGCAGGTGTGAAGCTGCAAGGGGAATAATTGCTGCAACTGACAGCGAGGAAAGCAGCTCTTCAGTATGGATACTGATTTGAAAGAAGCATCTTGTATGAACCATGGACAATTGCACTGAACTCTAAATAATGAATTTTTGATTTTCCCAAAGTGCTCAAAGTTTGACGCGAGAGGAAGAGCTACCTGGTATTCCCAGTCTTCCATCTAGTTCAGAAATGCCTTTCATCTCAAATTGGGACATAAAGCTGCAAATTCTCTCAATATGACATTTCCAAATAATTGCACTTCAGAAATACCAAAGTTGTCCCATGACTTGCTTAATTTAGTTAAGAGTAGAGAATTTCTTATTGACTTGTTTTGACTTTTATAAAAACCAGCTATGGATAATGAGGTTTTTGTTGGGTGTGATAATGGTTCATAAAATCAAAAACCAAACTCGTTGCTTAGACAAGGTTATTTGACCTTGTCAAACTGAAGTATTTCAAGAATCTTGTGTAAAAAAATAATATTTGCATATTCCAGAAAATGTTTGAGGCAATTGAATCAGCATTCTCCAATGTTAAACCCTTTTGTCTGTAAAAACAGTAGATCAGCATTAATAAAACACTGAAGTGAAAAAGAGTGGTTGTGCAATATTTTCAGAGGGCCTGAGAGATGCAGTAGGTCAAAATGTGATATCACTGAAGCTGGTGGAAATTTTGTCAGTGCTGTAACATGACTCATGTTCTACCCTGTACTTATTCAACATTATCTATTTGATAGACCAGAAAACATCTATAGCATTTATATGTGCATGTCAGCTGAGGATGCTATACACTGAAGTTCATCAGCTGAGATTGTGAATATTGCAGTCCAAATGCATACATTTAGCGTCATTGTTTGTATTTTTGCAAACTATAAGCTAAGTCTCATGAGCAATGACCCTTTATGTCTACTCTGAATGCACAGAGGGTGTATCAGAATGAGATGCTGATATTATTTGGATTTTTGCCCTTTTGTCCACGGGACTTCAGATTTGGCATTGTTTGCCTTTGTTGCAAAGTTCATTTCTGTTTCAGCATCTGTTCATAGACGAGAGTCTGCTCCTGCTTTTTTTTTTTTGTGGTACATCTATTATTGTTTCACTACTATACATGTGTTTGCTGCTCCTGCTTCCTTGCTTTCTGCAGCAGCTATGCTCTTTCTTCTCATGTCTGCCATACCAGACATATCTACATGCAGCCAGGCCTCTGTCTCAAGCATTTAATTTGTTCTAGTAAGGAATAGTCTTCATTTTCATTCTAAATTAATTTCCTTTTTACACAGATCTGTTGTGATAATCCTACCTTTTTCTACTGTATGGTATTTAAATTACAAATGTAGAACCAAAACAATAAGGAAAGAAGAAAGGTCAAAACCAATAAAATAAATTTATTTCCTCGCACCTTAAGATTTTTTTTCAATCTACTTCTGGTGAGAGGTAGGTGTGGGGGAAGTTTCTTGTATCCTATTTAATGTCAAATAATTTGGCATTTATAAGTATTCATAAAGCTCACAAGGATTCAGCTGCATTGCAAATCCTACTGATATTATTAAGAAATATATAATCAAATATTTGTGCAAATATTTGAAAACAAAAAGAAAGAAAATATCTATTCTTCATTGTAATTTTTGCTTTTTTACTCTTTTTGGCGTTTTTTTTTTTCCTACTTGTTTGTTATTAGAAATGATGTCCTACAACTGTCAAATCGCTATCACAGAATTAAAAGACTGTCTTAAAAAAAAAAAAAAGAGCTTTCTGTTGACTGCTCAAAGGCAACTTTTAAGTCTTTCCAGAATACTTTCTCCAGGATTTTTTTTTTTGCTAGAGAAGCTATTTGTGACTACAGGTGCTACAGTGATGTTGAACAGGTAAGGTTTTCATGCAGCACCAGATGCTTCAAGTGCTCATGTGGATTCAAGTGCATCTGAGGTTTGCTCCAAGAGATGATAGAAGTGCACCAACCTTGATTTTCTCTTTAAATATCCCCTACTCACAAAGGAAACTACTTGAGATAACAAAACAGTTTCAGAGATCACACTGTAAATCAAAGAAATCATCTCCTGGGCTGAAAGCTACTTAGTCATGTAAAGGATGATGTTTGGGTAAATAGCTGTCATCTACTGATGCTATTTGCACTGAAATGCTGAAATGTTGTGGCTACATCTATGATAGAAAACTGGATAGTACTAGGGCTTGTTTTCTTGTTCCCACGTAGCTGGCACAGTCTGCACCCCTTCCCATTGCTAAGTTTTATTATCTGCAAGGCAACCTGCTAATAATTAAGCTACCAACTATAGACAAGTGAAGAACAAGTCCTTGCTTTGTGCTGGCTTCCAAATTTTGCCCAATAAATTTTTGGGAAAGCCTTCATTTGCTGGGCCAAATCTATGCTAATGACTATTCAATTATGAAAAGAATATAAGCAATGAAATTCCCAAGAGCACCACTTAGTTTATTAGAATATATGCTCCTTATAATTATATTCTAAAATAAAAGATATGTTTTCAGGGAAGAAGGTGCTTCTTAGCATAAGCTCTCCATTCCAAGAGTTGCCTTTACAGTCACCTTCTCCTCCATATGTTGTCTGCAGAGAGCAAATAGCAATAATAGCATGAAGAACACTGCACTTGCTATTCCCTATGTTACGTGCAGTTTTACCCATGCATCTTTAGAGGCTCTGAAAAAGAAAAGCAGCCTGAAGTCTGCTGGGAATATGCTAATTTAGAGATGTGATTGAAATGTTAATGAAGATATTTTAAGGCTGACAAAAGAAGATGTCTTAATACTCCACAGTACCATGAGGTCTTTCATTGCCCAGTCACAGCGGAGGAGAATCAAAGAAATAGAAATAGGAGTAGACCCTGCCCATTACTGGCAAAGAGTCTGCCCTGTGTCTGTAATATTTGCAGTCAACAATGGCAGAAAGCTAAAGCAGAGCTCTGGTAGCTCTCATCAGCATGCCAGATCAGAGACAAACTTTCAAGGCTAATTAGTAAACCTCAAACGATTGTAACAATGAATTGTTAGCAGCAGCTTTAGAAATTTATTTTTCTTTTAAGCAGTTTGTATCTTTGTTCTGTTAGTGCAGATCTCTGTTTTAAGTAAACATGCCATTTAAATCTTGTCTAGAAATAACACAAATAAGCTGACAAAACATTACACTTTTAAAAAACAAAATCACAGAAACACATTAGTCACAGAATGGATAAAGCTGGAAGGCAGCATAGGAGAGCACAACCTCTATGCTCAACCAGGGTCATCCTAGAACTCATCATATAAGATTGTATTCAGGTAGTTCTTGAATATCTCCGGTGAGGGAGACTCCACAACCTTCCTGGGCAATCTCTGCAGTGCTTGGTCACCCACACAGTAAAGGAATTATTCCTCACATTCAAGTGGAACATCCTGTGCAATGTCTCTTGTCCTATTGCTTGGCACCACTGAGAAGAACCTGGGTGCATCCTCTTGACACCCTCTCTTCAGACACACAGACATGGATGAGCCCCCCTCTCAGTTATCTCTTGTGTAGACTGAACAGGCACAGCTCCTTCAGACTTCCCCTATAAATGAGGTACTCCAGTCCCCTAATCACCTTTGTGACCCTCTGCTGGACCTGCTCCAGGAGCTCCCTGTGTCTCTTGTACTGAGGAGCTCAGAATTGGACACAGC
>JANRGV010000001.1:70966099-70985782 GCA_024734035.1 Alethe castanea
GTGGGGTAATTCATCCATCCCCAGGTGCAGGACCCTGCATTTTCCTTTGCTGAATTTCAGAAGGTTCCACTCTGCCCATCTCTTCAACCTGTTGAGGTTTCTCTGAAGGGCTGCACAGCCCTCTGGGGTATCAGCCACTCCTCCCAGCTTTGTGCCATCAGGGAACTTGCTGAGGCAGCCTCTCTCCTTTCATCCAGGTCATTGATGAATAAGTTAAACAGAGTGTTACATGCCGGGGAACACCTCTAAGGACAGGCTTCCAACAAGTTCCTGTGACACTGATTGCACCTCTCTGGGATCTGCTGTTCAGCCAGTTCCCAATCCACCTTTCTGTCCACTCATCCAGTCCACACTTCCTGATTTGACTATGAGGATGTTGTGAGAGACAAGTGCCATTCTCGAGCTGGGAGGATATCAACTTCCCTTGAATATCAACCAGTCTCTTGGACCCCTCTTCCCTGCAGGGCCTGTTCTCTTGGAATGATTCCCAGATGATCCCTTAAGAGGCTAAAGTTAACTCTCCTGCAGTCCATGTTTACAATCTTACCTGGTGCCCTGCATCCTCCTCCCCCAATACTGAGCTCCAAAGTCACAGTTGCTACAGCCAAGGCTTCCCCCAACTTTCACATCCCCAACAAGGCCTTACCTGTTTGTCAGTATAAGGATCACCTTATGGGATCCTCTGCTACCCATGTCAGAAAGTCATCAGTGCTTTCCAGGGACCTCCTGGAGTGTTTGTGCTTTGCTGTCTTGCTTCTCCAGATGAAGCCAGGGTACTGAAGTTCCCCAGAAGAACCAGACCTGTGACTTTGAGAATGTTTCAATCTGCCTGGATTAGACATTTTTTGTGTTATTCAGTACCTGAATGAGTTTATACATAGCACTCAGATGGCAAAAAGGGAGAGCCTCCATTGAGTTAAATGAGTTTAGAAGCTACTAATGCAGTTTTCTAGTAGAGGATCTGTTTGAAATCAGTGCTAACAGACGAGGGGTATTTTTGGTAAGAGGATCTTAGTGAGAGAGTATTCAGATTGGTGGCTTTAAAAATGCACTTACATTAATCTGTCTGTGTAGCAGATGTTCCTGCAAATCTTATGTATTTGGTTGTTCTGTGGCTTTGGGGGAACTTGCAAATTTTATTACCTGAAGTTGAAGGAAGACAAAATTTTATCTGTTCTGTGAGTCTGTCCTAGTAGTCGTGAACGGCTTCTCTATGAATTGGATCTCTGAGGTGACCTGTAAATACTGAGAATTCAAAATCCAGGTTACAATTTTTTTAAGGAAGGTGTGTTATTTCAGACTACATCTAGTGCAGGCCATGGACTAAAATCCCACTAATATTTGAATCTGATTAGTTGTGCTTGTGGTGTTCATCTTTCAGTTTAATTTCATCCAAAATGGATGGATATTCAGTCAATCTTAGACTGCTAGAGTGTTAAACAAATGATGTAGGACATAAAATGGTTGGACTATTTTCTTCAAAATCACACTCCTGGTCTGAACTAAACCATCAATATGAATATACTATGTCCTTGAACTGTTGTGAAAATGCAGTTTTGAAATTTATCAGAGATGTCATGGTGATTATTCATTGAAATGAACAAAAACAGGGGACCTAAACCCTTTAGAAATTCATTCTAAACCAATCATAATGTGTCTCTTTAGAACTCTCCAAATAATAAGTGAAATATGAATACAAAAAATCTAATTTTGTAGTACTGCAATTACAGAAAAACAATAGTAAAGTGAATACAGTCAAACTAATGTTCTTATATCTGTTATTTAAAATTAACTGGCACTGGTATTTATTTGTTTGGAGCACTGGGATTTTTGGCTGGTTCACTGAATTGAGTGTAGGTTTCTGTTGCACTTCTTTGCTTTAAAATCTTTATGTAGTTGACCTTTCTGGCACAGCAGTTTGGGACCACCACTGATGAAATGTTATTAATATCTTAGCACAGCTACATTAATAATCCAGAGGAAACACAGCTAAACATGCTTTTTCCAACTTGCTCAGTGACTTAGCACCAATGGTGTGCACAGCTTGTGTAGGTGACCTGTTTTCAGCAGGAGGCCTGGATACCCTCATTCCCCACGGTGAAGGAAAGGTGATTCTGTTGGCTACATCCTCTTGGACTGACATAATATTCTAGGCAGAAGCTGTTTCTCAGCACAACTTTTGTCAGTTCAGGGTAGCTGACTTTGCTGGAACATTGTGCAGTGGGTGTTCTATGCCTCTGAAAACTCAGTGTTGAATTTACACAGATCTCTGAGTGACTGGCCAGTTTAGAAGATGCAGTGAAAAAGATCTGAAAAGTGCACACAGAATCTCTAGCAAGGCCAGTGAGAGAGCATTGAGTGTTCTGCCTTCCAGTGCTTTTTCCAGATCGCAAGATGGATTACTTCATCTTAATAGCTCGTATGAACTGTTATTATTAACATTTATTAACCCCTCTTGCAGACTGTTAATTAAATAATGCAGAGTCAAACCTTAATTCCTTCGGTGCTGACTAAATATCTCTTCCACTTGACACAATTTCATTTATCATTAGCCTGTGTCCCTTGTGTTTAATTTTCAGATGAACTAAATTACTATATTTGGTATTTAAGATACCATATTAAAAAGGGCTGTGAACATAACAAACATAAGCAGGATTACCAAGAGTCGTCACAGTGAAGCCAATAAACAAACCTGACTGTAGGAAATTGAGTTCTCAAAAAGTGTGAGAGCAGAATCTTGAGTAAGTCTGTCTTTTAATTTAAACTTATGAAGAATAGCAGTTAATAAGCCTTTGCTGAAATGTGGCAATGTTCTCCACATGTGACAGGTTTAAGTTTACACATAAATGCTGGAGCAAATGGATGAGCTGATTGTCCAAAATGTGATCCTAAGTTATGGTAACCCTTTACCCCAACTTGACTTTCTACTATATCATGCTGCTGTGAGCCCCACCAGAGCTAAAGGAATGACTTGATGAATGAGCTTTTGAAGCAGTTAAGCTAATGCTCTCATAAACCTTGGGGAAATATGCAAATGAGTAGTTCTTCTGGATGCCGATGAAAAGCACTATTAATAAATAGAAAATAATTGTTTGACAAGCAAGATAACCTTTTTCATGGTTGTTGGTATGCAATAAACAATATCAGAAGTTTTAAAATCCCTGTAACAGGAGTACTGGGAGAGTGGTTCTTCCCCCTCTGGAATTTTGCAGTGTTTTCCAGAGATGGCATTAAAAATAGGCTATGGTGAAGAAAGAGACGACAGGTTCAAGGGTGAATAAAATCTGCCTCCTAGCTAACCACCCTCTCATCTGTCCTTTCATAGGTCTATCTTTTCCCCATCTATTTTGTCCCAGCTATGATCCTTGGGACCATAATTTTCTGTACCGAGGGTGGAAGGGATGGAGAAAAAAAAACAGAAAACCGGTAATGTTCATCCAAAAAAACCCAGAAGATTTTCACAAAGCAAACATGTACCAATTTTTCCTTTTCTTCACAAATGTTACTCCGGAAAGGTTCCCCACCCCAAAAGTAAAAATATGTGTGGTGAAATATGGAGAAAAATACTGCACAAGAGCAGATCTTTTTGCGTTGGTGTATCTCACAATTCAAGATGGAAAAGGGCAGAGCAGACTTTCTTCATCTCTATAAATAATTTGCTGCTTTTTATCTCTGTTAAAAGATTTACAGAATCCTTTCTCCTGGCACTTGATCATTCTAGCTGGCAGTAGAAGCACAGGAACTTCATGAACAAAGAGAATCAGAGGAGAAGAGAAATGGCTCTGCAGTCCTACTGGGATCCATTACAATGGCAGTTTGGTCTCTCACACAATAAGTAATGTTTCTTGATTTTTTTTTTATCCCCTTTATAGCCAATACCAGCACAGTGAATACAGAGTACAGGAAAGGCAGCCAAGTGTTCAGAAATTAAGGGAAAATTAAGTTTTGACCCATGAGTTATCTAGACCTTGCCTTAGTGTTTCAAGCCAATCCCAGTGCTCCAGTTTTCTACACTAAAGCTCTTTCAGTTGCTGAAATGGAGGCAAATCAAAACAGATCCTGTGGGCACAAGAACAAGTGCACTGCTACATGAAATGCCTTATTTACTACCAAAGGCATGGATTTGATATTAGAACTGATAGCAACATTTAAAAAAAACAACTTGTGTATAGAATTTCAGTGTGAATTTTTAAATTAAAGAATACACATCAGAAAAATGCAGCAATCAAATCCAAAATGTTTTCGATTTAGCCTTTTATTCTTTAGATGTTTACCCTTTCCTTTCCTTTACTGAGTTCCATGCCATTTTCATTATTAGATCTCAATAAGTTATGCAATATCTAAGGAAGGGAAGAAGGCAAGGAAATGCAAGACAAGGCAAGGCAAGGCATATTCTAAGGAAGGGTTTCAGCCATCATAAAGGTTGCAAAATTGCCTTTTTTTAGAAAAAAATTAAAAGAAGTCATGTAAACCTTTCTCAGTTACAGTGATACTATAGTTTGTTGACTTGCACTTGGTTATGTCATTGCGAGCTGTCTATCCTGGTCATTTCCAGCCTATATCTTAACCAGAACTTGATGGCATTAACAAGGAGATTAATTTTTTTTTTCTTGCTGTATTCTCTATCATTGCTTCTTTCAAACAAATTTTACTGGAATTCATATTAGCAGATTTTATTTTCCACTGTTTTTTTTTTTAATTTAAATATTATGCAACAATTATTTGGAATGTACAATTATATACACAGGAAGAATAAGAAAATTAATGAGATTATCTCGTCATCAATAACTGAAAAACATTTTTCTTCTAACCCAGACCAGATACATGGTATATAGTGGTCATGTATTTTCGATTGCATTCTTTTCAACTGTATGATTTCTTATACAAATCCAGTCATGAAGTCTGTCCACAGAGTACAGTCCGACTTGACTAAAACTGACAGTGAAATAATCTATATTTACCTGTAGTGAATACAATTATGAACTATTCCTCTCAATTTCTCTCCCTTGGCTTTCTGAACATCTTTTTTTGACAAATTTTCCTTAATTATGCAATTAATATTTTCATTAATTGCATTCAAACACCCCACATTAGAAACAAAATGAGAAAATCCAATTGTTTTGTCAATGCATTTTCTAGGAATTCGGTTGACACTGGGTGGTCTCACTGACACACCATCTGGTCTGCACAGACCTTGACACCACACAGCAACTGTGTCCCTGCCAGTAAGCAACAACAGGGACTTTGGCAGCTGCGGGAAAGGAATTCCCATCTTCACTGTGGGCGTAGTACAGCATCCTTAGCTGTTCCCTTAAACAAAGCTAACCTGGCAGCAGGGCTGATGAGCTCGGCAGGGACAACATGGGAAACAAAACTAAGACAGAACAGGGGGTAACAGACAAGGGGTGAAAAAGCCTGGGAAGGGAGAGGGGTCAGGATATCTGGGAAATGGGAGTGCTGCTTGTGAAACAGTTTGTGTGTCACCAAAAGAAATTATTTCACTCTTATTTGGTCTAAAAGATCCTGTCATCTGGAGAAAATGTTTATCTTTAACGTTCCATAAAATCTCACTGTTTCCAGCACAACAAGACACTACTACCTCAGATTTACACAGCCATGAATATATGTTTTTTGAGAAATCATAGATTTTTGAAGTCAAGGTATTCTAAGATTGTCTGGTGTAAATATTGGAGTTGATTTACCCTAGATGATATATTAGTCTTTTTATTGTTATTTTTTTTTATTTTTTAAACTATCAGCACTTTTAATTCAAGTGATATGACAAGAAAATTGAATTTTTCCCTTGCAATTCTTGCTTTTGTAGTCACTGTTACTTTCTGTCTTTCTCTGCATTTAAGGAAACAGCAACCAGATTTACATCACAAAAAAATATAATTTTTTATGATTACTTCACCAAGATTAGTTAGTTTTTATTTAAATCTAAATACCTGGATTTATATTTAAAAATGAACACTGTTTAATATAAGTAAATTACAAACTTCAAAAGATTATTATAAAAAAAAAGGAGTAAGATGACTTTTAAAACTTATTAGAGATGTGGCCTTACAAATGTTCAACTCAAGTACTTTTAAAATATTAATGTCAGTGGATGCATTCCACTGTATGGAACTATTTCCATTTAAGCAAATTAAATATATACCATTTTTCTTTCATGAAAGGTAAGAGAAACTTACATCTTGTTAGGTAATTCTGATACGATTGCAGACTTTTACTGGATGTCTTGTTTAAACCCCTGCTCATGTGAGAACTATGTTATTGCCTACCTGCTAAAGTGACTTTCAGTCTGAAGGATTGAGTCTAATGCTAGATATTTATTTATTACTCTATCTCAATGCCTACGTTAAAAGTAAACTCTGAAATCTGGCCATTTCAGCTTGTACAAGCAAAAACCAGTTGGTTGATCATAACAGTCAAAAAAAAAAAAAGAAAGAAAGAAACTGGGATAAATGTGGTCATAGGTGCTGATTCAGAAGGATGAAACTTCCATAGCTCAAAGAAGAAACCAGTTTGTTGAGAAAGTGCTGTATAGTTCCTATATAATAACAATAATACACAAATACAACTGAATTTTAATGAAATATGGAATTAGAATAATATGGTGTTAGAATAGACCTGGAGTCAGCTCTACAGTGATAAATAAACCCCACAAAATGCTAATCTGGAGTAGTCCTTTTGCTTAACAGGATTTTGAAAAAATGCTTCCCCATGATTTCAGGCATACCATAGCTGTAGTGAAAATTATCTTTCTTTTGCTACTTCAACATTTTTATTCTTATAGCTGCTAATGAAAATGTAGAAGAAATTAAAAAAAAAAAAGAGAAGTAATTATAAACTTCCTCATCTTTCCTCCTTGATTCTGAAAGTTGGAAGAAATTATCAAATATTCAGAGATAATGTTATTTCTATCCATTTTCCATCAGTCACCAAAAAACTTTTTCTGAAACATGAGGGAAAAGATGGTAGAAAATATTTAGATCTAGCAGGCTGTGGTGTTTTCATGGCATACTGATTTAGTGAAGAAAGAGAAGTTAATTTTAAGTATTTTGGCTGTATTGTTAAAACAGTTGTTTGTGCTTTGGTTTTCAAAGATTTTTGAGGTAATTAGGTCACAAAACCAAGCAGTATGATCAAGACCTCCATTTGGACACAGTTAGAGCCTAGCATAAAGTCTTGTAAAGAACAGAGGATATGCTCTACAGAACACAAGTTTATGCAAATGACACTATAGGCAAGCATTTTTTAATAATAAGGCAGGAGGTCTGTAATTTTTGCACCAGAAGTAAGAACTGTGCATCTAATGCTGAAAATGTTACCTTGCAAAGATGGTTTCCTTTGATCCTGAACCCTGGGATTGAAATTGTACATTATAAGAATTTAATATTTAGGGTTTTAATTATTTAAGGCTTTGTTATTTTTATATTTTCTGGACAGTGTATCTCAGGAGCATGTAACTTTGAAATGTTATACCAATTGATTAACATTAACTCAAGCAAAAATACTGAACCATGACATTTAGAAATGTGATCTTGATTCCACTAAGCTGTTTCTGTCTGGTATCTGAAAGATATGCTACAAAATTAACTTCTGATGACAGCACTAGAAAGAAATCCCTAAATCACTTGTTCGCTTTGGATTTCTTTTTTGGGTGTGAAGCAAAAGCGAAACTTACCACGTTAAAATACCGATAACACTTTTTTCCTTAACATTTACAATTTATCATTGCAGAAGCCCAAACCAAATGTTTTAAGAACAATTTTGTGACCCTGAGCCTTTGCAACATCTGCAGGTTTTGCTTTTAATGCTCCCATTTCACTCTCGGACCCATGTTTGTGGGTAAGGCCATTTCCCCTTCTACAGCTCAGCCTCCTCCCCAGACCTTTCCTGCAGCAGCCTCGCAGTAGTCGGTGATGGGTTACACACTGTAACAGCCTGGAAGCAGGTGTGAGCTGCACCGAAGCCAGGAAGGCAAAATTGAGCTGCCCTTGGATCTAGAGCCTGTGCAGTCACACAAATAAATCCCTTTGTCTGGATTTTCGGGTTAAGGAAAACTAGCACCTAAATATTTAGAAATTAAAGACAGCAAATTTTAAGCACTGTTTTTTGACCTTTTTTCTTATTTAGCTACGACTTGTGGCTAGCAGATTTCCTCAGGGAAATGGAAATAAAAGCTGGAATATTTATAAATTTTCCATGCAATAGGCTCTGGGATTTTTGAAGACCTCTAGAATGACAAATCAGTGCTATCACAGCTTCCAAAATAGAGATGGACAGGACAAGCACATGCACTGCCTCACAGCCAGTGTAGGAACTCCTCTAGGGCCAAAATACAAGTCACAGCAATTTAGGGCACAGGTTTAAAAACCTGAAATCTTTCTTTTCATAATGTTTTGAGGAAGATCTAAATGTTTGCCTCAGATATATAAGGCCTATTTTTACACAGACTAAGGATGTTTTTAGTGCTTTCACAAGCTTTAAAAGAACTGCAACTATCATTGGCTTATGGGAGTCAAAATCCAAGATTTCTTCAAGGCAATGGTTTTACCTTTTTTCTACTAATTTCACCCCAAGTCCTTAATTCCTAACTAATCAGCAACTTTATGAGTGTTTCTTAGTTGGTGTGTGACATATATTGAGCAAAAATTGTCTTCAGTAGGGGAAAAAACAGGTTTGTTTTTTACTTTGCCTATATGCAGGATTTTAAAAATTTTTTACTTCCTTGAAGGTGGAAAATAGGAAATAAATGAGGAGGAAGAAAATAATAAGGAGCAGGAAGACCGCAAAACCAGGGTGTTTCAGTGATAGAAGGCCAAACGCTTGACAATATGCAGATTGAGAGCAGCCTTCTGAAAAACATGTTCCTTCTCGTTGGAATTGCTCATTGGCATTTGCAGACAGCTATGGGTGTGTTTCTTCTGTATGTGGCAACACAGATGAGATGGAAGGGACGTTGTCCCAGTGATGGATGAGGATCTCCTCACTCTCCTTGCCAAGCTTGCTGGTTACATGGCTGTAGCTGCATTCCTGTTTTGACTTTGTTTTCTCAGAATGACTGTTACAGCCTTCCTGCTCTTTCAGTTGGGAATTAATGATTTTCTCAGTTAAAGCAAACAAAAATGAGGACCTGTCATACTGTAGGTATTTAAGCACAGCAGGTGTGTCTATGTGGATAAAGGGCACCAGGACTTCTTTTCTGAGTTTGCAAGAGATGGCACCTGGAAAAAGCTGAGAAAAAAAAGAGCAGTTTAAATTTCACATCAGGTTTCTGAATATAACTCTCCAATGTGTCTTTTCCAGTTTTCTGTTATCTCCCATCAACCCACTTTCTTATTTTTTCATCTGGCAGCCTCTTTGCATGCATCTGAATGATGATTCAAATATTTCAGGAACTGCTGTTTTCAACTTTTATTAAGGTTTCCCAACTCATTCTCTTGTTTTCCTACTGACAGGCTGCCAAAATCACCCTCTGATGAATTCTAAAAGGGTCTGGGTAGCAGAAATTGGACCCAACGTTTGTTACAGATAATTACTTGATGAGATCTTAGTCACAGAAAATATTTGACAGCCTGCACATCTCTATTTCTTAGCAGCCCACAACACAGCACTATCAGAACTTTTCTTTCATTAAGTGTAGAAGCACATGGCTAGGTCAAATATACTTTGATTAATTGAGTAACATACTTGATTCTACATAATTTTTGGTTAATTCTTGTGATTCAGCTTAGACTGTATTTAGACCATGTCCAAGAGCATACACCATTCTCTCCTGCTTCCGGGAATGATACACTGCAGTGGTAATCAAATCTGAGTTGTTTCATCCCCGATGTCATTCAATATAGCGTTACCAGTAATAGTCTGCCAAGGGACATTTCTGCCAAGTTACAAATCTAGATCTAGAATGAAGCAAAGAAAAAAAAATTCCAAGAAACCAGTGAGGGATTGTGCTCTGATTACCATCTATTTTAGTATAGGATTTCAGCAATTTAATAACTGCTGTGTGAATACTCATAGATATAGACATGATCAATAAAGTTCATACTTTCTGTTTTCCACTTCTGAAGTTCGATTGAATCTGATTTATGATTTTTTTCCTAGCAACCTGGGACATAATATTACATATTTGCAAAAGGCAATAAATTTATAGTATTTAATTTAAACCATGCTGGGATATTGTACAAAAGTTGAGACGGCTAAAACAAATACTAAGTCCTGTCAGAAAAAAACAAAACATTCTTGCTGGAAACAGATCTACCATAAGAAGAAAATAGAAAACAAAAAGAATAGGAGAAAAAAAGAATATAGATTTTAAAATTGTGAGGCAAATAAAATAATCATGTTTGCACAGCCCACCATATAGGAACTGAATAAGAAAGGGAACATGCTGGTGCCTTGCAGAGGAGCATAGGATGAAGGAAAGAAGAGAGAACATGAATATCTGGTTGTAATACCATTTATAAATAGGACATTAACTATTCTTGTGACATTCTTAGAATGAAGGCATCTCTTCTGGCTGTGGGATTCTAGAGGGCCAGTTAAAATTGAAAGTAAGGGAAAAGTCAAGCAAGCAAAAACCAAGGAAAAATGAGAGGCAAAAGAGGGTGAAGAAAGTAAGATAAAACCCAGGCAGAGTAAGACTCTCCAGTGCTTATGGTAACATCATCATTTTTTCTGTTGGTTCTTGACAATATTACAGCTGTGTGCTGCTCCACTTGTTAGGCAGGTCTTCTGCTCCTCACCTTGCTCATATGCATTAATTGCAAGTTTTCAGGGAGGAAGGTTGGTTGTAGCAACTTGAAAGAATGAATCTAATTTGTTTTTGTATGTATTAACCACAGCTGTTTGAGTAAGTGTACTTCAGCTACAGGTTGCAATAATCTCACTGGTATGCAAATTGACATCTATTGCATTTTTAACTTCTAAATTTTAAATTTCTTGTTCAAACACCAAACCTTTACTTACAAGTCTGTCTGTCCCGACCTGGTGTACCTCAAAGTCTTTGATTAGTCTGCATGTATGAGCATCTGATGGGGTGTTCTTTTAAACCTTGTTTGCATCTGTTGACATTTGAATGAGTTGAAGCTCAGGGCTGGAGTGCAGATTTAAAGTGTGTGCTGTGTGATTATTTCCAGCAGCAGAGCTAGAGCTCTTGATGTGAAGAAATTGTAGGTCATTAAATAGCTTCATGTACTCCAGAGGGCATGCATTTCCTGGCAAGCACCCTGTGTGAGATATCCCTTCATCTAGGGATAGTTATTCACTGGCAAGAAATGCAGCAGCGAAATCTAAACTCCGGTGTCACACATTCTTACAGGTTAATGCTAAATCATCGGCATCCTTGTCTTCAAACCTTAACTGATGAATCCTCACTGCAGATCTGTTTGTAAAGTACTTATTATCATTGTTTTATGGCCTGGGCAAGCAGGAAGGCTTAAACCAGTCATTTAGGGCTCAGACACTGTTGCACTCGCCAGACAGAAGGATTTCTGACCAAACATCAAACCAATAGATTAATCTTTAAAAATTCCTTATAGAAGGAAAAATAATACTTGGTGGCAGGGTAAACATAGTCAAAATGAATAAATAATCACTTAATTGGAAGGTAGAAAAAAAAAATAAATCTTAAATCTTTAAAAGGTTAAACAAAATGAACACTTTTTTTGAGTTTTTTAAACAAAAAAAAAGCCTTATATGTGCATAAATTAATGTAACCTTGAGTTTAGAAATTAACCCCTATATAAGTTCAGAAACTGTGTGGTTCTTTGAAAAGAAGGCCGCCAAAATATTTATCAGGCCTTATTGTCTTCTAACAAGTGTTTGAAAAAGACTTTTGTCCTAAATTTTAATATTGCATTTTCAGTCAAATTCTTTCAATTACACTGAAAACTGGTTTGATAAAATCTTGTTCTACACTGAATTCAAAGAGGAATTTATTCTTCAAAAGACTAGAACCGAAAAATAGAAGAGTGCAAAATTATTCAACTAATATGCCTATAAATTATGGAAAATAAGGCAGATAAAGTAGAAAATAAGAAGAACATTCACACTACCCCAGTGCTGGATTTTGGAGCAACACTGTTAATACAAGGGCATATTTGATTTTTTCCAGGCTCTTGAAGTGTTTTCTGGATGTGCATGTGGGTCAGAAGGTTCAATCTACAAACGATTGACTCTGCACCCTTCCCATATCAGGAGGGCTGAGGCTGTCATCTTTTTATTAGGAGGTTCTGTATATATATATATAAAAACAAAAACAAAACAAAACAAAAAACCAAAAAAAACCTCAAAACAAACAAACAAAAAACAACAAAAAATGAGCCATGTAACATTCTGTCTGTGCACAATATGATTCTGTCTGTCTTTTGGAAAACTCTTTGTCAGGCCTTCAACAGCAGCTTGGTTTTAACTTTCATTATTTTTATCCCTTTATTTTTTGTAAAACACACAGTGAAAAATTGGCTACATCCGGACTCAAGGTTGCCAAAACCTGACACATAAAAATTATAGTAATTTAAAAACAAAACAAGACAAAAAAACCCCAACAAAACCAAATATTCTCAAAATGTACAGCCTTCATTTCTGACATTTTGGATGAGTCAAAATGATTTAGAAATTTATGTGTGAAATGTAGAAAGAGAGGGGGAAAAAACAATTTTTCAATCAGATCAATTCCACCTTTTGTATTAGGCCGAAATGATTCAACTGGGGAGCACAGCACAGCACAGCAGAAGAATTCATCCAAGCATATTTCTTTTCATGATCTTTGTTTTTCCCAGACTGTAAAGTATTCTTAATTTCTAGGACCTTAATTTATAGCCCTCCCAAATAACTTTTCAATCTGTAGGTTTTTAGTTTAAAAGAAGGCTTTAGCATTAATAACACAACATAATTCCAACTGAGTGATAAAACAGGAAACAGAATGTTAACCCAATTAATAACTGTAAATTTCTTCAACTCAGAAAAGTGGTGAATTCTTTAGAAGAATTCTTGTTGTTACTTTTGCTTCTCAATTCTTGTTAGGTCTATCTTTAAATATGACCAGAAGGCTAAGGCTTTACTTAACTATTTTTAGAGAGCTTTTTAGACTGTTAAACCAGTGGCTTTGTCAATAATTACAGCATCCACAAACACCTCGAATAGTAATGATGGTAGTACATGAAAAGCTGATACAATGGTGGTGTTAAGGTAAGCCAAGAAACTTATGAGTGGGAGACAATTATCAGGATCTGGTACTACCAGAAATGTGAGGGAAGTTGGCGAGTGAGCAAAGGCTGTCAAAGGCTATGAATGTGAAGAAAACTATATTATGGCAGAATTATAAATGCAGCGGTTTTTAAAAATGTGAATAGCAAAACAACCACCTGTTAAATCATATTGATTTAAATCACAAAAGCTATTGAATTTTCCATAAGCAGCTGGATGTTTTGCTGACATGTGTTTTCTAAAATAGAAAGTAAAATGAAACTGTAAGAGACAGAAACTGTGAGAGAAACAGTGGGGAAAGAAAGATAGGAAGCTCCGATTATCTCTTGGGTATGCAACTTGGGTATTTCTTGAAATATGCCTCTGCAGGATAATTGCTCTTTGGATCAGCTTGCTACCTCTGGAACTTTCAAAAATGATTCTCTTTGTTCCTTCTCCCCAAACTTTTCCACCCTATTGCTTAAAACCTAATTATCTTATGAAATACTGATTGCCAAGCTGGGAAACTTAATTTTCCAAACTGCTGTCTTCATTATTGTCACTTGCCATTTTTGCTTCAGGAAGGCTTCCAGGGAACAGTTTTGCTTTTATGAGTCGTTCCCCAGCCCACCAAAGTCTGGAGCTAAGATACATCATGAGATCCCACATTTTTGTCTGAAGTTCATTTTGCATCCCTATTTTATCTTCTTGCAGGCTTTGGCAGAACAAGGAACCTGATGGTGCTGGAAACAGGGAAAAGGAAACAGATCTAAAATAATGTGTGAAGACCTTGCTTGGATACAGCAGATGCCTGCTCTGATGGTAAATAGTAACTGCCTTGAACCAAGCAAGTAGATTTGTGGAACTGCACGATGTCACAGTCCATGAAACACAAAATGAAAGTGAGATAATATACTCGAGTAGGTGAGTAGTTAGAGATAGTTTGTGGTAGGTTGTTTTTCCCCTAAATGTTATCTCCTCTCTTTTTCTTCTCTTATTCATGTCTCTTGAGTGTAGCAAACGACGACCTTATAAAGGCAGGTGGCCCCTGTATCCAACCATTTTACCTTTTAAATAGAAATGACTGACATAGCCCACATCCTGCACATTTCCAAGATAAGGTGAGCGAGGTAATACCTAAAAGCACTGATATATATTTTAGCTTGTATCTGCCTTCATGTTAGTATTTTTGGGCTGTTATGGAGTGATAAAAAGAAACCACAATAAAACCCCAGTGTGTGGTATATTTCTAAAGGCTGTTTATATTATGTGTGGACCTAGAAACAAAGATCAGACCAATGCGCACATTTGTCTATCTATGCATAAATGTGGCTAGCTAAAGATTGTGAAGATGGATTCATACTGAATTTCCAGGCACCACTCTAGATGCAGCATAGATGAATCTCTTGTATATGTGTCTGCCAATATGTTATGCTTGTTTGTTTTTAAAAAGCTCCACTGTAAATCCCTTTCTGGTTCAGAGAAAATAACTTGGATCCAAGAAAAAAGGGAGCCAGCTTACCTAGGATTACTCTAATTCCAACACTGAGAAATCAAGAGACAACAGCTTGGTAAGGACTGTGTTCTGATGACACATTCCTGTGCCTATGGGTGAAGGGTGAAATAGCATCTCTTTTGTGAGCCTTATCCAGCACCAATTGCTCACATTTGTCTTTGCAGAGTGTCTTCTTAAACAGAGACTATAAGTACTGAAAGGCAGCATGGAGGATGAATAATTCAAAGAGGAGACAATGCCCTCACTGAGGTAAACTAATTTTAAGGGGAGATTTACTAGATGACACATGCTTAAGTTTTCATTTGGAATATTATGTTAAATTTTGTTATATAATATTGTATTATCTTGGACAGTTTTTTTGTATTCTACGGAGTTCTTCTTATTTACCTTTGGTTAAAACACATGTGGCACTGTAGATTTCATTGGTGGCATTTTACACTCTGTAAATTAAGGTAGCATCCACCATTTGCTTTCTCTGACCTGCTCAGTTATCACATTTCCTCCTTTGTGAACCTCTGACTGATGTATTTACAACAACAGTACTCACAGTACCACATGTGTGTTGTTATTGGGTTAATCTGGGGAAAATAGGGAGTGGACAGCATTGCAAAGTGCAGCAGCAAAATCAGCTTATTAAAAAAAAAAAAAGCTAATAACTTTTGGGGGAATACTTCAGGATAATGGAGCAAAAATTTTCACCTTCCAAATGCAATTTTAGGGAAAGAAATGGAAAAATAGCCCACAGTTTGTTCTGTACCTGCTCTGCCTGACTCTAAAGCAGATCTACGAAATGCAAGATGATCTTCCTAACAGACCTGCTTATAAACTCAGCTGGAAATATGAAATCCAAACTGCTCTAATGAGAATCAGTAAGAAATTCACCAGCTGAAACTTTCCTTCCTGGATTGTGGCAGTATGTCACAATTAAAATGTTTCTCAGGAACAGCACAGTTATAACCAATTCTTCAAGTGGATATATTGTCTTGAAAGTACTTTCCAGTGATCAGAAACTCAGGCTCATGCTGGCTGCAGTGAGGCCACCCAGTTTCCCAAGGGCTCTCCATAGCTTGTCTTTCCAGGTTCTTTCCTTATTTATAGCTAGCCAGGTGAGCATGCTGTTTTTGTTGCTGGTTGGGGAACTATGTTAGACTGTGTAGAGAAATCCTGTGTGTAATGTCAGAGTCAGGGTTTTCCTCTTAACTCTAGAGAAATGTACATAAGGGAAAAGAGAGTAAGATTTTTTTTTTAAATTACAATAAATAAATACGTTAATTTTTTTGTAAATTTTTTCTTTTGTGTTTCATTTACTCTAGGACTTAGTTGACAATGGCAATAGGTAACCAGAATATTATTAGCAAAGTGGCAGTTCACATGAAAGTCCATAATTTCTTCATTTCTTTCCTTCCTCATAAATTTTTATCATTGTGCTTGATGCTTCAGTATTTTCCCATTAGGCCTGGTGAGAATGAAGTAGCAGTGGATGTAGTCTGGTATTTGGATATTCTGCTGTGTTAAGAGAGTTTCTAGTAATTTGATGGTGGTGTTTTTTTAGCAATTAGTTCTTTATCAAGATGGCAAAATCTGTCTTTGAGTGATTCAATCCTCAACTGAGTCCTGGTGACCCACCACTTATTTTACAAACAATTGAGGTACATTTTACTCCTTTCTTATTTTTGTCGCTCAAAAACTGTGTCACTGGATTTAAACAGATACCTTGAGCTTTCATTGGGATGCCAGATACCATCCTCCAAAGTGAAAGACATTTCTGATACAATTTTGATGATTGGAAGTTTCTTTGGCTACTCGCACAGTTTTGTGAGCTCTGTAATGGGTAGGTTTTAGCTTGAAAATAGCCTGTGAGCTTTGCTATATGAAGGTTTTTGTTGGGAAATACCCTAGAGACAGGATATTTTTCTGGGTAGGTAAAAGTACTCAGACTCGCAGAGGTAATTCTATTATGCTCTGCCCTGTTGGTTGAAGAAAGTTGGATTCTTCCCAGGACTGATCTTGGTGATTTTCTTCTGACATCCTATCTGCCTGAGCACAGTGCTTTTTTTTTTTTTTTTCCTGGGTTCTGCTTCCCATAGTTTCCAGGACTTGTGCGCATCAGCACTTCTTCTGTGTGACATTTGATGAGATAAAGGACAATTCTTCCAAATAGGAAAACTCCACATTCTTATAATTTAATTTTTGCTATGTAGAAGTTTACTGAAATTGATTTTATTCAAATGAAGACACAATAATAATAATAATAATAAAAAAGTTAAGAGCAGAATACCTTGAGGCTTCACATTATTGCATGATATTTTTCAATGTCACAGGCAAGTCTTCAGTTTGGTATCAATGTATTGATTTATATCTAATGAAGGTCTGGCCTGAATAAAATTAGCATGTATATATGCCTGTCAAGAAGCTGTGGTCTTTTAAGAAAATCTCGTTATCAGGCTGTAACTGTAGCAGATTCCTAATGTTGCACTTAGAAACCTTGTGTTTAAAATGTACTTTAGCACTTAGGTGCCTTCTGTGCAATAAACCAGCTAGTCGGGGGGAAAAAATCTGTTTAACATATTGGCGATATAATCCTTGTAAAACTAACTTCTGTTAGGCAGAGGCTGCTAAGCACACAACAGGCAAGAGAGAAGGGAAAGAGAAAAGTTGGGAAATGTTGCCAAAATGACACTAAATGTTAATGATCCGATCACAAAAATTGTCCTTCAAACTGGAGTGTGTAGTAAATAGCAATGAATAAATGTACTTGTCAGGAAGATTTGATTTGTCTAGCAAATCCTTACTGACATATACACTCATTTACTACTATATAGCCTTTTGAAAATGCCATTCCAGCAGAGCATAAAAAAGGTTATTTAGATTAAGTATAGCAACAAGATGAGCAGCATACTGAGTTCATTGGACTACAGGCACACTCATTTAATACCCAGTGCTCCATTACTCTGAATGAAGCTGTCTCTGAAAAAAACAATAGGAAAGAAGCAGCAAATAAAAAAAAAGCATAATGATTTAAAAAAAAAAAAGTGCTTCAGTGTAATGCTGTGTACCACCAATATCCATATTCAACCCCTGTATAATAGTAGAAAGGCATAACCATATCAGATGGTGCAAAACCATCACCACCCTGTCCCTCTCCCTCTTCCTGACAGCAAAATTGTGACAACCAAAAATTCATCTTCATGAGCATCATTTGAAAATACTTCATAGTGAAAGGAAATGGAAGAGTCAAATCCAACTTTACCTGGCACTCTTAGGCCTACCTTTGCCTATCTTTCTCATTCAGGGGAATTACATTAGACAGCCAAACTCTGCACTCAGCTGCACTCTGGCTTTATTGAAAGGATCATTAGGTGGCAAAAGAGTAGTCTCGCTCTTAGATTGATTAAAGCAATGCTAACATCTCATGATATACCACTGGCTTTGGGTTTAATGTCCATCTACCAGCTTGTATTTTTTCCACTCCTTATCTTAACTTTATTGCCATCTGAAGTCAACTTAGGTCTTCCTATATACAGTTTCTGCTGTTATAGGTTAACAGCATCACATCCCCTTCCTTCAACACAAGCTTTTGTCAGGAGCAGCTCAAGCATGACAGTCAGGTCAATCATTATTATGATTGCTTCATTGCATGCAGGCAGTGCAGATCTGCCATAGGGAGAAACAAGGAACATCAAATTAAATCCAAAACAGAGTCCAAGGAATGCAAGGGCATGCAGACCCCTGCACACACACTTTTACATATGTGTGTGCACACAGATATATAGCTATAATATTAAGTATCAGCACTTTAACATTTGTGAGCAGTACAATTGCACATTGTGATAAAAAAATATGTGCAGAATTATAGGATGGCAGCACGTAAGATAACATAGAATTATGCCAGGTTTTTTTGCTATTAAGCTTTATACCAAGTAGTCTAAAGTAGTATAAGGATGCTTTATTGTGTTCCTTTCCTGGAAGTCTGATGACAGTCCTCATTTCTCCAGTGTATGTAGAAAAAAGCAAGAAAGAAAGAGAAAGCAAAAAAAGTATTGCATTAAACAATATTAGCTGATAAATAATACAAAATCCTTTTACTGAGGCCCCAAAACAAGATCTCTTCTCCCATCTACAAGAAAGCAGGAAGAAAGTTTGAAGCTGTTTAGCTGAGTATGTTTTCTGTACTCCTCTGCCCAGCAGAATTCAAAGGTGCATATTAAGGCCCAGCCTTTCTGCCAAGGCAAACTGAGCATCAGTTTATGCTCAAAGACTTCCTAGAAGAACACACAAGAAATTGCAACTGCTTTATCTGTCTGTCTAGAAGAGAAATGTAATTGTTTGAGCAGAATGTATTTTTCAGTTGGCTCATCACTTTCTCTTGCCTGAACAGTGGGAAACAGAGAACAATTTTCTACTTCTGCCTTCACAGAAAGCAATTACTGAAATTATTTTAGAGGGTTAAGAAGGATTCCTTGGAAGTTTGCATGAGCTCATTAGCCCCACTCTCCTTTTTCTTCTTTCTCTTTTCCCTGAGGTTTTTCCATTTTTTAAATCCTGTCTTGCCTATTTCTCTTCTCCTTCTTTTTTTTTTTTTTTTTTTTAAAGAAACAGTGCTGTCATGCTTGTGACAGAGCAGAATAATCAGATCAGTTGAGAAAGCAAAAGATGTAGAGGGGAGAGGAGGAACAAGCTATTTCTTCCTTCTACTTCCTTTCCCAAGATCCTGCTCTGCTGTCATTCTAAAAATGAGGATGAAGTAAATTGGCTGCTGCTCCTGTGAAGCCTTGAATTGGTACCATGTTGTGGCAGTAGAAGAACATGCACATAATCTCCAACCTATTTTAAAAAGCTTAGTGTATCTATAGTTTACCTGCTCACGCATCCCCTATACAATTTATTGAAAAATACAGGGACTTTTTTTCTGTAGGACTTCTCTCTCTCTCTCTTTTTTTTTTTTTTTTTTTTTTTTTGGTTGGGGGGGA
>JANRGV010000001.1:71012261-71024599 GCA_024734035.1 Alethe castanea
AGGAGAGGAGAGGAGAGGAGAGGAGAGGAGAGGAGAGGAGAGGAGAGGAGAGGAGAGGAGAGGAGAGGAGAGGAGGATAAGAGTAAAAAAATATCATCACTCATGGATGCAAGGCCAAGACTTGACTGTTGCAATTTCAATGTCCACTGGTGGAAGTGATGGTAGCGGTCTTGATCTGTTGCATACTTATGTATGTAAGGAACATGAAGAAAATTTAAAGGAAAAAAAAAAACTGCAAAGCATTTGCAGAATACTTTAGTTAAGATAATGAATTCTATTGGTTCCTTTGCTCTCCTGCTCCCATTTCTTCTCCCTCTCACCTTTTCATCCCCTTTCCTCACATCACTCTTCACTTCTTTTTCTCTTCTCCCTCCCCCTTGAATTATAAAAGTAACAATGCCTCCAGACAATTGCAAAACTGAGGCCACGGTCCTCTAGATAAAATACTTTTTGAACATGCAATTTTCACGTTTCATAAATCTGAAGATGACAGTCAAAGAAAAATGTAGTATTTGAAATTTGTTTAGATTATTAATATATTTTTACATTATATATTTTTAACATACATGAGAAAGGGAGGGGACAGTGACACAGAGGAGGGGTAAAGAAAATGGAAAGAAAGCAGCATTATTGAGGTAATGCATGCTTGCATTTCCATAAATACTTGGTGTGGCACAATTTTTCTCAGAAAGGAAGAATTCTGCTTATGAGAAGCAGCTAAGGGGGTTGGGGTTGTTTAATCTGGAGAAGGAAAGGCTCCTGGGGACCCTATTGATCTCTATACCTTAAAGAGGCAGTAGAGAAGTGGAGGTTGGACTCCTCTCCCAAGATATAATCGATAGCACAAAAGAAAACAGCTTAAAGTTGTGCCATGAGAGATTTAGATTGGATATCAGGGAAAATTTATTCACTGAAAAAGTCATCATGAAGGGGAACAAGCTGCCCAGCAAAGTTATTAATCCACCATCCCTAGAGACATTTAAAAAATAGATGCGGTGCTTAGGGATGTGGTTTACTAGTGAACTTGACAATGTTAGGTTAATGGATGGACTCCATGATATTAAGAGGCATCTCCAACCGATGCAAATCCACAAGTTCTGAAACAATATGAAATTTTCATTAAAGTTGTTAAAATGATTGCAGCCTGTTAGGGAGTGATGGGATCCACTTGGATCAATAGTCAAGAGAATACTTTGCAGTAGGCTAGCCAGTTTGCTGAGATGGGCTCTAGAGTGAAGGACTCAGAGGATGGCGTCCAAACAGGAATTTTTAAAAGTATGCAAGGATCATAATGGATTTCTGATTTTTTCTAAAGCAATAAAAATAGCAAAATTTACCTTAGTTAGGCATTTTAGTTAGTAAATATTCCTCCACAATAGAATCTGGTGTTATTAAGTGCATTTAATCTACTAATTAGTTCTAATTGACTGCATAATTGTTCTAATTAACAGCATTTCCTTATTAACTGCATATTCAGCTGTTTTTTCTTTCAAAACTTTTTGAAGAGATGTTAGAAGAGTCATGAAGCAGATAATGCAGAGTTCTTCCTCACTTCCCATTGACTCTTAATTGTTAATCTTGCATAACAATTGTTAACATAAGTGTATTGGTGGGAGACTAAAAATATTCATATCCTCTCCCTCTTTAAATTTCTGCCAATATTTGCATGACTGTTTTTTCTGTTGCTCTTTCCAGGAGTCTTATTTACTCCCTATATCTTGTTCCACATGCCTTCATCTCTGGATGCCCTACCATGTCAATATTTACTGATAATTTCCGTATACCCTTTCTCACTTCTTTCTCACAGATAACAAATGTTTCAGCCCAAACTAGTTTCAGGAATCTATAATAATTTTGAATTTTTTGTGCATTTCATCCCCCAAAGTTTCATTTAGGCCATGCAAATTAATCTCTTATTTGGGGAATATAAGTCAGAAGTTTAGGTGTCTTGGGATTTCTCTTTCATGAAAAGGAAAAATGCATGTCTAGTCTACATGAAAGGAAAATCAACTTCTGTTGTTATGATGCCTCTGCAGTGTGGGAAATGTGGCAATATTTTTGTCTCAAAGAACAGAGATTAATATTTTGATTTGCATGGGAAGATCAAGGTGCTTTGTGTATTTTATCCAGATACTTGATTTAGTAAATAACGAGAATTGAAATTAAGGTATTAAAGATTGATTCTTAATTTGCTTTATACAAATCACCTTTGAAATCTGAAAGAAAAGAAGAAAGAATACACCATTAATAAACATGTAATTAAAATTTTTATTTGCTGTAATACTACGGAATTATTTCAATGAGAGAATTATCATGTGCAAGTAGTTAATCTTTTCTGTTTTATGTAGTAAAAACCACTCAATTCTAGTGTATTTGTCTTTATACTATTCTACTGTGATTTTTCCTCATAGAAACCCTGATCCAATGACAAGTTTAATAGAAGAGTTCTTGTGACTTCAAAGGACTGGCTCAAAGGGAGACCAAAAAGCCAGCTGAAAATTCTGTGAATAAAAGTGCATTATCTTCTCAACATGACCAGCATGAATGTGTCACAGAGAAAGATCATGAATAACTTATGATTCATTGGAAGCAAGAAGAGCAGACTTTGAACTCAAGTAATAGCATTTTGTAAAAGTTTGCACTTAGCAGCTATTAAACTTGAAATTGCTAATTTACCTTTCAGGTGTTATTAGATGTGTGAAGATTCACCAGTCTTCAAATTACAGAAAAAAAGCATCACACTATAACACTTAAGGCATGTACATTTCTATAATGCATTACAGCGAGGTATACGTGCAGAAAAGCAGTAATGTGGAATAAGTTGTTGCAAATGAATGGGAGGGAAAGAAAAAGATGTGTGTGCAAAAGTGACATATATTTTTCAGAATGTCTTCAAAAGAAGAGAGGGCTAGAGAAACATTTTGCCTGTTGTACACTTCTTTTCGATGTTCTAATAAGTTTAAATAAAATGAATATAACCTTCTGCCTTTGAAGAGAAATATATCAGGAAATTAAAGCATGGAAAAATCATGTGCAGATATCAGATGTATCTGCTTTGAATGTTAGGCCTTTCTGTTAGGATATCAAGCTTGATATTTAGATTTGCTCCATGTTTTTATCTCAATAGTATTAAAATAAATTGCAAAATTCTTTCCTCAGTTCTATAAATATGTTTAGCAAAATAACATCATAACTATGATGTTATGTTATAACATAGACTCCTGTGGATTATGAGACTGATAAAATACTTCTATAGATACTCTTATAAAATTAATATTTTTTTTCCTATTGCAGTACGTATTTGAATGTTTCTTTAAAAAACATTTTTAAATCCTTTGGGGGGAAAAAAAGCAGCATCCTCCACAGAAGTTCTTTTTCCTTCTACAGAAGGAAAAGCTTCCTATCCATATTTATTAAAAAAAAAACACTCCAACCAAGGAAACTTATTTTCTCAGGAGGCAGAAGAGGGTGAGAGAAGGGAAAGAAGAAAAATGAAAGTAAGTGGAATGGTAGGGGAAAGGAAAATAAAAATGCTAAATTGTCAGGTTTCCCTCAGGCACATGAGATAAGTATGTCTTTACTTCAGAGACGTTCTTACCGAAAATTTTTGACACCAAACCATCTTCATCATAGATGTGAGTGTTTGCTTCTTATGTTTGGATCCCCATTGGGACTGTAAGGAAATAACTGTTAGCTTGGCAAAGAGTCTGTTTGGATCTCAGCATACAAATAAGTATATTATGCTTTTTGTGTACAAACTCTTGACACCTACTTTTTTTTTTTCTGCTATGTGCGACCAAGATTTTATGCACAATGTGAATCTCTATATCATACAGAGCTTTCTGCTGTCTGTAAAGGGCCCACTGGTATCACTGCTGAGAGCTTGGTATATTAAATGAATGAAGAATATGCAGCTGAGCAACTGAAAATTAAATAGCAACAGTTAAATTCACTGATAACCTCTTGACATGGAGTTATTGTAAACCCTCTCTTAAGTAGTTACGGAAATCCATAGAAAATATTTTCATTCAATGTCAATGCACATATATTTATATTATCTTTCCCCCACCTTATTTTAAGCTTACATAATAAACTCTCCCTTATTTTTTGGTGCAAGTTTTAAAAATTTAAATTTTTATTGAAATTAATATATAGAAAACATAATCAACAACATATTTTATTAGTATATTCACAGTTGAACTGAAAATATCCACTACTGCAATATTCATTTGAAGTTTTATGTAAATACAGCTTTGGTGCAACAATTCTTACAAGTGTCTGACTTTCAAACAAAACCCAAAAATCAAGGATGCCTTACCTCAGTACCTCACTCTCAATTCTTATGTTAAGCAGGACACAGCCTAGAGCAAGCTACTAGAAACTCGGCAAGAAAACACAAAACTTTAATCAAAGTCTGTCTTGTCAGAGGAGAAACCAGCCTCATTCAAAATCCTCCTGTCTCCAACTGTGGATGATACAACGGTGCCTGAAAAAGGCCCTTGGGATTTTGTGCCCTGAGGCAATGGAACCTTTCATGAGGGATGCCCCCCCCCGCCAAAACCCCTGTTATAATTTAGAATTTCTATTGATTTTTAACTTTACTAGATGATTGGTCTTTTTCTTACCTAGAATCTTAAAGTAATTGGATAGTTTCTTAACTCATAATTTTACTAGAAATTCAATCCCTTTGAAACCTATAAAGACCCCTTGCTATGCTACGTAACCAGATTAGCTAGTGGAACACCTTCGGAGAAATAAACTACCTTCGGAGCCTCTGCAGCAAGTCCCGGAGTCTGTGTCTCTTGTTAGCTCGTAGCTGGCACTCTGCCTCAGGAGCTCTCGGAGCTATCCGAACCCCGTAGCAGCTGGGAGCTAGAACCACCCTAGCACCGGCAGCGGCATCCAACCTCTGTAAAAATTGATGCCGAGGGAAAAGAATAAACTTCAATAACAAGACTTGAATTTTGTTTTCTTAAGTGTATTTTGGACCCCTCAGTGTATTTCTCTTCTATTGTTTGTTCCAATTTCACCCTGACCAAACCTCAGCAGAAACAACATGGCAAACTACTCCGTAGATGACCTTCACTTGTTATTTCATAGAATCATTTCATTTTTCCGGCTTCAACCTGCTTCCTACTTCTTTCAGGTAGTATTCAACAATTCTTAGTATATTTGAAAAGACAAGAGACACCTTCCCCCTCTCAAAAAAAATTGTAATTATATATATATATCACAATTATTTTTACTCCTTCCTAGACTAGCTTATTTATTCACTCCTTGTGTGGAATCACCTATTTAACTTTTCTTGGTCTTTTAAAGTTCTAGTAAATCTTTTTTTGAGCCATAAGTACTGTTATAGATAAAAACGAGATCAAGCCGAATTAAATATGATTAAAATAAGCGATATTCATTTTGTGACCGAAATACAGTCCTGGATAGTCACAATCAAAAAAGGGACAGCGCCGAGCCCGGGGTCATCACCAGGAAAACACACTCTGATCTGATCTGTATTGCATCAGATCCCCCAATGTTCACACCACAGCTTTGGTTAGCCCAGTTTTTATACAGTTCTCAGAGAGGAGGTCTTTGTCTTCTCTTTTCGTTCAGCATATTCATGTAGCTTTCTTTCACTGCGTTGAGCTGGACAAAACCATATCCTGGAAGATGATGAATTCTGATGAAGGCATGTCCTGGCTTTTGGGAAGGCGACTTTGAGATGTATCCTGTCGTTATGGGAAACCGGGCATTCAGATGTATTTTTCCCATGGCGTTGATTATCTTTAATCAAGGGTGCTTATCGGGTCCTCATAGCTTGGGTGCCTCCCTAGACAGGGCCATCTCCACTTCGGCTAGGTCTATTAAGTTGTTAATTTGAGCTGTCCTACTTTTGTTGGATGTTACAATGATGTAATCAAGCGATCTGTGTCTTTGCTGTCTGTGGTTCGGTTTTTAGCTTTTTTACTTTGCTCTTACAAATATTGCTTATTCTACACTACTATATAATTCTTACACAAATTACATTATATTCATCTATTACAACTACTATGTAAGCTTGTTCCACACAGCAGTTGTGAGGCTGCACCTGGAATACTGTGCCCAGTTTTGATCCCCACGAGTGAAGAAAGATGCAGACAGACTGGACAGGGTCCAAAGGAGGGCCATGAAGGTGATCAAAGGGCTGGAGAGCTTGCCTTAGGAGGAAAGACTGAAGGAGTTAAGTTTTTTCTGCCTGAGGAGAGAGGGCTCAGTGGGAAGCTAATCACAGTATTCCACTAGTTTTAGTACGACTGCAAAGATAACAGAGGCTCCCTCTTCACAAGGCACCATGAGAAGACAAATGGCAGTGGGTAAGAGCTGTACTGGGAAAGGCTTCATCTGGACAAAAGAAAGGAAATTTTTACAGTGAAAACAGTCATTCCCTAGAACTGCTTGCTGTGACAGCCCCCATCATGGGGAAGTTTCCATGAAGCCATTGAACAGGGTTTTAAATAATTTTATCTGCGCTTCCTTTCCCACAGAATGTTGGACTGGGTGATCTATCAAGGTCCTTTCCAACCTATGCTGTTTTATGATTGATTCTATAAACAAAAAGAATGCACAGATCTGTTTCTTCTCTTTTACTTATATTATATTATGTTGCTTTTCTTAACAGCAAATGATTCACAGCTTTCTATTAGAAGAAAGTAGTCTCTTCCTTGAAAAGAATGACAAATCCTTTCTGGCAGAAGTGAGACTCATGTGTGTCAGATATTCCAGATTCTGCTGCAAGACCTATCTTTCTACTACCTGTTTGTATGACATCATGTTAGTCTACAGTGATTTCTTGTGTACTGTGGATTATGTGTGCATTGGGTTATGTGTCTGAAGGAAAGGCTTGTAACTTATTCAGACTGCTTAGAGCTGCCTGCTCTAAAGTTCTCAACTTCACTTTGGAATTGCAGTTGTAGTTTAAGTCTGAGACACTATGTCTGCATTCGAATGCAGTGTTTCTCTTTTTTTTTCTTTATAAATAGACTAATCCCAGAAATGAGCTGCTAAGCATTCAGCTGATGAGAAGGTAAATAAGCAAGCTCCACTGTGAGTATCATGACTCACTCCATTTAGTACGTACTTTGGTGTCCAGATTCAGTTCAAAGAAACATTTTTTCCTACCCTCCATTTTTGCATAATGGCTCCCAGGGGGCAGCAATTGCTGGGAAAGATAGGTTCTCCTAACACAAATGGGTTCAATGCTTCATAGCCCACTGCTAAGAATGAGAATTTGAGGTTTGGTCTCTGTTTCAAAGACTGCACATGCACTTGACTTTAAATGGGGAAGATACTGAAATGGTATTGGGAGGAGAGAATTTCCCAGACTGGTGTCCAGACTTTCCTCCCAGCCTCATGTGGAAAAACACATGCTTAAGGAAAAGGTTAAATGGGATTTTGGCGTGTCAGATTTTTCAAAGTTGACTTTTCAGAGCTCGTCTGCAGCTGAAGTCCTTAGCAGTGTTTTCTTGCTGTTCCTTACTGCTCATGAACAGTGATTTTGATAGGCTTGGGCAGTTAGGCTCCCAGCAAATCCATGCCTAAATTCCTTTAAAGTGTGCATGCTAAATTTTCCTTTAGCCTTCAATGTATGGACACTTTTAAAGTGTACCTGGCAATTTGCAAAAACTATTGAGAAAAGCAAAAAAGCAAACACATTTCCTTGATTTTCCCAGCTAGCTCAAGTTTATGAAGTCAAACACAGGGTGCAAGCACAATTTTTATATCTCTCCCATTGAAGAGAAGTGGGTTTGACATCTGGAGCCTTTTCTATAATTTTCATTTTAAGATCAGTTTAATAATACATATTCTTTCTAGATGTCAGCCTGGTGGTATTTAGAAATTTCTGTGATCTTTCTAAATAGGCTGAAAACAACAATGAGAATGTAACACAACATTTTGTATTAATGACATAAATTAATACAGAGATATCACTTCTATAGTCAAAGGTAATAACTGAATTTGAAGTTTCCAGTTTTGCCTTAATATTTTTTTGGTCATTGTATGCAACATTATCTTCTAGTTATCCTATATTATTGGGAAATGATAAAAAAAAGAGTTTAAACCATTATAACATATTTATACTAAAATAAGTATAAAGTACATTATGCAAGGGAGAAGAAATATGTGGATATTTACTAGAAAAATTACCATATAGCTAGTTAATAGAAGACTGTAGTGAAAAGAATGAAAATTATACTTGCTAATTAGTACTGAGCTGTTAGAGAAATAACTTTGGAAGATACTTAAGTGATTTTTTAAACACAAAAAACCAGTGAGGCAAGCAAATCCATCACTTAATGCTCTTTGCTCATTTTAAATGAAAATACTTTATTTTGCTCTTTCCCCATACCTAAGCCACATGCTTTCCGTTTTTTCTCCTTTGGTTTTTTTTTGTTTCTTTGTTTTGTTTGGAGTTTTTTTGTTTTGGTTTGGTTTTTTGCTTGTTTGTTTGGTTTTTTTTAAATTTGCACATGTGCTTCACAGCACGTGGATATTCCTGAAGGAACTGCAGCCCATGAAGAGGCCACGCTGGACCCTGAAGGACTGCAGCCGATGGGAATGTCTCACACTGGAGCAGGAGAAAAATGTGTGGAGGAAGAAGCAGCAGAGAGAAGCTATTAGGCTGACTGCAGCCCCTCATTCCTCATCCCTCTGAGCTACTTGAGAAAGAGGATGTATAGGAGTTGGAGATGAGTGAGTGAAACTAACCCGGGGAAGAGCAGGGAGTGGGCTTTAGTTCTTATCTATTTTTTAGTTTTTGTCTGTTCTTGTCTGTTTCTCACCATCAAACTATAAATTATTTTTCAATCATTTACTTTTCTCCAGATTGAATCTGTTTTGTCCATGACAGTAACTTGCTAAGTGACTGCCCCATCTTTATCTTGACCCACCAGCTTTTCATTCTTATTTCCTCTCCCTGTCCTGTTGAGGAAAGGGAGTGAGAGAGCAGCTGGGTGTGCATCTGGCAGCCAGCCAAGGTCAAGACACCACAGATTCTTTCATTCTTTGGAGCTTGCAGAAAAACTTGAAAGCCAACAGATTTTATCCAGTCAAATAATATTCTGCGTTTCAAATACTTGTGTCAATGTGAAACCTAATGCATGTTTCTCTCCTTCAGGTTGAAAGAAAGGATTAGTGGAAAAATACTTAAAACTTAGCCTGCAATTTTTTTTAACATATGTGAAGTCAAATTATATCCATAATCCACTGCCATACACATGCACTTTCTTAAAAATAAACATGTTAACGTATGTATATGCATTCCTAAACATAATAATTTCTTCTAGTTTTTGGTATGAGAAGGTATTTTAGTTCACAGACCTCAGCTCCTGATGTGTACAAGTCACTGAAACAGAATGTAAAGCCAACTTGAAAGACAACCAAAAAAATTATTTGAATAAGAATGGAAAACACAGATTTAATTAGGGCAACAATTAATAACTAACCTCTGGGTCAAGTGATTCATATGGAAAAAATAGTCCTCCTTTTAAAATTCAGTGACAAAGTAATTGCCTCTGATAGTGCAATACTTTGGTCAAGGCAAAGATCACATATGATGAGAAAACTCTCCTAATCCAGTCACATTTGTACATGATTTTTCAAAGGGTTTAAGAGTAACAAGTAAAAGTGGTGGCTTTCTGATGAAAAAACACCAGTGAGCATGCTGCTGATGGCATGACTTGGGTTTTGGACCCATCTCTCTTTAATTTCAGTTTCAAACTCTTCTGTTTGGAAATACTAAATGGCTGGGAATCATTAATCGAGGATTGCAGCTCCATAGTGAGCTAACCAATCCATCTAAACATTTATTCATTTATTATTTATTTTATTGAGTGCATTGTGTAGCTCAGCTATTGAGTGTAAAGGTTTCAACACCATAAGTTCAAAGTGTAGGGTTTTTTTCTGTGTGAGTGTCAGAGAAAATTATGTACCTATTTGTTATTCAGAGGCTTCTCTGAGGATTAACAACTTACTACAGGCTCCAGTTCATGCTCTTCAGCAGCAATATTTCCTGTCCATTTGGCTTCAGAGTGGTATTTTCTCTCCCTGTTTTGGCCATCATGTAATAGAGAAGTTCTGCAGGCCAGATTCAGAGACACAAAGCTGTGCCCAGCGGCATCTTTTTCCCCAGTATAATATGACATAGAGAAAAGATGTTTCTAAGTAAATTCATTAACATCTAACACTAACTTGTAAAATTTCAAAAATTATTTACATTTAGAAAACAATATACTGAATTAATTGTATTGACTACAAACACAAGAGTGATCAAACTTTTTTTAGAAGTAGCATAAATGAGAAAACTTTTACTCTGAAGACTTAAATGCCTTTGTGGGTAGTAATGCTAGAAAAAGACATGTACAATGATTCTATAATTGACAAAAAGATACAGAGATAATTGTATCTCACACTTTTTTGTTTGTTTGTTTGTTTTCCAGAAGGGATTATTATAAGGACTAAGTTTATAGGGAAGCCCTTAAGGTAGGTGCTAAACATTCAGGGACCAGTTATAAACGCAAATGCAGCCAATGCCTTAACAGAAGGAGCTATTTTACCAAAGCTGAAGTAGACAGATAAGATTTGCCTATTTAGCTGACTTGTGTAAGCAAGTCACCCTTTAGGGGGGAAATATAGGTAAAAACAAAAATATTTTTGCATTTTGGTACCCCTGAGGTATTGCCATTGAAAATATATAATCTAAATGACGTATTGAAAGGATATTTTTCAAACTGAGAAAATTGAAAATATTAAAAGTTATCTTGTTCTTCTGAAAAAGCTTATCAACAGCACTGCAAATATCTTTAGGAAAAGGCATTCAGTATAACAAAATGAGTACTTGTCATGCTGCCTGGCAAAATGTATGAGAAGAGACTCAAGATGTTGAATCTCAGATGTAAAGTGTGTATTCATATGAGCTGTGTGTGTGTACTTATGAGTTTTTATGTGTATTTATTAGGAATTTTATTATACATATAAATTTGCTGTTTAATAATCTAAGATTTTAATTTATTACCATGTCTGTGAGAGGCAGAGTAAGCATCTCTCTAGATAGATCCTGTTGCTGCTGATCAACTGGGCCGTTGGTCTTGTGAAGACTTGGAATCCATACTCTTCAAGAAAATTAAAAATTATTCTTTTTTTATGAGATTAATAAGTCCATGCTATAGATAGAATCTAGAGACAAAGGCTTGACCAAAAATTTAGTTTCAGATATTGAACATGTCCTTCATTCAGAAAAAGAATTTGGGATTGGTATACTGTGCTACAAGAATTCCATGCTCAGTGGTCTTTTCCACATAAGGAATTCTTATATAGAGTAAATATTTAGGTTTTATCCTTCACACAATTTTAAATTTACATTTGCTTTACAATTGTCCTGGGTGATAGATGAAGGTGAGATAACTTGATTTTCTTGCAAAGGAATGGAACAACTTGATAACATTATAAAGATTCAATTTCAGGGCTTTATAGACAAGTAGAGAAACACATTAGATTATTATTAGGAATATTAATTATTGTGTCACTTTGACACATAGCACAGATCAACCTGTACTTATGTATATAGAGCAAAGTTTTCAGATCATTGGTTTACAGAAGTAAAGAAATCACTAATTACAAAGTTCCATCATTATTTATTTTTTCGCATGTTTCTGTAAATATAAATACCCAAGGATAGTTGCCATTAAAAGATATATGCAAGGAGTATATTTTCACAAATCATTGAGATTCACTTGATCTCCAGTCATATCTAAAGATATGACTAAAATCTAAAGCTGAAATAACCTTTTGATAGACTTGGATATGAGTAAAGAGATTTGAAGCAAATACTGTGTCTTCAATGAAAATTCAGCATTTCCTTAGAGGAATTTCAGAATGAATGCTTCTAGCTTAGCACTGCTGAAAATGAGAACCAAACATTTCTCCACCAGATTTTGTCTCTGCTTGTTAAGTGGTAGAGGTTCTGCAAAACACAGAGTTCAAAGGGTTAATGTAAGTTCAGGTGCTCTTGGGAATGCCTAAGTACCTCCCCTGGGAGGAGGGAAGTTTGACACTGTCTTTTCCAACACAGGATGCCCTGCAGTCCTCTGAGGCATATTGCAGGGATGGGCTTTGCTTGGTTGCAGAGCAGCAGTTGATTTTTTGCACAGTTTTTTACAGAGGGCAAAGTCCTACCGTGATCTTGATGCTGTTGGAGGCAATCATGATGTTTAAGTCTTTTACACTGTCACCAGAAAGTTATTATCTAACTAGTTGCACACTAACACAAATGTGATTTCTGAAAAGTAAGGAAGATACTGTGGAAAACT
>JANRGV010000001.1:71040209-71061439 GCA_024734035.1 Alethe castanea
CTTTTCTTTTCTTTTCTTTTCTTTTCTTTTCTTTTCTTTTTCTTTTTTCCTTTTTGTTTTTTTTAAATTTTATATTTTATGTTGCAGAAAAGAAAAAGCTCATGTAACACCCTTGAGAGAAAGGCAATTCATACTTGCCTTCTTTCACTGAACGTCTTGAGCCACAGGTTCTGTATGTGGATACCAACAGTCTGGTCCCAGAGGCGGTTACAGATCTCTGTTCAGTGGGGAACCTGGTTCCAAAAATAAAATTCATAGGGGAAGGCTTATACTTTCCTTGGTATCAATCAAGAAAAGTCCCTGCATCTTTTTATTGCAACTTTTATTATATTTTTATATTTAAGTCATTGGCCACTTTCTCTTCCTTTTCTTGCCAGCTTTTTACTGGAGCTAATGACCAATTTCTGCTCCAACATACAAAAAGCTTTGTACCTTTGATAAATTACAGCATTTGTCAAAAGACTGTCATTGCTTTAATGATGCCCCTGTCTTGAGATGTTTCACTTGTCTTTTAGTTGTCTAGAGAAAACTTATGCTATGTGCTTGGAACACAGTCCTTTTACATTTCTGTACCTAAGAGAGTCTAATTAAACTCTTCCAATTACAGTAATTTCAAGCTGCTTATTTAGACCATATAGAACCAGATAATTGTGTCTTTGCAGGAGCACATTACTGATTTTTCCGTGAGTACTCTCCCTCCATTCCAGTAAGGCAAATACTTTCCTTGCACCATGTAATATCAGGTTGTTTATATGACTAAAATCCATAACATATCTTTAAGAAAATAACACCACTCGAAATACAGCCTTATATAGAAAGAACATGCATATTTTTGGAAAAACACCAGGCCTTGACTGACAGTAAGTGCAGTTTTTAAGAGCTAATGGCCAGTTTTTGTCAGAAAAAAACCCCAACTAAACAAAATCAAACAAGACACCCACCTGCAACAGCACCATCTGCTGGTCCTCAAATTTTGATACAAATTGTCAGCCTCTTACTGAAAACCATACTGCTCATCATGGACACAGTTTATGAGGACTTACTTGTAGGGAACTGCCAGAATAAATGGAAAATTTTGCAGTAAAAAGCAGCTCATTCTAGTCCATAATGATTTTCTTTTTTAAAGTGGCCAAGAGCTGGCAAGAGTTCTTGTTTCTTTTCATAGTAGTCTGTAAGCTTTAAAATGGGAAGGACTGCCTCCTGTTTGAATTTTACCTGAAATTAGAATTAAATATAGGGAGTGTAAGGAATTGTGAGTGATGCATAAAATTTGTCTAGAAGGGAATTTGTACCACCTAACTTCTTTTCAAAATGTTTTTTCTTAAAATGGAAGATACATATAATAAAAATAGAGGTCAGTTCACAGTTTTTGTTTTAGTTTCCATTAATTAAATAAAAAATATATTTTCATGGCTGGGTAAAGAAAGACAGAATCAGACTAACCGAGTATAAAGCATAAGAGAGAAGAAAATTTTACAAATGGAAAGAAAAAGAATGAAGTGAAATCTTAGTTTTACCAAACTTCATTATCAGCATCCTTTAAAACAATGAAAGAAGGAAGTTGGGTTGTCTTCAGATCTATTGTATTTTTCTTCAAGTACTGATAAAGTTAAACGAGGTTGCTAAACAGAGAATGTCTACATTTAAAATAAGAAAAAATAGTATAGAAAGAATTTGTAAAGCAAAATAGATTGTAAATGCACCTTGGGCTAGCCAATATCAATCACTCCAGTCACCAAGCAATCTCTCTTCAGACTTTATTCACTTCTTTGCAATAAAGCATCAAAAAGTAATATTCAGTTAGCATTGGATAGTCTGCCAATACTCAGAGTTCTTGTTTCTAGAATTTTTTTTTTTAATCCCACCAAAAGAGTTTTTCCTGACAGCTTAGAGTAGTTCCCAGTCTGTGTCAGATGATCCTCAGAACAGTTTCTTCTTCTCATACTGAAATTTGAATTCTTACAGAGAAGCAAATCAGAATGGACCTGAGTGATGTATTTCAGACAGTTATTTATTTACCAGAAATGTGTCTGCCAAAATAGAGGGCTTCAGAAAGTGCCATGTCTAAAGCTGAATTATCCAACAAGGTTTACACAAAATGAAAAAAATGTGGCAGATATGATGAAGAATTGTTTCAGAACTTCTGAGGTTTTTGTTTTTCACATACTAGTAACAAAAGGCAGGGAAATTAAGGATTAAATACATCAAATTAGTACTACTGATGACAACATGAACATGAAGCTCAAGAAGGCCAAGTGCAAGGTCCTGAGCCTGGGCTAGGACAATCCCAAGCATGGATACAGAATGAGGAAGGGGGCTGGATATAGAGTAGCCCTGAGGAGAAGGACTTGGGCTGTGGGTTGATGAGAAGCTGATTATGACCTGGCAAAGTGCACTTGCAGATCAGAAAGCCAGCTGTGTCCTGGCTGCATCAAAAGAGGCATGGCCAGCAGACCCAGGGAGGTGATCCAGCCTTTCTCATGAGACCTCACCTGGAGTGCTGCACCCAGCTCTGGGCCCCCCAGCAATGATCTGTGTGAGTCCAGAGGAGTCCACCAAGATGACCAGAGGAGGATTGAACCTTCTCTCTCTCCTATGAAGACAGGCTGAGAGAGCTGAGGCTGTGCAGCCTGGAGAAAGTTCTCTGACCTTACACCAGTGTTGCTGTACCTGAAGGGTTACTACAAGAAAGATGAAGTGAGACTTTTTACAAGGGCATGCAGTGGCAAGACAAAGAGAAATGTTTTAAAACCAAATAGGAATAGGTTTAGATTAGATTTGAGGAACTAATTCATTACTGTGAGGATGGTGAGGCACTGGTACAGGCGGCACAGAAAAGTTGTGGATGTCCCATCCCTGGAAATGTTCAGAGCAATGTCGGCTGTGGCTTTGAGCAACCTGGTCTAGTGGAAGCTGCCCATTCTTTGGCAGAGTATCTTGGAAATAGATCACTGAATAATCAAAGTTGGAAGAGATCTTCTAGCAAAACTGTCAACCCAGCATGACCGCAGTAGCCCCTAAACCATATCCCTAAGTGTCATATCCAGATGTCAGTTGGACACTTCCAGAGATAGCAACTCCACCTGCCCCCTGGACAACTTATTCCAACCACTCATTCAGTGAATTTTTTTTCTAATATCAAATCTTATCTTGTTCTTTCACTTAAGACATGCTAGAAGAGCTGATCATTAAGGTCCCTTTGAACCCAAATCATTCTATGATTCACAAAGGGTGAGGCAGTGACCTGCAGAGGGTCTCCAAGGAAACCAGAGGCAGAACCAGAAACTTAGGTCAACCCACAGTGTCATACTCCACTTGCTATAAGTTAGGCGATAAAAAAGATCACCGACTTTCTTCAAGGCTTAAGTGTTTCTTTAATATGGTCTATAAGAAAAAATTGTTTGATTCTTATTCATAGGTGTCAGGCCTGTAGGAAAACCCTAGCAAAAAGCATAGATATATCCTGACACATAGGAACCAGATATTATTCAATAAAAAGGTTTCCCTTTTTATTGGAAATTATTTGAACTCAGTTGCCAGATTCTCAGAAATTAGAACACCCAAATACATGGAGGAATTTTCCATGCATAGAGGTCCTGTAATTTTTGACATCCTTTAATTTGATAAGAACCAGGCTTTATTTGCTATTAGAATATGTAGCATATTTTTAGCACTTCACCAAAGTTTTTAAAGACTACTAACACAAGAGGAATGTTACAGTGACCTTGCCAAAATAACTTGAAAATAATGTGTTTTATTTAAAAAGTCATACTGGAATTACATATTTTCCTAGAACCATGCAGTTTTGTTTGAAATGTTGAAATGAAGTATTTTATTTTATCTTTGCTTTCCTGTTGAACATATTCAGGCAGAAATTTTAGTCAAAATGCAGTAGACAAACTTGAGCAGTCAGAATTGTCATCAAGATTTTAGTTTGTGAGATACTTATTCAAGTTCATCCTGTTACGATTAATCAAATATTTTTTTCTAGCCCAGACAAAACAGAAGTAAATATACAGTTTCATTTACATCCTATTCTTAAGCACTGAATAATAGGACCCAGTACACCACATGGTCATACAGAGTGCAGAAGCTGCCGTAGTAGAAGTTGAAGAGACAAGCTGAAGTCTCATTCCGTAGATAAGTAGGATGTTCAAGTAAATTCAAGTAAATCTGTAACATTCTTCCTCATATTTTTTTCCAGAAAGACATAAGGAAAGTTCACTTAAATGGAAATCAGAATAAAGCCAGTGTCACAAACAAGGCATAATTTAGTACACAATTATTTTTCCCTGCCATCTTGATTTTATGCAGTACTTAGAGTAAAATAGTACTTTCATAAACAGAGGGACGCATATGTAAATTTTATAACACTTTTTTGTTCAGTTTTCTCCATTTCTCTCAACAGTCCAAAAAATATCTCTCTCTTCTTTCCTAAGTTCTCTGTGTAGAGTAGACCTACTGACATCCCTAGCCATCGAACACCAGAAATCCTGTCTGACTTTCTTGAAATTCTGAAGTGAGCACTGTTTAAAACAGAAAGATTAATTAAAATGAAAGGGTTTGACATGTTTCTCCATGATTCATGCTAGGCAAGTTCTGTACTACTTGTGCCATAGATGGGTCATTAATAGATAAAATTATTGAAATAAGTGATGATGCATGTGTGTGGAACTATCACACCAGAAACATACACATAGAAATCTTAGAAATGGTGATATAATACACATGTAAATTTGTTGACACTTTTTGTTCACTTTTCTACATTTCTCTTAACTTTTAGAAAAGATTTTCTGGTCCATGTAGTTCTTCTTGCAACACAAAGCACCTTCAAGAAGAAAAATATGAATAGCAATATGAAAATTACTCATAGCATAGCCTATATTTCGTGATGTGTTTAGACCAGCTTAGAGTAAGCCTCAATAGTTTAAACCATTTAGCTATAACACATTACTTGCATTGCCAGACAAACAGACAAGAATGTGTTAATCAACACATTAGAAAACTTTATTTTGATATTTCTGCCCTACGCAAAAACAAGTCTTGCCATGAGTATAAAGAAACACTTTGCTTCTTTATTCAGTGATACTGTGCGGTTTATTTTTCGTGACACAGATTTCATTTTACGTAAACTAGTTACAACACTGCCTGTAAAAGAAATCAATCTCATCAGCGCAGAGGGGGCAATTTTTTCATCTCCAGTTTGACAGGAAAGGGTACTGCAAAATGAATTACTGGAGGAAAAATGTGAGGATTACTTCTAAGTACTTGCTGACATGTTCCTCCCAGATATCTTTTGGCACAGTTTGACTGGAAACTGACTCAAGCTTTTCAGAAAAATATGTTTACAGAGGACCCATGGTTAGTATAATAGATTTTTTCAGAGCAACCTGAACCAAATCTATCTTATTGATCTTACTATATGCAATAGTTTAGTCTGCCTGTGGGTGCTCCATGAGAAATGGAGTCAGGAGAGTATAACAGTTTCTTTCACAAATGAAGTTATTTAAATATGGGATTCCAATCCTTTTTTGTTTTATTGAAGCAAAGAGAATTTATGACTGTTGTTAGGTGGTTATGATGTTGAGATGAGGATGTGGGGCATAGCTACAAATATTAATGAGCAATCTTCAGGGTGAAAAGGAGAACTTTGATCTACAGGGGATTTACAAAATACCCAAAATCCATGCTCTTCACATGAACTACATGCCACTCCCTGTAATATGCCTGTCTCTTTTGCCCATATTGCAGTTGAGGAATAAGGTCTATGGTAGTTCTCTACTGCTATCTTGTATATGATTTCTTCCTCATTATCTGGATTGCTTCAATGACTGTGATATAGGAGACAAAAACATCTTCCTTCTTTCATGTATTCATGTGCATACATGTGCAAACATACACATTTGTATTTTTTATATGATTCATCAAAACCTCTGCATCCTATGTGTATGTGAAATGCTCTATTATAATTGATGAGGGCATTAGGGAAAGTCTTTAAGCTTCATATCATTTAATAGAAATTTTTATATGTTTCATTTATATTGTTTTATCTAGTTTATTTCACTAATTCATGAGGGAGAGTTCTGTTGTTAGGGTTACTAACGCAGAGCATGAGAGAGAAATACCCCTGAGTAAAAACCTTATTAACAGCTATTCAGTGAATTTAATTCTTCCTGGAATACTGCCACCAATTACTTTTTGGCATGCTGACTTACACAAGTTTCACAGTATCTTATACCAACAGTTGCTATGAGTACACACCATCAGAATTACCTTAATTGGCTGAGTATTTTGAAAGTTTCAGCCTAGCATGACCTGAGCTCACATGGACTAGAGAAATGAGAATGGAAAACAAAAAAGAAGTAAAACTTGATGTTGAGGTACACTAAGTCTGTCCACCCTTCCTGAACTGTAAAGATTTTGTTTTCCTTCTTTCTCTGCCATGTTTTAACCTTAGAGATTCCCATTTAATATGAATAAAATTAAATTTGAAAGAAAAGAGGAGGCTCATCATGGAATGTTCTTAATGTTCCAGTGGCCTGGTTTTGGCCAGGACAGAGTTAATTTTTCTCAGTAGCTGTGAGCAGGAGGGGCTGGGACCCCGGTGGGAATGTCTAAATTGTTACTCATACTACCTCAGGTCATCACTGCAGTGAGAAGAAGGGTGTGGTGGTGTAGGGAACAATTGTGCATGGTTGCCCGGAGTCTGCAGTGAGCACTTTTGTATGTGAGCTCTCTTTTTGAATACTTTTGCTATTAATATTGGTATTGTTCATTTTCTTAACTCACTTCTCTTTCCAGTATCTTATCTCAACCCATGTTTATCGGCTTTTTGTGCTTTCTGTTTTCAAGTCCATCCCCGAAGTAAAAAGGGGAAGCAGTAAGGGAGAGGAAGGGAGCAAATAAGCAGTGTCTGATTTGGGATAGTCTTGGCAGCAGGTGGGACACTGAACCACGACGTTCAGCAAAAGTGGCATACATGTAGAAGGACTGAGAGGCATTTTGTGGACTTCAGACATGAAGTACTCATTTTAGGTGGATAAAGATTTAGCTGGATGCACCCTGAAGGTAGTGTTCAGCAGTTCAGAATCCTGATGGACACCAGATCAGTGGTGTCCCTCAGGAGTTTGTACTGGGATCCGTGTTATTTATTATCTTATTTAATGACATAGATGAAGGGATTGAGTGCACCCACAGCAAATTGTGGATATCACCAACCTGAAGAGTGTGGTTGCCACACTTAAAGGGTGGGATGTCATCTAGAGACACCTGGAAAAGGTTAAGTGGGCCCGTGGGAGCCTCATGGGGTCTAATAAGACTAAGAGAAGACTAAGACTGATTTGAAGCAACCCTCAGTACTAATCTGGGCTGGGGGATGAAAAGATCAAGAGTACCCTGTGAGAGGAACTTGGAGATGCTAGGCTGGAAATGAGCCAGTAATGTGCAGTTGCAGCCCAAAAAGCCAATTTTATCCTGGGCTGAATCATAAGAAGCATGGCCAGCCATCTGAGGGACATAATTCCACTCCTCCACTCTGGTGAGACCCCACTTGGGGTGCTGCATCCAGCTCTGGGGTCCCCAGCACATGAAGGACATGGACATGTTGGGCTGAGTCTAACGAAGGAACGTCAAGATGAATAGTGGGATAGAGCACCTCTCCTATAAGGGAAGGCTGAGAGAATTGCAATCATTTGGGCTGGAAAAGAGAAGGCTTTAGCCTTAGCATTGCCTTTCAGTACCTGGAGGGAGTCTGCATGAAAGATGAAGAGCAACTTTTTACAAGGGCATCTAGTGATAGGACAAGGGGGGATAGAAGAGACTAGATTTAGACTAGATACAAGGAAGAAATCCCTTACTGTGAGGGTTGTGACAGGTTGGTCAGAAAAGCTGTGGATGCTCCATCCCTGGAAGCATTCAAGGCCAGGTAGGATAGGCTCCTGAGCAACCTGATTTTAGGAAAGATGATCCTGATGATGGATTGGTACTAAATCCTGAAAGATGATGGATTGGTACTAAATGACCATTTTATGATTCTAAGATTTTATACATGAATAGGTATTTTCATAAGTCTTAATAAAGTTAGGAACATTTTCATCTGGAGGGGGAACTTCTGAAATAATTCTTAGTCCAGGCCAGAAGGGAAACTTTTGAGCCCTGTCACCTGAGGTTTTTTCTAACAATAACAAATTTCAAATATGGGACAAGCACTAATGTGTGATTGTGGACTGACATGGAAGAAGCTTTTCTTTATTCTACATTTCCAATGACAGTTTATAATTTTGTCACATTGACTTTGTGACTTTCCTATTGCAGCATAGTTACTCTTGTTGTCCATGAATATATTAGGATGATTTGAATCCTATTGAACCTTGACCTAAAAGACAAGCTGTGGAATAATTATCTCAAGCTAATGGTGAATTGTGTATATATTTATTTTGTTTCTCTTCATTTTGAAGGGATTGCCTTTCAGTTCTATAAACTGTCACATCTAGTTAATAGAAAAGATTATTTTATTTGCTGTCCCTAAATCATACATTATTTTGAACACTTTTATAATTTCCTTTTTATTGTCTTTTTTCTAACCCTATAAAATTGAAACTGTTTTTCTTTAAATGCTGCTTTTTTTGGCTATATATATATATATATATTCATATATATGTTTATGAATGTATATTGTGCACATTCAGGAGTAGACGAAACATTGAGATCCATATGTCACTTAAATAACATTATAAAAACAAGAAAAAAATCTACTTAATTAAAATTAAAACAGTTTTCTTTCTCATTAAAATCATTGTCAATTACTTTTATAAAATATCAATCAGTCTTAACATTTCATTTCTGAAAAAAAATGTTTATGTGAATCTTAGGTCTAAGTGTGTCAAATGGTCATTGCAAACAGAAATATGAATCATAAATTCTCTCTCAGTTTTCAAGGTTCATTGTTTCTGAGTTGAATTGATTTCAACAATAAAAATTGCTTATCTTGCTTTCCAATGTTAAATTTACCTATCTTCCCTAGGTATGAAGGACATTACAAAAATTAGGACTACACAGTATTTTGTGAAAACATCAATTAACTGCATTTTTTTTTATATCAATGGTCAGTAAATATAAATGAGAAAAATCTGTGCCTTCTCCATGCTGGGTACCAGAGCGCGAAGTGAAGGTTTCCAAGTAAATCAGATGCAGGTATAAAATTCTTCCCTAATTTGTGTTTTCTTTATAAAGTTTTCATGTATTACTTAATATCTAGAATACCATGGGTCTAAAAAAAAATATACTCCCGAGCACTTAATGCAGAGTGAGAAACAACCCTTACTCCAAAATGCTCACAGAATAAGGGGGCTCACAATTGAATGCTTTGATTGAGAAACCGAAGTAAAGATATTGGTGTACTAATGGAATAACTCATTCAATCAGATGAAAGGGAAATAATTTGAGAGAGAGTCCACTGGAAAAAAAGAAAGCCACTACAAAACAATACTGTCTAGAAGAAATTTTAAATTCAGACATGCATAAGCTATACCCACTGTTCTCACTGAGAGCTGTCTGCCTATAGCAGAGAGCTGAGTTCATCTCTAGCAGTTTAGGCACAGCTCCTAAGTGATGCTTTGTATGTTGTACAAAGCTTGCATTATTCCTAGGTTAACAAAAATAACAGACAAGATTCTGCCCTACCCTCTTGGCTTTTTGCCATTATACCCATTACTGAAACAAATTGTCCAGTGCTCGTTATAAGGATGAGGTCATGTCTTGTGAGGTAGTTTTGGGGCTAATTTCCCAAGAGAATCAGGAATATATAGCTCATTTAAGACATGTTCCAAAATCCAGCAAAATCAGGAGGTCTGTGCATTAAATGTTGGATTGAGCCCGATATCTTTTTTAAAAAGAAAAATGTGATCTTTCAGCCCCATCGTTAAAAGCAGCATCAAATGTTTTACCCACTGACTTATTGCATGTTGAGAATATAAGATAATACATAAGGACAACAGAAAATACTTGCTAAATTTCTAATAGGGGTGACAGTATTTTTTTTTTTAATGAGTCCCTCTATACTTGCTAGCATTTAAAATAATGAAACACATTCGTATTAAAGATAAATTAAAAATAAAGCCTCTGGGAAACTAAACTCTTGAATATATATGATGGCTTGAAAGCCCTACTAAAATATCCATGCTCAGCTATAATATGTTTTTTCTTTCAGCTTCAGCAAGAGGAAAAGCTTTCTGTCTTACAGACAATACTAAAGAGACATCAAATATATAAAATTTTATGCAACAGTGAATTCAGTAAAACAACTTGCTAATGGTCAGAAATTTACCTTATGTCCCTAAAAAGGTACAAACAATGGTAAATAAACTCAAAGAGGTCATCTCAAAGAGAGTTATTAAAAAGATTCTCAGGAAAACTTGGAAGATGATTATTTGAACTGAGTACCTGAGAAATAAGTCAGAAGCTCAAATGTAAGGAAATATTTGTATTCCAGTTCTGATGTTTTTTATCTATGTTTGCATTGACAAAGATAAAGTTCTTAGTGGAAAAAACATAGCTGGTTTGTTGAGCCTGTGTATTTTCTATTTTCAAATGTCTCATCTACAAGACAGCAAATAAACAATACATGACACCTACCTTCAGTGTAGATGTGAGTCCAGAATTTCATAACAAGAACAAATTCAGCTGAAAACTCTGTCAAATACTTTGGTTAAGACTAAAGCTGACTGGAAGTTGAAAATATATTTTTAAGGCAAAAGAAAGGCAATTCAAAGATTCACTTCACTTTTAATAGATAGAAATCATAACTTTTTTTCCCCCAAATTTTAAATATCAGAGAAAAAACTTAATTTAAATATCATAGTAAAAGCTTAATTTAAATATCACAGAAAAAAAGCTTAATTTAAAAGACAGCAAATATTATATATATAATATTCTTACATGTATGTACGTGCATCTGTATACATAACCATGAATATTTATGTGTTAATCTATAGAAATTTATTTTCCTTTTCTTACTCAAATCCAATATATGATAGTGAAAGAAATTGCCCTGTGTATAAATGAGGATGGGAACCTATGTTTTTTTCAGAGACAGAGTGTGGATCACCACCTTGATGTAACATTTGACACACTTGACAAGCTGAAATGCACAAGAGTGCACAATTAATTTTTCTTATAGGGAGAAGGAGCTGTCAAGTGAAGAGGAGGAGATTTCCTCAACCCTTAGTGTTTGATTTTGTGTCAGTGCCCCAGGAAAGGAGATCCTTGTACCTGACCAGTCTGTCAGCGCCCCTTTAGGGGAGCCCTTCACTGAGCAATGCTGCTGGAATGGAGGGCACTTTGACTGACTTACTCAGGGACACACACCAACAGCACAAGGGAGGCCCCTCAGCAGGTCTTCCCACAATATGACCCCTCAGGGGTCTTACACTTTACTCAAGAATGTTGCCCACTGCCAGTGACGGCCAGCACCCGTGAAGGACTTGCCAACACTTTACTACGGCATAACACTCTTTATTAATATACTTTTGTGACAGGTTAAGCTTTGAGGATTGCCAGTGACAGTATCTGATTGCAAACGTGTTCAAATCACTATCTCGAATCCCCACAAAAATGGTCAGCATGCAGAGAATTTAGTTCTTGTCTAACAGGCATCCGTGTGAGGGAGAAAGAAGGTTTAGCCTGTTGACTGATCCCAGCAACAACGATGGTGTCTTCTCTGCCTTTTCCTCTGTTCTTGACCTATTTTTATACTGTTTCTTTATGTTTAGGTGGAGCTCAGGTGGCTCTAGTCCTGCCTCCCATTGTTACTGGTTGGTGTAAAATTCTCTTGTTTCTCTTTTAAAGATACTGGTAAAAAAACATAGTGCATGTGCACAGTGAGGGATGGTTGTACTGTGGAGGTGGGCAGCTTTGGGATGGATACGTGCATCAATCTTAAAATTAGGCTATAATGAACCAAGTTCATCTAAAGAGAGAGATTTCATCACAGTTTTTGGCTCAGCAGCAAGACATTTTCTCCTTCCTCCCCCTGTTGACAGGTCCTGTATGGTTTCTCAGCTGCTGAGTCCCACTGAGTTCCCTTCCCTGAAAGAATTTCCAGTCTGAACACAACATGGTGTCTCCACTCTGCTCCACCCTCCTTTCTGTCCCTCTTAGCAGGTGCTTACTGTTGAGAAATCGTCATGGACCGCACCAACTGTGCTCCATCCAGGGAGTATCAGCTGTATTTTGCCCTATAATTTCTGTACCATTACAACTCCTGTTAGGATGTGAATATAGTTTCTTACTTTCATCTGATTTTATCCCCAACCATCTTTCCACAAGGAGCACAAGGATCCAATCTCGCTTTAAGTCAAAATCCCTAGTTTACATGGAGAATTAAAGCTCTGCTCTTTCTATGATTCTGTTTTGTACTTGCACTCAAGGCAGAATTTATGAGAAAATGACAGTGTCTTTCAAAGGTTCTGGCTTGCTTTTTAGGTTTTTATCCTTTGGCACTCTTTCTTAAACAACATAACACTGAGAACACTCTCTCTTCCTAATAAAGACATGAAAGGCTTTTTTGGTGGTTTAAAAACAAAAATAAAATCAATTCCATATAGAAGTAACAAGTAAAAAGTCTTGAACTTCAGATGTTTTACTCCACTTCATCATCCTGCTGAAAATATTTACTTATGAACTTCTGCAAGGGACAACGGCATTTGGGTGAAGACCATTATTGACTTCTGGTCTACAAACCACTGTGTTGGATTTAATAATAGACTACAGAATCTCAACTGCAAAGTCCTGTGAGAACTTCTAGACTGTCACATTGTGAGTAAAAACCTGAGTACTTTCAATTTAAAGTCAATCTAAGCCTCAGGTACTGTCAAACTGTGCTCAGCACAAGCAATATTGTGAAAGTGAAGTCACAGAGCCACAGAAAGGTTGGTGTTGGAAGGGACTTCCATAGGTTACCTAGTCCAATCCCCCTGCTGAAGTGGGTTGGCATAGATCAGGTTGCAGAGGTTCACATCGGGGCAGATTTTGAATATCTCTAGAGAAGAAGACACCCCCATCTATCTGGCAACCTGTTTCAGTGCTCTATCACCTGCAGAGTAAGTTCTTTCTCCTATTCAGCTGAAACTTCCTGTATTTCAGCTTGTGCCTGTTGCCCCTCATCCCGTCAATGAGCACCGCTGAAAAGAACAGGTCCCCTTTCTCTTGCCACCCGACCTGAAGATATTTGCATGTATTGGTCAGATCTCCACTCCATCTTCTCCAGGCTAAGCAGGCTGACCTCCTTCAGCTTTTCCAGCAGATTGGCCCCCAGCCTGTCCTGGTCCAGGCCCCCACATTTGCCTTTGTTTCTTTTCACTAGGTTCCTCTCCACCAGCTCTCCAGCCTGTCCAGGTCTCACAGAATGTCAGGACAGGCTGCTGGTGTGTCAGACATGCTTGTTGTGAGAAGTTAATGATTCTCTTTTGAACTGGAACACACATGTCAGGGTGATCTATTTGTGCCGTACTGTTCACATTACAATGACACTAGAAATTTTCCATGATACATGAGTAACATTTAAACTTCTGATGTAAAATGAGAAGATTCCCAATGCCACCTTTATTATCCAGAATGCATTCCAAATAAAGTCTGCTTAACTATGTCTACCTAAATAGAATAGGAAAATTATGTCTTTTTTAAGAAAAACATTTAATATTAATTTATCCAAGTTCAATAAATTTCAAGGTGTGTGAGGTCAGAACCATCAGTAACAATACCAAAAATTCTTAAATGATTTAATAGCAACAGTCATATCCAGCAGAAATCTTCTTTAATCTTCGGTTTCAGGCACAATGTTAAAAGTAACACTAGAAATTATTCTCCAAGCTTGAAAGGGAAATTGTTGCACCTTTCCTGTGAAGAAACTAAAGAACAGTGTATGCTGCTATATGTAATTGTTTGTGATTAATTCAAAGAGTGATAGTCTCCTGCTTTGCTAGTAAATAGCTGGCGTCCAAGAAGGTAATTTTTTTTTCTTTATTTATAAAACATCACCCTCTGAGTGTGCCATCTAATACAAATAGACATATATTTTCCCAATTTCAAAATTTCTTTTCATGGATTTTCATGGATTAAGTCATCAGCCTTCCTAGGCAAAAATCGTGTTTCTGAAGTATTGAGAATATTTAAAGACTAATTTAAAACTTATTTTCTATCTAACTTACTTTCAATGTTTAGGGAGAATCTTCATTTTAGACAATTTTTTTTGTTGTGAATAATTCAGCCATAGCTTGTTGGTAGCTGACTTCAAGTGAATATGTAAAGTGTAGATACTCAAATGTGTGTGCGTGTGTAGGATGCACATATGTATTCACTATAAACAAATGTTACAAAATGAAAGTATGTTCTTATATGTGCTTGATCATTAAAATAATAATTTGCAACATTTAAACTTTTCTTTTTCTCGCCATAAAGAAATCCGTATTTTCTCACTCATACTGAGTGCCACAATTCTGATATCTAGGAGTAGTAAGTCAGAAAATTACTTTCACATTAATTTTCAAAATAATTCAGAAGGAATAATTTCTGCTTTGCAACTGTTTGTTCATATATATTTTAGCATGCAAAAACATTAGATCAGAAAGAGCAGTAGGAAATTTTTTGAAATTTAAGACTATTTCATGATCCTTTTCTTTTTATACGTTACACTTGAAGACACTTGGAAGTAACACTAAGGCAACAGTGGAAATTAAACAAAAACAATTTAAGGTTCTCTGGAGTTAAACCCATATTTGCATATCTAATAGTTGGCACAATAACACTATTGACTCTCCAGTGAAAGGGTAGGTGAGACTTCTGAGGCTAGCTTTAAAATATGCTCTGATCATCTGTGCGGGCTTCATCTGAATACGCAGTATTAATTCTGCTATTTACTTAAAAATAAGAGCAATTTCTACAGCCTCAGCAGAAATATACATAGTATACATTACTTGCAAGATGCATTAAAATTCCTTAGACATTATTTGTTTTCAGTTTGACTTTAGTTGATGTACAATACTCTTTTAGATACAGTAAGAAATCCCTATATTTTGATTTTTCTCAGCATATGCTGCTTACTATTTCTAACAGTCCTTTAATATTAAGTAGTCTGGATCCATTCTATTTGTGCCTGACTTACATTTTATTGATGAGGATTTTGATAGCGCTTTTAGGCTTACCCCTGAAAAGAAAGATGAAAACTAATTCATGCCCAAATTAAGACAATAGAGAAGAAATAGCCATCATCAAGTTATGAGATTCATTGTCAGAAAAACATTTTCCTAATTTCTGATGGTTAAATTCTTCCTTATATTCTGAAGCAAGAGTATTTTATCCTTTCTAAAATTCTCTTTTCCAGTCTGGATCTCACACCATTGAAGCTGTAGGGAACCCATTCAGTCCAAGTGGTGCAGGGTCAAACACTTAATCCTACTGTTACAGGTTTGTATATACTTGTTATCTGTGTAGAGGTTAAATCCTGTTTTCAACCCTGATAAACCCTTGGCCTTGGTGATACCTTCAGACGATTAGTTCCCAAATGTGCTTGCGTGATGTTTTTTCTTTTATGAGCCATAAAGTTGCACCATGTCAATTTTTTTGGATGTCTAGTACTGTGAGAGAAGGTGGACACATCTCTTTTAAGTTTTTTGTACACTATATAATTTTTCCATTTCTAAGTTTTTCATTCCTGTTTCTTCAGTAAACAGTTCAATCCTTTTCAGTTATAGGGAGGCAGAATTAGGAGTGTCTTTCTGCTGAAAGTAATGCTGAGCAAGTTTGTTCTTGGTTTAGTTGAACATTAGCTCTCAGGACTGTTACTTCCACATTCTGATCTACACCTTTTTTGAATGTTATGTCTAATTTGATTTTAAAATAAGTGTTAATTTAACTATTTTGGGAAAGATGTTAAATGATTTTGACATATGGGAAATGTTTTCCACCAGCTAAGCTTCCTAAAATATATGTGAAAGAAATTATCTCAAAAAAACAATTCAGAGTATAGAAGTAGACAAATAAATCAGAACAAATTTTGGATTTATTTATGCATTTAATGTATTTTAATTACACTGGCACTTTCATTTTTCGGTAATTGCACCTTAATTGCATATATTTTTCTAAATTTAAAAAAGTAGTTAAAATGGCATTGTACTAGATGAAATAATTTCAGGCACTTACTGCAGCTGTTTTAAACAATCCATGTGTGGAATAATTTCCTAGTCTTACTATATAAGGCATTTAAAAACTGCACTTGAGCAATTCTGCCTGCAATCAACAACAATCCTACAATATAGTTTTTTAGTCATCAAAAAAAGTTAAAACCTGTGAACAAAAAAAGACTATTCCTTTTGCCATCTGGAAGGCCTCTTGAGGCTCCGAAGTTTTGAAAATAATTTAACTTAGGTGCCACCTTCTCAGTTTTGTGGTCTGTTGTGGTTTAACTCCAGTTGACAACTAAGTTCTTTGTTGCCATTTATTCACACTCTCTGGGTGGGATGGGGGAGAGAATCAGAAGGGTAAAAGTTAGAAAACTCATGGGTTGAGAAAAAGGCAGTTTAATAGGGAAAGCAAAAGCCACACAAAGAATCAAATAATCAATTCACTGCTTCCTACGGGCAGACAGGTGTTCAACCATACCTAGGAAAGCAGAGCTCCATCACATGTAATGGTGACTTGGGAAGACAAACACCATCGCTCTGGACATCCCACCTCTTCCTTGTTTCCCAGTTTTTTTTGTGCTGAGTGTGACACCCCGTGGTCTGAAATATCCCTCTGGTCAGTTGGGGTCAGCTGTCTCAACTGTGCTTCCTCCCAACTTCCCATGTATTCCCTACTTCCTTGAAAGCAGGGCAGTGTGAGGAGCAGGAAAGGCTTTGGCTCTGTGCAAGCACTGCTCAGCAATAACAAAAACATCTTTGTGTTATCAGCACTGTTTTCAGTACAAATCCAAACCCAGACCCCTACCAGATACTAGGAAAAAAAAAATCTTTTTCTAACTGAAACTAGCACAAACTCAAGGAATTTTCCTTACAGATATGGCTCTTACTGTTTATTACTTTCTGATATATTTTTATATTGTGCCATTCTGAATATTAAGGCCACGGTCCCAAAATTTGTGCCAGATTTCTGTATGTGGCTGGTGCTTTGGATTCTTTTATGAGAAACACCCCACAACACATATTTCTTGAAAATGTAGGACTTTATTTGAATATTACTCACCTATACAATGTGTGTCCTGCTTGACAGAGACCACAGTCACAGACCAGGATTATGTTTCAGTTTAAAAGATTTCAGCCTTTGAATTGCATATAATTGCAATTATCTAGCAGACTGCTAACACTGCAGCAATTAATATTGCAATTAATATCATTTTAGTGGCCAGGCACTACACTGAAGGTGAAGACTCATTTTGTACAAGGCATTAACATATTCTACAATTATCTTTGAAGGATTTGTTATTGAATCTAAAACTAAGGGCAAATGTGCCCATGACAGACAATCTGAAAAAAGCTGAAACCAGCAAATAGCATCTTTGCCAGAAATTTGTTGTTGTATATCTACGGATTTCATTATACCTTAAATGTTCATGCTAAAGCTCTCAGCTAATTCCTCAGGAGTTCTGTTAAAAAGCAAGAAATTTCATTGTGGCTCTTTGTGTTGGATGTTTGCTATTTTTGCTGTCATGCATTTTGCTTTTCATAGTCCAGGGTGTGATTAACAGTATGTAGGCTTTTTCCTCTGGTCCTGCACATATTATTTATACAGATTCAGTATTGGTGAACCAATAAACTGTTTATAGGCCATTGCTAATGAGAAAAAAATTATTTGTAATTTTAGACTTTGAGATGTTTATAGAGACATCATAATAAGGTTTATTAAACTATTAAGTTTCTCATAACCCAGTGATGTGCACCCTTTGCAACTGGCACAAAGGTACTGAAAACTAAAAGCAGACAATTACAGCTGGATGAAGTATGAATACTAGAAAGTGAACAGAGAAACATCCCTGATTCAATACATACATACAACAGTGAAATGAATTTGCCATCTTTGTTCTTTTTCCACCCAGGTAAAACTCTCCCTTGGCTTTAATAATGGAAACAGATGGTAGGGCATAGAGCAAATGTTCCAAAGACCTACATTATCAAATATGAGTTATCTATACATTCCCCTTTCCAAGCATAAACATAAAAAAATAATGTGCAGTTTACTCTAGCTTAATATATAATAAATAATAACAGCAATACCATTTAGAACTTTTATAGCACTTTTCATCTGGAAATCTCAAAGCAGCTTACACAAGGGGGATAGCAAAGTAGCTCTGGCATCAAAGAGCCTTTCAAACTCACACATCATCCATTTGAGGAGTGCAGAGAACACAACGCCTGAGTAGTACGTCCCTCCCACAGGCAAAGTTACAGCTAAATCTTGCATTAGGGGTATGTTTGAGTTTATTTTAGCAACAGTCTAAAAGAGGTAGAATTGCAGCACTAAAGCTGTGAGAGTACGTGAAGACCTAAAGCTTGGTATCCAAACTTCCTCCAAAAGGTAGAAAGTGAATTCCAGGCCACTAAAATCCATGCAACAATGCTTTGATATCAGTCACAGAGGTATCTCCGCTTCACTGAGGAATGAGAACGGCACTAGGACTTAAATTCTACCAGTTCTGACTCTATGCTGTGAAAGAATCAGACAAGGAGTAAGTCCACCAAATTATCACAGATCTTTACAGATAACCAGATTTATATGGACAATCAAAGAAAGAAGAAAAAAGCCCAAAAAAATCAGCAGAATTTTTTGCAAAGATAAGTCTTAACAAAAACCCACACTAACAGCAAAAATATATTATTTAAACATTTTGGGGGAAGAGACAGTGTTGTTAAAAAGAGCAATCCACATCTCTACAATTCTCCTTTTTCTTCATTATTTTTTTTCTTCATCTATTTTCTCAGTCTTTTGTACTCAAATAATTGGAAAGGATGAATTTAAAGGGGAAATGTAGGAGGAAAAGAAGGGAAGTTCAGTTCAAAATATTTTAGACTCATTTTTTCCCATTTTTTATCTCAAATATTATCTGAAAATCAAAATTTTTCACTCTTCTAAGTAAAATTCTTCATAAATAAGGTCATATAGACCACACAGAGTATCTAGTATACTGTGAATGCCGTGGAAGACAAAAAATAATTTGGTATTTCTGACACAAATACTTTTTGAACTTTGCATTTATGGTGTTTCTTCCTGTAATTTAATGCTCTATTTGATACCTACGTAATTATGTGATAACAGGAAACAGTCAGGAAAGATCACCAGAAATTTCCCTTGTTTATTTAAAAGCAAAAGAAAAAAAAAAGAGCTATATTCTAGCAACTTTTGGCGCATTTTTCTATAATTTTCAGTTGATTTTTATCTTGAAGTATTGCTAGACAGACAGTAGGTTACGTACCACTGATTCTTTGATCTCCTACATTTAACTGGGGACACCAACAAGATCTTTCATGTTTAGAGGCCAAAAACTAGTAAAAAGCAATGTTTCATGTAAAGACTGACAAATTATCTTTCCTTCTTTTTCTTTTCCTGCCTTTTTTTCCTCTTTGTTGTCTTACAACTGTCAAGTTCTGTCTCAGAGATTTAAAAAAAATGAGATTAATATGAAAAGCAGAACTGTCATTCCTAGAGTAGGGTGACTAGTCTGAATCTCTGCTGCTTTTCCTGATGAAAGCTGGGAGATTGTCTGTGCACTGAACTCACTCCACCCAATGTAAAAGCAATGCATTTCATTGTTATGGTAAAATGATACCTATTTCACAATTCTACCTCCATATAAAATGAAATACATTTTAAGAGAACCTATTGCTAGGAAGGCATGGCTCTTTACACCAAAGATTTCCAGAGAGCCAATGCAATGGAAAGGAAGGCTTTTCCTGTGCTAATCACCTGTACACAAGTCTGTACCTTAACATCCTTCTTTGTGTTTCAGTTAAAGATGAAATCAGAAGAAGCCTTCTGACATGAAAAACAAACAAGTAAACAAACAAAGAAATTAATTTAAATTAAATTTCACCAGATAAAGTAAGTTATTTAAGATTAGATGGTCTTGTATCCTTCAGACTTTTACTAATGCATAAGAGAAATTAAGGAATGAATGTAAAAGAGAAATTATGGAACTAGTTCTTGTTGTCAGTGTTTAGTTCTTGCTATTGAATCAGGATGTTTTATAGAGTGTTACATCCTAACACCAGGTGAATAAAGGAGATTGTGTATCCAAAATTTAAATGAATAATCCTCTTGTGCAGCAGATGGAACCTTGTCACAAGCAGAGGTAATGGTGAAGCCTCCCTACCCCAGGATAACCGGTATAGCTGCTTCTTGATTGTGACCTTTTTCTCTTGTGCAACAGTTCTAGGCATTTTGAGAGAGATTTGAAAAGATTTCTAAAGTGAAGGCCATGCGTTTTAAAGTGAGTCACTGGTTGACTAGGTAAGTGGCAATGTCTATTTCCATTTGAGCTCCAGATATTGCTGTGCAGTCATTTTGGCTGCATCGGATTGCTCTCCTAGCATTGAAGCAGAAACTACAGAATTCATTTTTCAGAACAGCTTTTTAAAATAAGGAACCACAGAAAAATATTCATAATCTCCTGCTTTGGTATGAACTATAGTTGAACAAGCAAGATGACCACATTCTGTTCGAACAAAAGTTAACTATTGAAGCTAAGTGCTGTTGATTAAGCAATTGTTCCTGCTAAAGCAAAAGGCTTCAGTGGTTAAGTGGGCTGTTTGAAAACCATCAAATCTGATTGACGGCTTTTCTTTACAACTTACCTGTTGCTAATAGGCTTCTTTGTGTCTGTCTTTTCAGAAAGATTGCATCTTTTAAGCAGGTTAATTTAAAAGGTCACCTTATCAAACATTTTGCTATTGACTAAAATTTGTAGTTAGCTAATTATGCTTCATTTATGTGGCTGCCTACCTGATGTCCTGTGATTACCCATAAACTTTTTTTCTGAAACATCTGATTGCTTTTAGAAGTGTGACAGTATTTAAATACATTCAATCCTGAATATCTTTGTTCCTTGACTTCAGGCCATAGGAAACTAGTGGGGTTTGATTTATTTTCAAACGTAATGGGTGAAATTTTAGACTGAGTAAAAAAAAATGGTTGAAATTCAATGAGGCCAAACATTCACTTGCAAATTCAATTTATAGTAAGAAAAA
>JANRGV010000001.1:71061539-71092678 GCA_024734035.1 Alethe castanea
AATTCAATTTAGAGTAAGAAAAAAAAAACAAAACATCACTTATAACTATTTGATCTAGCATCAATGAAGTCAAGTAGAAAAATTATCACTGACTTCAAACCAGATATGGATTAGTTCCAAAAGAATTTCTTTCAACTGGCTACAAATTCTCCAGCCTTTCAATTTCACTTCAGGAAGAATGAATGCTAAATCTAAATAACTGAAGAAAAAAAAATTGCCATTTCTCTCTTTTTTTGTTTGTTTTTGTTTTGTGGCTGTATGGAGCTCACTGTATGAATAGGAAAATGTAATGTTACCATGCCCACACTGTAAGCTTTCTCTAACATAAGTGATTCATGTGCGCTAGATTGTCTGAAGAGAAAATTGTCTTCCATTTCAGACTTAATATGAAAATCCATTGGGAAACATAATAACCTGTTCAGTTGCTCTTTCTAAGGTTGGAAACCAGACCTGGAAATACTGAGATAAAAATGAAGCATAGCTGTTACATTACTGGTATGGAAAGATCATCACCTTGTATATGACAGTGGTTTGTCATTATTTAGGACAATAATAGAAGACAAGAAAAACGTTTTGTGAGTGTATTGCGAATGATAGCGTTGACCATGATAGATGAATGACAAAGAAATCTTAATTTATATATATTGAAAGCTTTTGATTGGTACAGTTTCTTAGAGGAGGGAGATGGCTGTCTGGCTTCCTGCGTATCACTGTACACAGGACCTTCTCGTACTTCACCTCAGCTTCTCCTAGCAAGGTAAGAATGCTAACTTTCAACAGCGTATTTGCAGACAAAAGGTGAGATAGAGCCACGTGTAATTCACCCATGGCTGAGGCAAGCATGGAAATTCTTCCCCTGTACTCAGCACAGGTGAGGCCACACCTTGAGTGCTGTGTCCAGTTCTGTCCCCTCAGTTTAGGAAGGACATTGAGACACTTGAGCATGTCCAGAGGAGGCAACAAGGTTGGTGAGGGGCTTGGAACACAAACACTGTGAGGAACGACTGAGGGAGCTGGGGTTGTTCAGCCTGGAGAAAAGGAGACTCAGGGGTGACCTTATCACTCTACAACTCCCTGAAAGGTGGCTGTAGGCAGGTGGGGTTGGTCTCTTTCTCCAGCGAGCACCTGACAGAACGAGAGGACACAGTCTTCAGCTGTGCCAGGGGAAATTTAAGTTGGATATTAGGAAAAAGTTTTTTATGGAAAGAGTGATAAAGTACTGGGATTGTCTGCCTAGGGAGGTGATGGAGTCACCATCCCTGGATGTGTTTAAAAAAGACTGTATGTGGCACTCAGTGCCGTGGTTTAGTTGAGGTGTTAGAGCATGGGTTGGACTCGATGATCTTGAAGGTCTCTTCTGATGTAGTGATTCTGTGATTCTGTAATAAAACTGTCTGAGAAAGCATTGCAACACTGCATAACAAATTAGCATGAGGTGTAAAGTAATGTAGGACTTCATCTGCAATCTAAATATGCAAATTTAATCACCTAAGATTAATTTTTTTCTGTGTTTGGTAACAGAACTGAAATCTCATTTCTTTGACTAACTTCTCTGAGAACCTTTCAAAACTCTGGAAGCAGCCCATCAGGCTTTGGGGAATATAGTCCAGCTTGTTCACTCACAGAAGAAGGCACAGATGCCAGAAATATTCCCCCTCATATACACTACATACATTCTTTCTAAAGCACATGATTTATCACCTTGAATGAAATAAGAAGCATTCAATATATTTGTATGCTATCAAGTCAAAAATTAAAGCTATACCATGAAATTAAATTACAATATCAAATTTTCTTATTTTCTATGAGTTTTTCGTTGCCAAGATTAGATGATGATGATGATGGTGATGAAGATGATGATGAGGATGATGTAACCAACTAAAATTTGGGAAAAAACCAAGGACAATGTCCTTGGACAAATCTTTCTTGGCTAATGAAAACATCTGGTACAAATTTACTATAGATTCTATTGTAGATAAAAAATTTGGAAAGTTGTCAGTATCATTAGGTCTTATAGTCAGTTCAAGGAAAGACTGAAAACTGCAAAGCCTCACCTTTCAGCCTCCTCAGATGATATTTCAAAGAAATTTCCCCAGTTTTAATAGTCTGTGTGTCTTGCCTATTCTTCTAAAAAGAACACATGCAAAATAAATCAACATGACTGAAAATTATCCTTACTAGTCACTGTATTGTTTTACAAAATTAATTGTCAAAATATTTTTACATACTTCCACGAAAATAATTTTTATTTTAAAATTGTTTGTGTAATTTATTAGCTCCTAATGCCACTACTATTGTCAAGCTCTTAATTACTTCTGGAGGAAAACAAATAATTCTAAATTAATTAATCAAAAATTAGCTGATGACCACAATTCTCATTTTAACATTAAAAAAAAGAAGCAAATTCAGTTCCCAAAATTGATAAACAATCCATCTTTAGAAAGAGCTTGCTTATGGCTCTAAACAGCAATGAGAAAATGGATTTGAAAAATCAAAATTTTCTATAAGACTGAGATTATAAAAGAAAATAAATCCCATTTTTTACTTCTGGAGAGGTACAACCACTATGTATATTTTACAGGATGATTTTAAAAGCACTTTTCTCAATCGTTACCTTCATGGCACAATTGGTAATTATAAGAAGTAAAGGTTATAAAATTTTGTTAGTGACTGCTGCCAAGAAATGCTATCCAACAATTGAAACAATTTAGAGGGCAGAGAAAGTGTATAAAGGATAAGAAGTAAATGATAACATTTTGTCAGAGAAATTAGAGAAAAAAACTGTGACTGGACACATCAGTAACTGGAGAGAAATTGATAAGAGAGGTAATTGAGAGTAAATTAGAGATTGCATGAAAAATTCCTTTATTATTCCCAGTGTTTAAATTATTAACAAATAGATAGATATGCACCAAACCCTAAAAGAATAAAATAACTTTCTCTGAATACTTAGAGAATAAAATCTTTTCATAGGAGTCCATTTTTCTTCAAAGAAACATGACTGAAAAAATGATTCCATTTAGTGAGTGTTCTCAAACTGACACTAATGAACCAAAAAACTACTTCGCTAACAATTGAGTTAAAAAGAGGGCTCTAAATAACTTCAAACAATAGTACAAATAAACTTCCATTATATCTTATTTTAGATGCTACAATTTTTTTTCATGACACTGCTTCACTGTCTTCATCTCAAAAGAAAACTTTATAAAACCTGAAAATAGTGCTTGGAAAAAACCCCAACTGTACATCCCCTGATGAGCCATGCTGTTGTTCTAAGTTTGAAAACACAGACACCTCTTACATAAATTCTGAATTTATTTCATAGACTAGGAACAAAAAGAGATTTTCTATTTCTGGTTGTGCTTAGTTTATTTGAATGTTTTTCTCCCCCTACATAATAGATTTATAGTCTATTGCAAGGATACATGCAATAATTAAAAAAAAAAAAAAACCACTAAAAAATATCTGAAGCCATGCAGACCAGACTGGGTATGCTGCCAGTCTGATCTAGCAGGAGAGCTCTTATACTTCAGGGAATCAGAACTCCTCCTGTGGTCAGGCTTTTGAGTTCTCACATTAAATAAGACTTATTATTAGATCAGAAATCCTTTCTGGGGTATGGTTGGTCAGGTTTTTGCATATGTAGTTTACATCATGTTTTCTTACATTGTTCTCAAGTGTTAAATATGATGAAACACTTTTTGGTGGCAGAATCCAGAGTAATTACTTAAAATAAAGTTGTGTTTTTGAGAGTTTTTGCTGTAAAACCTAATAGATAAAAAAACCACATTTTTTTTCTGAGTCCCTCTGGCCAGTGTGCTGATGCAGTGTGTTTATTGCAGAAAACAGAAATTCCTGAATATATTATGTACAAAGAATGAGCCTGTGAGCCATCTCAAAGTCTGTATCTTGATGACCTTTTTCAAGGCTCTTAGAAAGAAAATTCTTTATCAGCTGTTACGTGATTGGTAATTTATGTCTCAAATACGCAGGCCATGACACAGACATTATTCTAGATACTTTTCAGGTAGAGTAGTTTCAGTTATCATGGCTAGGTAATAAATATATATGCACCTCTATGTTTACATATTTATTCATATTGCAAATGCATTGATATGGTGATAGTTGACTAGAAAGAGAGGATTCAGAGCTGTTAAAATTTATATGCTTTTTAAAAAACTTCCTGAAATTTGAAAGAAATACGGATAAGTAAACTTTTCTCTTTGATTCTTCCTCATGTATGCAACACACACCAGCTGACCAAGGACTGAGCTTTCATTTGGGATGGTTAGTAGAGATCTGAATTTAAAGTCATTCAGACCTTATTACACTAATTTATGGATTGTGATAACAAGAATTTAGGGTGCTTTACCTTTTTACCAGAAAGACTCTCAAGGACTTGATAAAAATTCAAAAAAGTTCAAAAGTTCAATCAAAACAAATACTTGAACTCTTCACTCATATCGTGCTAACATTTCATGTTTAGTGCAGAGTGGGCACAATTACAAAAAACTTGAAAATAACCGATCACATACATACATTAAAATTTGGACCTAATGTAATGTCTGAATGTCCTTCCAACCAAAAGCTGATATGGCCTGGGGACAGCTAAGAAGATGGATGCCATTCTGAAAGATAAGCAGTAATTAAATCAGATATTATGAGCTTCATGAGGAAAGCAAGGCAGCTTATCATGATCTGAACATCACAGGAGATCTTAGAGAATTGCCTTATTTCATTGCAGCATGCATTGTATCACATGATCACACGAATTAAAAAGTATTGTTCAAATATCTTTGTACTAGAAAAGTCTGTTGGAATAAAAATACAGGTTGCTTACGGCCATGGAGCAAAACTGTCACAAATCTTAATTATACATTTGATTTGTTGCTATTACCATCTTTATGAGCTCAGGTTCAAAAATTAACTACACTCAGAGTTTTGTCATAGTGATACTCATTACACAAGTTACACAAGTTCTCTCCTCTCGGTTGTCACACCTGGACCACCTTAGTTCTCTCTGCTGAAGCTATTGGCATGTTTAGTAGCTGCATGGCACGTGAACTCACATCATGTTTCTCTCTGTCTTGCCCTGCTTGGTTGTCAGTCTTTTCTGTTGGGTTAAGTCTGAGTCTGTTTCCACTTCTGATGAGTGAGATTGTTTATTGTATTGTATTAAATTCATTGTGGATGGCTGGGTAGCAAATGGACAAGCCATAAACTGGAGCCATAGGATTGTTGTCAACACTGCAGTAAGCTAGTGCTTTATCATCAGAACCCAAAGAGTACTTAAATGATACTGGCTCTAGTTATGGTCATAATTTATTGGCCTCAAATGACTACTTGATGTATGGTGCCCTGCCTTTCCTTCGCTGAATTTCTGTTTTGCTGTAGTTGGCATTATAAAATCTCAGTTCTCTTGGACAAGATCTTTATAATATAAGAGAAAGTAAGAAAGGATATGCAGCAGAGAGGTGGGGAGGATAATAATACATTGCGACATTGTGGAGTTTTATGTAAGGCCTTTGAAAAAAGCTCCAACCTCCTCGGTCAATGTTGAATGAATATGCCCCTCTTTCCTGACATGTCTTCCCTCTAAATATTTTTTCTAAAAGGTTTTCATTAAACAAGCTATTTTATTTCATCTGCATTTCAGTTCTACACTTTGAAAGAAACATGGTTTACCTAAGCATTCCTAAAATTGGTCAAGAATTCATTATTTTGTCAAAGTTCACACTGTTTTAATTTCATTTAGGTTTTCTTTCTCCATTTCTTTTGGTCTGTGAAAACCCACCAATTTTTAATTTTAAAATTTTCTTTTCCTAGAGAGTTAGTTCCTTCTTAAAAAATAAAATTCTTCCCAAAAATTGTTTTATTTTCTCAAAAATTAACTGTTCTTTGGGCTCAAGTTAATGCCTAGGGAATAAATAAGTAGCAAGATCCTTTGTTAGGCACTATGAACATGATATGAACTACATAGCTCTGCCTCCAAAAACATTAGCTTCTCAAAGTAAAGGTGGAATAATGTAATGAATGTGTTTTGTTTCTGCTAAATTGTTTTCAGTTGCTTTGCCTTGCTTTGTTCTTGACAACACATACAAGCACCAAAATATTGCATTGATGACCCTCTCCAAATGTCAACTATACAAAAGACTGAGATCAAGGGACATCTTGGAACTTCACCAGTCATCGTCGCCTTCTCAGCCTTTCAAGAGAAGTAAGACACCATAATAAAAAGGTGAGGAAACCCACCTCCATTTTAACTAATGCAGCTAGGAATTTGGCATAGAAACAGCTTGGGATTTAGTGCCCATTGGAGAAGGTCTGAACAGCTTGTTCAGGCTTGTTAATGATTTAGCTCTTATCAATTCTTTATTCTTAAATTGTCTGACCATACTGGCCATGAAGCAGGCTGCAGATAGGCATCTTTACTCCATGGCTTCCCAGAGAGCTTTGCTAGAGTAAGTTATCCCATTTCCTCTGAGAGGACCCCCAGAATTCCTTGTGTCACAGCTGAACTGAGACCAATATCTCACAAGTCATACTGTATGAGGACCTGCATGGGAAGCTTTGAGCTTCAGGCTATCTGTCTTTATGCACTGATTGGGGAAAACTATGCTTAATTCACCCACATATCTATGTCTAGCTTATCAGTTACCTTGGTAATCCTCTTAGCTTATCATGTCAAGTGAAAAAAATGAGCACGTTACTCTCACTTTTTCTAGCTTCTCAAATCTATTAATATTTTGTTATTGCATTTTTCAGCACAGGAAATTAGCTCTTTTGGCCCTTTTCCTTCTACTGGCCCTTACTGTCCCTTACTGTCAACAGCTGTCAAACAGAAAGGGAAAGAGAAAAACATTTTTGGCTTAGTGTAGCTTTTTAAATAACGCTATTTTAATTGATTCTCTTGGAGTTGTTTTTATTCCCACACTTGTGTACAGTTTCAGCTACTGCAGCTATTGTTTATCTTTAGAATAGAGGTGACCATCACTTAGTTGGTCCCATAATTACATGCTATTTATTATATTTTCTTCATTGCAGATTGTCTATCACCTATTTTTTTTTTTTTCTTTCTTTCCTATGATAGTCTTTCCTGGAATTAGTTTTTAGGTTTCCATTTTCCTGGAGAGGGGAATCAAGAGACTTTGCAATTTGACATAACATCATATTTTCCAGGGTATCCAGATATATTACATACGTATATTCCATATGTATCTCTGAAAATCAATTTGATAGATGTTTCCATTTACCAGAAATTTTGGAGGATTACTGTATGTAAAGAAAAATAGCTCTTGAATATGTCCAGAGGCTGCAAGATCAAGCTCTTAGTTTTAATATTCTCTTTTGCATATTGAGAATAAATCACATGCTTGATCAATTATGTCATTTTTCAAGATTTCTATGGAAATAGCATGCTTAAAGTTCTGCATTAAATTCTAACTTTGAGCAGTCAGTAGCAGTATTCCATTACTGATGGGTAGGGAGAGGTTCTAGCCATACCTACAGTTTAAGACTTTCTGTCAGATAATTTCTACTATTCTTCTCAGCTCTCTGGCATAATACCGTCAGAAGGATGCAAAAGTAGTGTACTAGGAATCTAAAAATGGTCCCTTGCAGTGTCACAAATTTAGTATGTGAGATGAGAAAGGGCATGTAAGTTTTATATTTTAGGGTTTTTTCCTCAAATATAAAGTCTCAATTAATTCTAATACTTGATGTTAATGGGACATCATTGTTCCTTTAAATTTTGCATTCCCTGGAACAGAACCTCCTTACGGCTATGTGGAATTAGTTGAGTGGTTCTTAAAGATCAATAGTGAAAACCTACAAGCTTTTTAAAGGATCAAAAGAAAGTTTATATTTTCTCATTTAGATAATTCTATCGAATTAGACCTGAGAAAAAATCCACTTCTCTACCACCCACAGTTTTCCAAGAAGACCAAAATTAATATTTCTACAGCTGCAGCCTGTAGCAAATATTTCATAAAGGATTATAGGAAATGATACACAACTGATTACTGCAAAAATATTAAATGTCTATTGAAAGCACTCTTTTTGTCACTTTCTCCCTAGCAGGGACATTGTTCTAAGAGCTTAAAAATTGTCTGTTGGAGAGCCTTATGTTCTGTTATTGTGATATTGCATTTTAAATTAATCCATCAGACTAAGGATTTAAACTTAAATTTTTGAAGTTTCAACGAAAGACAAACTAAAGCTACTGCACTTTCTCAGCACTGTACCCCCACAGTAATTGATTCTTTATTTACATCAGTATGATTCATTAAAAAACTTTTTCTTAGAAGAATATTCAATCTTTGGAGGAAAAAAACAGATAAGCAAAACAAAGACAAAAAGAAGACATTTGATACTATAAAGAATATTAGCCAACTACATTTGTTTAGAATAACATTAAAGAACTTTGCTGTTCAACTAATATAAGTTTGTGTGGAAAAGACCCGATAACCTTCTGCAGAACCTGGGCTTTTTGACAATAAACCTCCCATATAAGAAGCTCACATATCGTTCTCATGACAAATTTTCACTTGGATAACCAGATGAACCTGAAAAATCATGGGTCTTTCTAGAGGAAAGAAAGGTTGGAACAGATGCTCTTGGGAAGACCAGCTACTAAAGACAGGATATCATTATTCTTTAATATAATTAAAGATAAAAAGATAAAATTCAGTTTCTCATCTTCTGCAAAAATTGTCAAGACTATATAATATTTGAACAAATACGAAGTTAAAGGAATTGTCAAGGTAGTTTCAGTATAAATGAAGACCTGAGTAGGTCTTCATTTATAGGTCTTATAGGTCTTCCCACTTCTAGGACTTCATTAATTTTGTTCTTCATCCTTCCTTACCCAGTTGGTTGCCTGATTGCTTGCCTACTAAAACTTCTCTTTAAAGTCTTTCTCTTTAAAGTTTTATAGAGTGTAAACTAAGTTTTCTAGAAAGCTGTAGGGGAATATAACATATGAAGGCACAGCAAGGAGATTGATGGAATGGGTAAAGGTTGGAAGGGATCTCAGCAGATCACAGCTGGTGGAAATCCACCCATTTGAAAGCCAAAACATGCCTGCTCTCTCCTAATGGGTTTTTCATCTTTCAGTGACCTTAACTAGGCAAACATTCCTAATAAGTTCAACATGGAACAGGGCTTGCTACAGGCAAAGACAGCAAAAAAAGAAAGTATTCTTACCCTCACCAGCTGTTTTCTGCCTCCTGAGCTAGCCAAGATAAATCTTAAATTTTACATATACAATTTCCAGTGAAAATAACTTTCAATTTTCTGCACATTTTCAGCATCTGTCCAACATATACAAATTTTTTTTGAGTTTTGGAGACTGTGAAGGGAAATAGCAGCAAGAAAATTTGTGCCAGCCTTTTCTTGCAGCAGATCTAGAGCTCAAGCCCAGGATATATATTCTGATGTGTTCTGCTTGGAGGCTGGTGATTACATGTCCAAGATGAAAAGCTCCTCTGCATTATGAACCTTTTAGTTACAAATGAGCATTTCTTGATGCGTATTAAACTTGACACATCAACTCCTGGATGAATTGCTTACAAAGGGAACTGCTTAAGACTATTAAGATATATACAGTGAAATCCTAGGTGCTAAGTAGAGTTAACATTATTCCAAAGTGTATTTCTTTTTAAAGTGTCTGGTTTAGCTTAAGTTTCTCTCTTTAATCATGCATAGTGCCCCAGGCTGCCAAAAAGGCAGCCATCAGCCTCGCTTAGTGAAGGCAGCTTAGTGCTGTCAGCCATCTTATCTTCCCTGCTGCATGGGCCATAGCTTTTATCTGTGAGTATAAACATTAAAATGGAACTGTAATCCCACCTTAGTCCTACAGAAGATTTCCAGCTGCTTCTCAGATATGGAGAAACTCCTCCCGTTATAGGCAGGAATGTATGTCTCCGTGCTTCTTTGTGCATATGTATGTTTGGACAGTAAAAATCATAATGAGCTGGAGTTTGGAAAAATGAAATTCTACTATAGGAACTTTTTTGGAAAGGCTAGCTAAGCCAAGGATACAGCTTTGTATGACAATCTCAATCTAACACATGGAATGCAATTAAAAATATGAAGTGTGACATATATAATGTCATATTATAATGTGACACCGTGGCCACAAGTTTTAAAACTTCATTCTCTTTAATGCACCATTAATTTTTTCTTTCAGAGCTTTTCCTGTACAGCATCTCAGTTAAATTATGGAAATAAAAGACAGAAAAGCCACCAGTATATGATATCTTAAACATAAGTTTGTTTTAGCATTATTTATGAAACAGAAAGGAAACAAATGTAATCAATATCTTAAGATAATTTTACCATTTCTGCCTGGGAACTGGAAGTTCTTTCCTTCTCAGTCATCAGTTGAATGCAGTAACATTTTCCAAAGCATGCTAAGTATGCAAATCTAGAAAATAACACTTTTTTTTCTAAAATCAGTAAAAAACATGCAGGATTGTTTAGACTTATATTGTCTCATAATTCTATTAATATATTATTCTGTCCTCTTGTCATTGTCCCTGCCTGCAGCCACATCATTATTAGATCCTTTGTGCTATAGAACTGCCATTTGGAGCAACCTCCCCGCATAGTTTTTACTGCAGTAATATTTCTATTTTTTCTGACCATAAATTATTAATTTCTTAGTCTTAGTTGCTTTCCTCTCTGGTTAATGCTGTATGAAACTTAACTTTGGGAATACAGCGAATGCTCCTGGTTGAGCTGGGGTTGACAGAAAAGAGGAAAAGATGGATGGTATTGGGATGTCTTTCTTTTTCTTTTACACTGTTTTTCCAAAATGGAATGTGAATCAGACCAGAGAATACAGTGTGAAGATCATCAAGACAGAAAATTCCCATTTTTCCAGCTGACCACTGATTTCCATTGAAGACTCCTACTTCATTCTGAATTAAACCCCAAATTGGGTGCAAATGATGACAAAGGTTACTTTTAAGTTAAAGAGTATAAGTAATTATCTCAATGTTAACTCACATGCTTGAAGTAGAATTCTTCCCTAAATGTTTATAGAGGTCCTTAAAATATTTCTGTTAGGTTATCAAAGCCATACAAAGGGTTTTGATTCCCAATTATCATTAGAAATTAATTGAAACAGGGTATTGAAATCCCTCACGTACAGTTCTGAATATGCAACTCATATAATGTGGATAAGCAGGAATTAATAGAAAATGACTGCCCTCTTGGTCTTGGCTTTCAGTTATATTGAAAATAAATTTATTGCATATTTTTGTATATTTTGTATATTGTATATTTTTGAGATTCTAATATTTTCTTAGAATTTTATTCCCTAGCACTAAAATGACAATGAAAAATTCAGCAAAAAATTCTAGAAATTTAAACTGTCACATTTTAGAATCTCAAATGTGTATTTATATTACTGATAGAGATAGTTACAAAAATGATAACCTCTGTTAATTTAACAAGACAGAACCACATTTCTACAAAAAATGCACACAGAAGAACATTATTGTGTTGAATAGAATCTCTATGTCCTTTCTTCCTTCTCACTTAATATCTTTCAAGGACTTTTGATTGTAGCTGGTTTTAAGCCTCTGTGGAAGCATTTGATATTCTTACCCTGGGATTTGATCCAGGAATGTGTCCTCAAATCAAGACAAGTCTCATCAGGCTGGGATTATTACAGTCCTCCCTGACTAAAATCAATAGCTTACACCAGATAGATTAGAACAGACTAGATATATAAACTGTTGCTTGTCATTGTTAACTGCACAAAAGTAAATGCATTAAACGAAGTGAACTGAAGAAAGACTTGACCATTTCCATTTGGAATATACTCTCTTGATGAAAAAAAAAATCTATTCTATTTTCACTGAATACTTTATATATATGATCACAAAATCGGAATTATCAAATTATTCTTGCTTTTATTAAAATCGGAAGGAAAGAATTCCTTTCTCATTCTGTAGGTCTGGATCTACAGCCCCTTACAAGCAGTTCCAGTAAAACCAGTAAAATTGCTTACAACAGAATTTGACCAATACTTTTAATAATCATTCTGATATCATCTGAATTAGGGAAAAAAAAGGTGGAACTTAAAAAAAAAAGATAGTTCTATTTTTGATGAAACTCAGAGGTTTTTTAATGTAAACTTTTATCTTGTGATGATTAAAATGGAACAAATTGTTAAAATAGTTCCCAGCTTTGTAGTCATACTGAATGAGGGGGAAATTTTACACTGAAGGGATAATTGGCATATTTAGCTAATCTTTTATTAATGTAACACAATTGTAACATACATCTTGTCTCAGAAAAGTCAGCATGGAAATTTTTATATCATTATGCTGTGGCTCCACTTTTTAATAATTCTCTATAGATTTAGTTTTTGCAACAAAAATGAAATTTTTCATTTTTATGTGTACTGTATACTCCACAGTTCTACTTGCTGAAGAAAGAGCAGGTTCCTTTCGTTAGTAAATCTTTATGCAGTGTACTTCTATTGTGGGAACTATGCAAAAATTTCAGTTATACATTTTAATCAGGGAAAAATAATAATAGTAATTTCTCTTTATGCTTTTGATATTTAGCACTTTATATAAAATCATGTTTTATGGAATGTGTAAAAAATACATTCTCAATCACAAAATGTCACCTGATTAACAAGAGGTTTGTGGCATCTCAAAAGCTATACAGAAAGGTATCAATTATAACTCTTCAGCACGTTAATGTGAAAAGTTTGACTCCTAATTTTGCAATCAATATTTCAGATAAAAGAGATTTCTCCAAGAGTACAGAAATTCAAGCTATAAATTAATGATAGATATGTACTTGAAAAACTGTCAGTAGACATAAAGAATAGGCAAGAATTCCTTATTGATGGGAGGATAAAAATATCCTCAATCACCAAAGTTTAAAGAGGCTGAGCATGTAATGTTCTCAAGTGTCCAATGGTTTAGAAGGAATGCAAACAATTGAAAGGGAAATAGTGTTAACAGGATCCATTCCATATTTTAAATGTGGCCACCTAGGACAGAATTTGGTGAATCTTGTTAGTGCTACATGATTAGTCACACTAGAAAGATATGATCAATAACATCAATATCATTGCACTTCTGCACCAATTCTTACTATCTGGATTGTAGGACTCACATTAATTGGGATTCAAATTCTCCAAAGGTTTGAGCACCCAGAAAGGACATATCATACAGGAACAACAAATGTAATGGTGGATAGCATTGGTCTTAATAATTAGGTATTATGTGAATGAAGTTAGGTTTTTAGAATCACAGGATGCTTAAGGCTAGAGGAGACCACCTGAGGTCATGCAATCCAAACCTCTACTCAAAGAGTCATAATATTGCAGATGCAGTTGCACAAATGCTGCATAGAGGAAAAGGAACCCATGGTCTGCTTGCTACCATGCTGCTCATGCAGCCAAGGATGTGAACAGTCTTATTATCTCTAAGGCACATTGCTGACTCCTCTTCAGTTTGCTGTTTCCTAATCAGCCAATCCCCATTTTGTACTGTTGAGTGGGATTATTCTACCCTAGCTGCACGAAATAGAATTTGCTTTGTTCCCTCCTGTTAAATCCCCATCAGCCCATCTTTCCAAGCTTGTCTAGATCACAGTGGCAACCCTGCCTTCCAGCGTAATGACCATGAACCACGACCCAGTATTTACTGAGTTTCTAAGGGTAGATTTGATTTCATGTCATATTCCATGTCATTAATAAAGTCATTCAACAGTTCTGATGCAAGAGTCAGTCTCTAAAGAGTATCACTAAATGAGAAGATGCCAGAAATGCTTCCAAATTTCCTTTCACTTTGTAGTCCTCTTATCTTGTTCCTATCTCACTGATTTGTCTATAATGACACCATGGTAGATGGGGTCAGGAGCCTTGCTGAAGTCAAGGAAAACATCTGCTCTCCTTGTTCACAGAGTTGGCCTTTTCAACACAATTTAACTAGAGAATATTTGCCCTTAGTAAATTCATGAGAGCTGTTCCTGATCATCGTCTTGCTATCCATGCATTTGTAAATGGCTTCTGTTGGATTTGCTCCATAACATTGTCATAGACCAAGGTGAGGCTGACTAGTTTGCAGTTCCCTAGCTCTTCCCTCTTGCATTCTTGAAGATGACTGCAATGTCTGTCTTTTCAAACACCAGCAAGTTCCCCAATGGGTAGGACCTTTCCATTATGGTAAAGGCCTTGCAGTGGCATTTGTCACTTCCCACAGTACCTCTGGATGCAATCCCACCACAGCCCTTTAATTTCTGTATGTGTAGATGACCCAGGTGCTCCCTAATGTGTCTTTCTCTAGTGTGGTTACTGTTTCACTTGCGAAGACTGCAAGCAGTACAAGAAGCTGAATCATAAAAGAGCAGACTTTAACACCTTTGGAAAAAGAAAAGGAAAAAGGCATAGAGAATCTCTGCCTTTTCTGTGTTCTGTATCAACAGGTTCCTTACCCTACTGAATAGTGGATCCACCTTTTTCTTAGTCTTTTTGCTGCTGCTATATTTATACTACTAAATATCCACTAAAAGTAAATGATAAGTAAATAATTTTCTATTGTTTTTATTTTCTTTACAAGATAGTTTCAACCAACTCTATTTGTGAACAGAAACTAGAGGTGAGGGAGAACTACACAAAAAAGTATACTTTTCTAGGCTGCTGATGTTAAAATACTAGCAAATAGTCAATCTGCTTTTTTCACTAATCTGAAGTCTACATTCAACAAAAATAATACTTACTGTATATCTATAAATTTAAAAAAATTATACTAGACATCACCATGGCTGACAGGCATTTTCTGTTAAGCATTCTAAACTCGTTAATTTTTTTGTGCAATTTGAAATAATTCTAGAGCAGCACAAACAGATTTAAATTGGGTTACAGCAGTTCCCCACTTCCTCCCTCTTCTTTTGTAGCAGCTCCAGCTTTCACTTGGCCTACCAATGAATCAATTCAACTTACTGAGCTTGCAGGAATCTATTCTATTTCCTTTTTTTTTTTTGAGTTAGTTTTCTGCTGAGTCTGCAAGTGAACTGACACATCAGAGAGCCAAGATAAGCAAATGTGCCAGAGCAAAGGGTGCACTGACACTTAGACTTCCTTAATCCCTCATGAAACTTCACCCTGAATTAGTATCCAAAATATAATGCTTGTCCAGATATTTGAAATTCTACCTTTGTCTATACATTTTGTTTGTTCTTTCTATTTATTATTACAGTACCAGCTAGAAGTAAGTTGGAATTGCCTGTGAGTTATTGTTCAAGTACAGGGTAAGAAAAAAATCATCATCTAATGGCCATGGCAAAGGAAAGCCAGAGAAAGAGAACAGAATCTTCTCCAAATAGTGTCAATATCTTAACTGAAAGCAGAGCTGAGGTCTTCTTAATTCAATTTTAATGCCTGTCTGCTAGAGACAAAACAGGATTATGAGTGCATTTCCCGCTCAGAAAAAGTCTGCTCCCTGCATATGAATATTGGTCTTGTTCTCCTCCCTGGCTGGGAAGTATCTTCTAAATACTGATAAGGTTTGACAGTCCTCCACAAAGTCAATAGGAAAACTAGTAATTCACTTCCAGCTCCAATTTATTTTATTAAAACAATATCTACTGAATTTTGGACTGCAAACAGATAGGTCTTCCAGCGCATGACTGTCAGTGCAAGGGAAAGGTTAAAAGCCAAGGAATAATCAAACACCCATCTCATTTTATAGACATGACTTAACTTACAGAGGATTTTGATGAAAATATTTATTTCATCACAAACAGTAAATATGACACATTTCTAGTTTGTGGTTTGTTTTTGTTTGTTTGTTTGTTTTCTTTTCTTTCCATTAGCCTTATTTGTTTAATAAGTAACAAAACTTAAGGAAATGTTGTTTGTGTTTTTTGAGATCCTGGCTACACAAAATCCTTATATCAAGAGAAGGACACATTAGCAAAGCTCCACATAGTTAATTTTAATGCTGGAACAGTATTTTAGTATTTTTCCTGGAGGAGTGACAACAAAAAGCATTGAAATCCATGAAAATGCTCTTTATGTGGCAAGATGTGAGTTCTGCTGGGGTTGCGGTCATTTTTACAAATTGGTGAAAGTTAGTTGTTAAATAAATTGATACTATGGAACATTTAAGTTCACAAACAGATGTTATAACCTACAGTTTTTTCTCATTCTTTGAAAGATTGGAGATGGTTGGAGAAACAGAAATAATAAATGACACTAGAAATCTAGAGTTACTCTTTTGTGTTTGCTTTACTACTCAAAACTGAATGTAATCAGCTATAAAGTCAATCGGACATAAAACCACTTTTAATTAATTGATTGATAGGAATGTGTTTAAGTATATACTTAAGAGTTTAAGCCTATACTTAAGAGATTAAACCTTTGCTGATGAATTACAGCCCTTTTGGGATATTATGGCAGTAGTAGCATGATTGATCTTTGACAGGGATACACATAGTTAATTAATGTCTTAGAGGAATGGGAAAGACTTTCAAGCTCAAGTGCTTTTTTTAGCACTTTCCCTAATTATTTAGATCTGAAATAAGAGTACATTGTATTATATAAGTTCTCTGAGATGTAGATCTACAAGGAAGATGTCCAATCTAACCAGGGGAGCATTAAAAGTGGTTCTCCTTAACAATACCACTGTGATTTTCCAAATCAGCTTGCTAATGATCTTGAACAAAGTAGATCTGCATCAGCGATGCATCCTCTTACAAACTTTCAAAGTCTTTTTCGGAGTATGCCCTTGGGCTATCAAGCCAACAGCAAAATGTACATTAATTTCGAAGTGGCTTAGATTTCAGCTAGAAATCATTGTTATAAATAGAAAAGTTCCATCTGAAAAAGGAAGATTTTGCTTTAGAAGCCTGTCTTTCTTCTGAGGAGGGAAAGTTGATCTGGATGGCTGTTTTTGGGGAAAGAAACATAGGGACAAGTCCTAGAAAGTGTAGAATCGTAGCTGTTGACTGAAGCTTATTTGGGCATTACAGTAATACAGTGATAAATAGATAGCAAATACCATCTGAACTTTAAAATTGAGGTCAGATGTCTTTCTCAAGCATATGTTCTAATACCACGAGTTATTTGTTATGGTGAAGGAATCAGGAAATAAAGCTTTTGAGGCTGAACAGTGTCTAAAGGTCAGACTGGTTCACTGCATTGTTCTTAACAGCATGTAAAATCTATGAGAGTATGAGCTTTGGAGCTGAACTTTGCATACCAAAGTATTTGTTCTCCTGTATATAAAAATGAAGCTCCTTTATGTGAGAGACTTGATACTAGAATAAAGTGCATCAGCCTGCTTTCTGAAATATTATGTATCAGAACCATTGTGAGAAAATTACCCTGTATGTATCTGGGGATATACACATTGCATAAATTGACAGGTTTTGCAAAAACTTCTCTACTCTTCTTTACTATAATATGGGATGCTGTTTAAAAGATACTGTGCTATTTCCTCTCTACAGCACTGAATTTTAATGTGTATTTGATAAGATTTGAGTTGCAATGATGTTTAACACTTTTGTACTTTACAGTTGTTGCTCCTGATTTGTACTTATATATTTCATTACTTACTGGTTTTGTTGTTTGGTACTTGCAAGGTGCCAGCAACAGTTTACACTGTATTTGATTGCACAGTTAGACAGCACAGTTTAGTACAATATAGTGCAATTAGAACTACTCAAAAAATCTACTTAGCCTTCATCTTGTAAAGTTACGAGTGGTCTAAATATACAACGTGCCCTTTTCATGTAGACGTTCTGCAGGAATGTGCATAAACAGGGCTTTTATTTTATTCTTTCCTCCTGTAAAGAGGGAGTAAACTGAAATGACAAGAAAAATCCTGTGTGAATATTCCCTCTGGGACTTTCAAGAAATGTAAAAAGAAACCTGATTAATTTCCGGTCCAGAGCATAAGGAGTGATAGAAGTTAGAGAAGAAAGACTGGAGCAAACAAGAAGAATTGAAAAGATTCAAGTAGAGCTCTGTTTGGAGTGTTATTTTGCAAAAGATTTTTTTTTGTCCTCCATCAGAAGACACTGTTTCCATAATAATCACAACTCCCCATGAAGATATTTCAGTGTAATTTTTATATATTAAAAACTTGTATGCTCTTTGGGGTTAGGATAGAACTGCTTGGGTTTGGAATCTGTTCCTTTCTCAGTCCTTACTTATAACTAAAGGATCAGAACATGTGATTTTATGTTCCAATGACTACAAAAGTCACCAGGTCACTGGGATGTGAAAAAATACTTAACAATGGTTGATTACTTGATTACTTTGAAGAGATAGATAAAGGGCTGAAAAAGTCTGGTCCATATTAATAAACCACCAGGTGACTAAAATACTTATGGGGAAATAACCAAGTCTGAGTCTCCCAATTCCTATGTCAAGACCCTCCTTAAGAGGATTTTTTTGTATTTTCACTTCTACAGAGTTAATCCCTAAAATCTGAAAAATCTCACTTTTGTCACACTCATGAAGAACTGAAAAAGCATTCTGGGCTTGAAAATGTACAAAGACACAGGAGACATTTTCAACACAGGTCTAATGACCCAGATAACAGGAAAAAGAATTCATGCAGTTCTGGACTTGAATCCCTGATTCAAGTCACCAAATAAGACCTAACAAACGTTCACAATGTTTGTCACTATCAAAAATTTTTGCACTGGTGGTCTGAAGCTTTTCTTTCTTTTTATGAGTTTATCTTAGTTTTTTTAATCTATCTATGCATTTTTCAAAGCAGATTTTTAAATGTTATTGTAATTTCCTAGTTATTAATAGATCAAAAATAGAAGGAGATCACAGTTTTCAAGCACTTTATTTTCATATTTTTGCTCTTGATCTCAGGAAATAAAGAAAATTATATGTAAAATGATTGCACCAGTCTTTAAAAACTTTAGCTTCATTTAGAAGATCCAAAACAGTTTTAACCTTAGAATATTTGTTTGCTCCTTTTACAAATGCTTCAGCATATATTTTCACAGCTTGCAGGCTACTGCAAGAGGTATCTACTTACTAACTCTGTTGCTAACACCAAGTAAAACCCTGTTGTATTTAAACTCTTTTACTCTTTTCATCTCCTGCACCAGGAAGATTATTGCATGAAAGGAAAGGTGACTTTTGAAAGGTACATTACAAAGTAACTCTTAAAGCTGATGACTGTTAATGGTGATATCTGCTGCTGTTACTCAGGGTCCGATAATCACTAGATTAAGCAGATGACAATCTTCAACCTTATCTCAAACACAAATTTAGGTGAAATAAATATTGTTTGAATTTTCGCTGGTCTGTGTTCTACTAAGCCATGAAGGCTCATTCATGAGCTCCGCCTAACTGAGTCCTTACTGTAAGTGTTTCTCATAATTTTAGAAGAAATTACAGAGAATATTATTTACAGTGCATTTTACATAAAAGTGTTAATGACCTTTTCAATCTGTCTCTAACCTAGAGCTATAAATACAGGCTAACTTGAGAAGCTGTCAGTTTTTCTGTACTTACACTGGCATAACTATGTCAGCAGTGCTTCAGAGCAGGCAATGTGTACGCTAGCAGAAGGAATTTCTCCCTCAGTAGTTTTACTACCTCCATGCCAAATAAGCTGGCAAACCTGTTCTGGTAGAAAAGCTGCATTTATATGAGGGAAGAAGAATGATTTCAGCTGGAGTATGGTTTTCTCACATTATACTGACAATACTAGGCAATAAAACTTGTGGATCAAGCTTAGGTATTTGTCCTTGCTTTCTTGGCTCATTTCCATCTATATACCATCTTCCTGCCTAGCCAATCTCGGTTCAAAGAGCCTAACTTAAACAATAAAAAAGAAATTATACCTAGGCATGGTTAGGCCTAAAGATAGTGAATGCTATGAATTTCCTTAACTCTATATCCAGCCAAATAGTTTCTCTTCTTTCCATATATTAAACTATGTATATTGGTGCTTTCAAACATGCTTCCTAAACAATATGTCATGAAAATAATATTCCCCCATAACTGTAATTCATAGACCAGTAAAGGCTACGATTCATGTGAGGAAAAAATTTTTAAAAAAGATAAAATTAAATTAGGACAAAAAAAAAAAGGAGGAAGAAATCATCTCTTTGCATTTCTTGGAGTACAAAACTCTGAAACAAAAGTAAAATCAAAACACAGCATAATTGGTGAATGCTGATAATGTGATCCTTAGCTGGGTTTCAAAAGCACTGAAACACTGAAACACAGCCTTTGCTGTATTTTCTTGTCACTGGTGTAAAGAGGAACAGGATTTCACGCAAAACAATCATGAAAATCTTCATGCCTTTCAAGACCCTCTCTGTCTTTATATATCCATATATATTTTATATATAAAACAAAATGCAGCTAGCTAGTTTGTGTAGCAGAATGATACTGTGTGATTTTCTTTGCTTACTGCAATATTCCAGCTGTGGCATGTTGGCATTTTTGTTGGCATTTTTTTATGTGCTCATATTTTCAGGCAGCTAGCTCTCTGGTATAACACTTCTCAGAATGGCCTATTGCATAAAGTCTGAGAAGTTCGGGTAGTTCCAACCTCAAGTGCCTCTCAAGTATCATGTAATTTGTCTTTAATACATTATTGGAGCTCTCTTATTTCATGGTATTAAGCCATTTCCTCAGGCACAGGATGCCTTTTTTTCCAGACTTGTTCCTTTGAGATCTGGGCAGCAAATTTGGGTTTAATCCACTTCCATCTTCATTGCAGTTTTACTGGAAGCAGCTGTTACCCCTTCTTTAACAGTTTGCTGGCTGTCAGGCAGCCTGAGGGATCCACCATATGACATCCGTCCTGGGTTCTAAATATACACCTGCACAATGTGTTTTCTTGGGGCAAGAGTAGAGCAAAGGGACTTTTGTTTCTTTTTGCACAAATGTATTTTCATCTCTTGACTGAAAAACTTTTATTTATTCCCTGTATTTATACATAGAAACTTTTCATCTTTTGAATAGAAGGGTTAATTCTATTTTTTGTACAGTCTGAAAATGTAGCACAGCTACATTGCCTGCTTTGCTAGACATAAACATCAACACTACAAAATGTAAATGTGTTGCCTGTTAAATCTCATTATAGCTTTATACAGAACATTTAGGGAAATTTTGGTTAAGAGAATAAGAGAGCTCATGGACATATCCCATGAGGCTTGACTTAACTATCATATTATTAGAAGTAGGCTCAGAAAAGATGTGTGTAAAATGGCAATAGTTTTGCAGAACAGAAGAAAACAGTAAGATTAAGCATGATAGTGTGCATGCCAGCCACAAATATAAAAATGTGAAAAAGTGAAAGAAAATTCTCTAGCATGATAGGGACAAAAAAGACAGTAACAATACAGAAACCTATTATTACATTTTTAGTTTCCTGGTCTGTATGACAGACTGATGTGTCACAGTATTGGAATCAAAAATGAAGGCTAGAAAACAACCCTTCACCAAAAGAAAAAAAAAATTAAAAAAAAAGTCTAGAATAACAGTACTTGTCAGATAAAACATAATTCTAAATAGATGTGATACATATTACTTCTTGCAAAGTTGAACTTATATTTAGTGAATTTATGTTTATTTTACTTTAAACATATAGCTATTTTGTATAAGGTTATCTCAGTTTGAAAGACACTCAAGTAGGTACAGTGAAAAAATATATTAAAATAATATTTTAAAGCGGAGGGGAAAATTTACTCAGTATCTTAATGAAAAAAAAAAAGCAGTAGAAATCTCAAATTAGCTAACTCTTTACTAGTTATCCATAATGTTCTTTAGTGCTGTTATTGGGAAAATGCATACTTATAAGATGATGATATTAGATACTGGAGATGGAAATTACCGAAGTTATTAATCAGAATACTCTGTTCTTCACCCTTCTGTTTTCAATTGTGACATGTAGACAGAATGGAATTTAGACACTAATATTATTTTTCAACCTTGTCTTTCATGTTAGAACATGTTAGAACATTTATTATTACAAACAAGAATTTGTTTTCTCAGATAACAGTAAATAATAATTTGACTCTTATAAACTCATTTTTGGCAAGTTTGTCCATAAGCTATCCTGGCTATTTCTAAAGATTGTATATCAGTAGCAAAACTTTCAAAAATGCTGCCAATATCTGCTATTTATAAGATTGCAGGGAGGGAAGGATTTATATTACTAACTAGAAATATCCTTTACATTGTTCCTCTTGGTTACAAATATTGTAATCCAGTCACTGAGCAACAACAATGACAAATATCTTATGGCTTAGATGATGCCACAAAAGTAGTCAAAGATAAATATAAAGGTGAGGCAAATAATTGTGAACTGCTTGAAAAAGTTGTATTAAGCAGTAGCATAGGTTAGGCCTGGGTCATTGTTTTATTTTCAGGACAAGGCTGAGATATTTACACAGCATAAGTAGTGTGAGAGATCTCTAAAACTAGCTCAAAGCATCTTAAACACTGAGCACCTCCATCCACACTGCTTATTTTCTAGTAGAAATCCACTGTGATTTCTGAGATCCTGAAGGCACAGAGCAGGTGTTACCCTCATTTTGAAAGCTGATCAAGAGTATGTTAGATGATGTAAACAGCAATAATGAAACAAAAAGTAAGTTGAGCACACCCAATGCTATCTAGCTGGTATTTTAAATGCTAAAACTCAAACAACACACCCCTTTCAAAAGAAAATTAATGAAACCAGAAGATCCATAAAGGAACTAAATGGATTGTTACAGTCTACAAACAGGTCTAATTGAATGGACAAATTAGCCAGTGCAAACAGCAGTTGCTGCATTGGTGATTCAAAGTGAACATAAAGATACACTATTCTGCAGGTGTTCTGCAGGTGTTGGAGGAATGATATCGAAAACCATTTGGTTGGGACTAAACGTTTGAATACAGTAAATATTTCCACATATGCTTAGGAATACTGCTAAGTCACATCCAAGAAAAACCTCCTTCACTATTCAATACGTTTTCAAGAATATTGAGGAATTCTCTGTTTTTAGCATCTGTTTTACTAAAGAGTATGTGATTTGTAGAAGATTTGAAACCTTTAACTTCCTCCAGAATTTCAAGTGGGCAATAAAAACCAGAAGTATCAGTTATCTGTAGTAATTCTTAAAGTGGAGTCCAACACAGAAAGTAAAAGTGCATGTTTTTGAAGTATTTCAGGCCTAGAGTCAGATTTCAGAACAAACAAATGAAAGGAGTAGAGTTCAGAGGATCTGGAGTCACACTTCTAATTTGAATTTGTGAACCTACATGGCTGGGTTGAGGCTGTGGTCTGGAATTTTTCCATGGTTCAGTTCATCTTTTCATTTGGGCTGACTGCTAGCAGAAAGAGGAATGCTACAATTGGCTAAATTAATAGCCATTTTCTTGTTTGCCAGTACTGTTAGCTTTAATAATCTAGTCTATTTTCAAGACCTACCAGCAGTATATTCATGTACTTTTCATCTTTTTATAGCAGTCTAAGACTTTCAGTCAATTTGCCCTACCATACGTCACATACATAGCTACACTATTTATTGATTCCTCACTTCCACCCACAAATGGCCTATAAAACCTCTCAAAACAAAGGGTATGATTTACAAGGCAATCTCAGCAAGAAACAGCAAATGGTCTCATACATTTAAATGCCCCTGTAAGATCAAGTGAATACACTGGGCAAAATAGAAGTTGTTCTGTACAAATCTGAGGCGCGCTTCAGGCACTTTTTTATGTGTAGAGATCATGAGGTGACCTTCTCTTAGATGTAAAAATATTTATTATCAGAGACCAAACTAAGGGTGATGAGTGTTTCTTATTTCCCCATAAAAATAATGCAAGGGGAATGTAAGATTGGTGAGCTGAGCTTAGTCTCAGGTAGGGTTTGTTTCCTGCAGAAGTCATCATGCTCCAGATCAAGGTGCCCAAGCTACTTGGAACAAAACACTCTAGCACATATGACATGGAATAGGAATATTTAAATGGTGCCGTTTCAAGCAGTGATTCAGTCCCTGTACATTTGGAGATAGATTAGTGGAGTTGATACTGGAGTTGTAATGCAATATAATAAACAAAAGTATTACCTTTCTGTTGTGACCCTGGATAGATGGCAACAATGAATATGAAGTGAGAAATCTTCAGGAACTTGGCAGTAGTACTCCTAAGAAAAATTTTGCACTGTAATACTTTTCTTGGCTTCATAATATTACTTTCAAGGTCAGTCTATGGCTCCATATAAAAATAAGGAAAAACTATACTAAAAGCTGTACTATTTTTTTCTCATTGTCAAAATTTATCCTATCACATAATTTTCTATAAAATGAGAAAAATAAGTGAAGCTTGCTGCATTCAATATGCGGTATGTTCTACATAGTCATATCTAACATAACACTGAGTATTGTAAGAAAATGTTAAATGTGCTGGTGATCAGGTATCCAGAATTTTAAAGAGCAGGAGCCTGAACTAAAGTTCTTAAATGTGTGTTTAAGCATCTAATAAAATCCTTGTACTGGTTTCAGCTGGGTTAATGTTCTTCATAGTAGTTAGCAAGGGGCTATGTTTTGGATCTGTGCTGGAAACACTGTTGATATATAAAGATACTTTAGATAGTACTGAGCAGGGCTTGGGCAGAGCTGAGACCTTTTCTGCTCCTCACACTGTCCCACCAGTTAGGAAGCTGGGAATATAAAAGAAGTTAGAGAAAACACAGCTGGGACAGCTTATCCCAAAGGGATATTCCAGACCACATGGTGTCATGGTCAACATATAAAGCTGAGAACAAAGAAGGAGGAAGGGGATGCTCATTGTGATGGTGCTTGTTCTTCAAGTCACTGTTAGGCATGATGGAGCCTGGCTTTCCTGGAAGTGGCTGCTTGTGGGGAGTGATGAATGAAGTCTCCTTGTTTTTCTCTGCTTGTGTGCCTGGCTTTTCCTTTCCCTCTTAAACTGACTTTATCTCAACCCATGAGTTCTTTCACTTTCACCCTTCCAATTTTTGCTCTCATCCCACCAGAGAGGGAGTGAGTGAGTGGTTGTGTGGGGCTTAGTTACCAGCTGGGTTTAAACTATGACAGGCCTATTGTTTTAAAATCATAAGATGTGTAGCTTTCTGTCACTGGACAGGGCTTTTGTATTCTTTTGCAAAAAAATGTTATATTCAAAAAAGTATTTCAGTGTAAAATTTCTAAAAAGAGATTTAATAGCATGCTGCAGTGGAATTCTAATTAGCACAATGCAGCTTATTTGGATCAAGATATTAATTCCTAAGAATCGAGATATTAAATAATTCAAGCTAGGTTTGTAAATAATGTACTTGCTAACAATAAGTTTACTTGGTCCTGAGAATAGCTAGTTTAAAGGAGTGCAATATGCCAAAAGGTGAAGATAAACTGCAGAGGAAACATGATGAGAAAGGATGTGAAAAACATGAAAAAATATATACATATTAATGTATCATTAAAATTTTCATTGGGATAAATAAAGTATGTTAAATATCAACCTATAAATATGCAAAATTACATAGCTTAATTTTACTCAAGGGATTGGAGAATATTTTCAGATTTTAGTTCCTAAATAGCAAGGATGTTTGGGGTTTTTTTAATGTCAGGTTTGATCCTGAATGATATCATTCAGGAATCTGTGGCAGTACAGCAAGATACTTTCAGTCATGACTACGGTTCGTCAATGTCTAAATGTGGTGTGTACATTTTTTATTTCAGGTGGACAGAATTTAGTACTTTTGTTTCCAACACTAAACAGCAAAATAAATAAACCAACTGTACACATGTGGATGAAGGGTTACAATTCCATTAATTTTTGTATTTTAAGGGTATAAAGGGATAAAAATCAAAGGAAACCTCTCAATACTGGTATTATTAGATGATGAAACTTTTTTGAGAGAGATTAAAAATGATTTACCAAGTAGAATTTCAGGGAGGTCTTAACATTAATCAACTTTTAAAAAACTTTTTGGAGGTATAAAAAATATATTCTTTTTACCAGCTATTCCCTCTTGCTGAGTCCATCGTTTACTCACTGTACTATATGATTGCCACTTTGAATTAAACACCCTTTCACACCATTTGCTGTGCAGATGGCAAAGTGCTCTGAGAATGACAGAGCTGAAACCCCAGGAGCTCCGAGCAGTGCACTGGAAATACATCACAATAAGCAGATACCTATTATCTACTCTTGACTTGACTGTAATCTCCTCCTCCAAATCCTTGTCTATCTGCTCTTCCCTTTGACTTTTTTCTCAAAATACACTATCTCTGCATTTTTTTTAGAAAGCTTTGGAGAGAAGATCTCTGTCATAGTCTAAACCACCCTCCGTAGAGTTCAACGGTTTGACAATTTGCACCTCTCACTGCCTGGCAACCAGCAGTGGGTATCATCTCTTCTGTGCTCTTAGCTGTGAACATGTTTGTCAGTGGTGTGAGAGAAAGAGTTGCTTAAAGCAGCTGTAGAGCAAGTCCTGTGGTGCTCCCCATGCCCCTGGGCCATCCAGATTCTGCCAGTTGCTGCTCTGGAAGATGAGTACAAGAGCAGGGACATGGCGTCACCTCTCCTCCTTGTATCCTCCTGATTCTGTGGCTTTCACATCTCCTTTTCAGCTGCACTCATCCCTTTCTCAACTTTCATATCTTGTTTTCCACTTAAACCCTTGTACCAGGTTTCTAAATTATCATTTCCTAGCCAGATCTCAAGAACTTTTGTCTTTCACCCTGCTCATTCTGCCCATCAACCATCCTTGACAGTTAACTATACTTTTCTCCACAAGATATTCTCTGTGCTACATTGACTTCAGAGCCTATACCCTTTCCCATTTCTCCTCCTAGGTTTTTACCAACAACTCTTAGTGTGTCTTTTAAGGGAATTTATCTTCTTCAAATTTCTATATTTCCTGAAATTCAGTCACAACTCTTCATTCTCCATATTTCCTTAGGTTAACTTCAATCACAGGTGCATATTTAACTCTTAACATTTTGCAGGCATTGTACTGCTTTCATTCCATGCTCCTAAAGAATATCTTAAATTCTCATCTTGTCTAACATAAACAGCTAACACTTCAGCCTTCCTTCTTTCTCCCAATCCATTTTCTATCCCTCACCTCACTTCAAGCTTTAACACTTACTTTTACATCATCGGATTTTGACACATCTCATAATCCACAAATCAAGATTAAGTTAGATATGTACACATTTTCTGTATATTGTTTTAAACTTTAGCTTTTCATAAAATGGCAGCTTGCCATCTCCTTGCAACACCTTTCATAGGTATGGGAACAGAATAATTTTCAACTGTCATCCTTCAGAATACCACTTATGGCATTTAATCCCATCTTCCCTTTTGCCCATTTCTCTACTTGTTGTGCCTTCATTATGTCAAACATACTATGTTTTCATTCCCTGAACTGTCCAAATACATCTCTATTGATTTCTTTAGAAGGCAAACTTCTATTTTCCTTTTACAGAATAACTTTCTATTATATCTTCTTGTTATTGAAATAGTCTATAAATATCTGGCTTTATCATACTCTAAATCCATCTTAAAAGTCCTTCTATTTAGAGATACCTTTAATGAACAAGAGGCTTTAGAGGAAAGATGAGGGGAGACTTTTTAGTAGGGCCAAAGGATAATGGTTTTAAAAGACATAGCTTCAGATTAGAGATAAGGAAGACATTTTTACAATGAAGGTAGGGGAACAGGTGAGAGTACTGAAAGTTGGAACAGGTTTCCCAGAGAGGTGGTAGATGTTGCATCCCTGCAAACATTCAAGGTTAGGCTGGATGGGATTTGATCTAGTTGATGATATCCCTGCACAGTGCAAGGGGGTTTAGACTTATAAAACCTTTAAAGGTTCCTTCCAACCCAAACCATGCTACGATTCTATAACATGTAAATTTTATCCTCCTGCTGCACCAAGATCTTTCATTCTCTTGTGCTCTTCAGATTGACGATCTCCCACTATTACTTCTTGCTATATTCTATAAGCACTTTGCACCTTGGATGATCTTTCCATTTTGTTTTGGGTCAGTATGTTCCCGACTCATTACAATATTCTTGCCCCTTCATGAATTGGCTCAGAAAATTGCTCTTTTTACTGGGCCATTGTTCCAGAAAAAAAATCCATAAAATGTTTATTACTTTCTCAAGGATTTATTTTACTAATTAACTTTTTTTTGTTTTTTGGTTTTTTTGGGGTTTTTTTTGCAATAGAATAACGTAATTTAGTATACATTTTGGCAAGACTCAAATTTATTACACAGGTGATTTATTATCATGTTATCACAAAGTACAGGAGGTCACAATTTAAATGCATGATGGACATATTTATGTCCAGATTTCAGAACAGAACTGAAAGCTGATCTGGCTTACTGGAGACTTCCCAGAAACAAGTCATGCAATTCAAGCAAGTGAATGTTTAGGTGCACTTTATGCAACAGTTGAATACTCTGTTGTATCGTGCAGAAGAGCTTAAACAATGTGCTAAGGGAGGGGGGGAACTAAAGTTAAAAATGCCCTACTACATTTTTTTTATTTTTTTTTTTTTACTGGGGAGAAAAAAGAAGACCAATTTACAATGCTGAAGAAGAAAAAATCATATTAAAAATCTCAGAAAATGAAATACACCTGAGTCCAACTATATCTACAGACAGAAGTAATGACTCAAACTTGTTAATGTGGAATAAGTGAACAAACTTATAAAACTGAAAAACTCTTTCGCATCTAAAAATTGACATAAAAAACCCTTTCAGAGACACTCTTGTTTGTAGGGACTTACAACTTATAATGCATTTTATTTTTCCAAGAAATCTTTTTGGCAAAAGTGGAGTGTGATATGAACATACACTATCACCTTCTCCTCACCCAGCATAAATATATATTATAAGAAAATGAATCATTATAAGCACTCTCCTGACCTGGCACCTCATGCCCTATGAAACACCAGCTCACTTTCTCCAGATGACAAACAGGTAGGTCACCCGTAAGTCCCTCTCTCAGAGTCCATAACTGGTGTAGCAGCGGTTAAATAATCTATGCAGTGTGAGAATGAAATCACACACCGGTCTTAAACTCCTTACTTGAGAATGTTAGCAGTAATCTGAAAAATACTGCAAGATTTCCTGTGAGATGTGCTATTATTCTTTCTGAAATAAAGCCATTTTGATGTCAACAAAGAGAAATAGTATGATTTATCTGTACCTAGATGTCTACGATAGCATGGCATTAATTATTTTCTGGAAGCATTTATTTCTCTTTAATGACTATAGAGAAAGAACTTAGGGTGATTCCAGTGTAGAACTCCAGACAATAAATATACTTGGATTAGTGAATCTCAGATCTGCATGGCAGCCAATTCCATGTGTTTAGCTACAGCTCACCTGAGACAAGCTCCTTAAGTCAGATTAAGCATAACTCAGAAATTGGTTTAGCACTGCTTTACTTGGATTCATACAGATCTCACACCTGTGGAAGTACCAGCAAGAAAAAAAGTAAAAATACATGTTCCTCAGGCAGCCCAAGACTCTGAGTTGTAATCAAGATCTGTGCATTGCAGCTGGACACAATCAAACCTCTCTGCACTAAACAGAAATTGCTTTTCTGTTGTGCTCAGCTCTGGAGTGGGATGGCTTCCAGCATTAATGGCCATATATGCAGGAAATCCTTCCCTTTTCTCTTATTGGGATGAGCCATTTCAAAGGATGAAGGTATCATAGATCTTCCTATGCAGGACCTAGGTATCTAGCTGGGGAGTAGAAAGGTCTCACTGTTAATCATTAATTTTATCATGAATGGTGGTAAGTTTATTAATCAGTGGCTCAGTGTTTAACAGCATGGACTCAAGATCAGCATCCCCATCTGTCAGTACCTTGTATTACTGAGATGAAACAGATGGCAAAGCTAATGGAATTGCAATGAAACCCCTCAGCCTAGGTTTACACCCAACTGCATCACCTTTTACTGTCTTATGATTGGCTGCAGAGGGGGAAAAAACTTAAGATTCTTCACTTGCAGAATACCTGAATACAGGCAAGGGGAAGGAATGCTACTGTATTGCTAAGGCCCAGGAGAGGAGCTGTGCTCCTGAGAAGTTGCCCAACCTCACCAACAAGTTCTCACCTTTTATTGAAACATGAGCTTTTTTTTTCTTTAAGCATGAATATGCTGAAATAAAAAGTTATGTTTCTAACTCAGCTAAGTCAAGCTCTGGGACAAAAAGGATAGACACTTTCATCCATTCCTACAGTTACAGCCATATAACTTTAAAATTATTGATTTTTTCATCAACACTAATGTGATTGCAGGCAACTTTAAAAAAGAATAGATTTCTTTTAAAAGAGGATTAAGTTATATAAAAGAAATATAAAGCTGTTTCCTTCCAACAATTTAATTAGTTATTTAATATATTTTACTCTGAAGAAAGCACCAGGTGTATGCATCATATTTTCAACTCCCAGCAGCCTGAACAGAAAAAGTTTAGTTAATTTCTATCATAGAAACTTAAATGTCATATGCAAAAGGTTCTTATCTCTCTAATTCTTAAAAGTGTATATATATACATATATATATAGATGAAAAATTGATTTGTACCATAGAGATAAGTTACATAAATTTTGACTGTGATAGTCCCACCTTGCAGTGGGACTAGGCTTTTCTTTACAGAAAGAGAACTCAACACTGAAGTTCAATGTTTGAAAAATTTTGGAATATTTTACCTGTTATACAGTCATATCTTCAATATTTTTGGCATCACATAAACTTAAGCAAATAGCATTATATAGTCCTCAATCTATTACAGGTTTTCAATTGTGACAGTACAGGAGGTTTTTTTATAGGTGTGGTTCAGTATAGGGTAGTGTTGCCTGACAGGAATATCACTGCATCTGACAACTATAAAAATGTCCATGATCTTCCTTGAAAATCTACTTTACAGAAATTAGTTAATGCAGATCTGTATTTTGGTTTAGTTAGTTAGTTTGTTTCTTTAATAGCTTGTTGGGGTTTTTTGTCTTCCTTGATCACAAGGAATTTATATTAAAGATTTCCAGTAGGTTAAAAGTACTAGAAATACCTGGATTTTATTTCGTCTGTCAATCTTTAAAATGTGAAGTTGCAGTTCCTTCTTTACCTTCTCCTTCCAACA
>JANRGV010000001.1:71103206-71132098 GCA_024734035.1 Alethe castanea
TATATATATAATATATATATTACACTGTTTCCAGCAAACCAATTAAAGATCACCTGCATATGGATTTTTAGTGTTAAGTTTTAAGTTACCATTGAGAGTCAAACACACCTAATATTAATTACCTTTGTTTTGAAAAACTTTGCACTCTCTTCTAAACAAATGGAAACAATACAATATTCTGAATGTATATATCTTAAAATAATTTATTGACATGTGTAGATATCCACCTTAAAATATCACATATTACTTGGCAAATGTGGACATATGTTCTGTCCATATCCTGAATGTTCCTTACAATATTTTACATTTCTACTGAATTTTTTTTGTAAGTGTTATGGGTGGAATAACCCATTCATATTGGAAGAGTATTTGTCTCTGATATATATATCTGTAAGTTTGGAATCTAATTTTTTGGTAGACGGCTCTTTTTTTCCCAAAATAAGAATGTTTGGTGACAAAGAAAATTGGTATAATTTACTCTTTTGTCAATGAGAAATTAAATTGAAAATGCAAGACTAGTATATTATCAAACTGTGACTGTTTATAATTGCAGACATCAATCCCAGTTCTCATGATAGGTTGTTTTACTTTTTTTTCTCAAAAGGCTCGATAAATAATCTACACAGGTTTATTGCAAAATACCAAAAGTTTGGCTCTGTGGTGAGGGGCTGATTTATCTTAAAAATGCACAGAACTTAGCATAATGCTGATTCTAATCACATATTTCTCTAAAACTCATTTGAGTGTGTTTTTTCAACAGAGCAGAAGCTGAAAATCTGTCTCAAGCAGAATGCCAAATGTATCAGTATGCCAGAGTGGCTCGAGGCAGGAGTGGCTCAAGTGTTACAGCATCAATCTATACTTTCACAGCTTTTCTCAAGTTTGCAGCACTATTTGGGTTGAAATATATGTACACATGTACTTCACAATGCCATACCAATGATTTTTAATAAGTACACTTAGAAAAAGTAGAAAAAAATTAAACGTCTTGCTGTGTAAAAATATAAGATAGCAATAGATAAATTGTACCATACAGGCATGGAAGACTGTTATTAGAATTGAAAACTAGCTCTTAACACACCTCCACTTCCCTCATCATAATTTCTGCTTTCTAGATGTTCATTGAAGGAGTTATAATTTTACTAAAATGCAATCATATTAAACTAACGCTTGTATGCAGGGTTTGGTTTGGTTGGGATTTTTTAGTTTGATTGGGGTTTTTTTGTTGTAGTTTTTTTGTTTGTTGGGTTTTTGTTGGTTTTCTGTTGTTGTCATTGTTGTTTATGCAGTGAAAAAGCATTGGGGCTCCTTAAAACACAGCTTTTTAGCTTTCATGATGTTACTGTTTCGGTTTAAAAAATGTGTAATAATAAAAAAAATGTGTAATAATAAAATAAGCAAATGTATTGAAAACATACTGTGAGCTGGACCTCTACCAAGGAAAGTGAGACCAGTGTCCTCTTCCTAGCTGATCCTGTCACCTCTCAAAACAAGGTACAAACTACATGATTTTTATCTTCCCATCTGGGTAAAAAAACAAAAACCGTGGAAATAAACTAAACAAATGGATCTATAACTGTTCATAGAATCCATTAACTTGTCTGGAATAGGTATTCCTGAACAGAAAATTGATGTGTATGCATAAAAATGGTGGTTTTGTTTATTCAGATCAGCCATAAGAATATACAAGTATGTCTTAATTCTTTGCTTTTACCACAATTTGTTTCTGTAAAAGTATATAGAATATACTTAAGAGTATGCATATTGTTTTCTTTCTATATTATATATACATATATATATAAGCTTTGTTTTGGAAAAATTGAATAAATATCTGTAAAGGATGTATGAAAACAAAACACCTTTTAAGAGACAATTTTAAAAATCTAGATTTCCGATTATTTTGTGGACCTTAAAATATACATTTTCAAATTAAAAGATATTTAAAAAAGATGTGGATGAAATTAACAATCCCCTTTGCATTCAACCATAAAAAAAAAGAACAAATTTTTTGATGTGAATCTTTCTTTTTAATAACAGAATGAAATTTCTATTCATGTTCTTGAATCCACATGTTCCATATACTTATTCAAATATATTTTTACTCAGAATTCACAAAATTTGCTGTTCTTACTCTAAACACTTTCAGAAAATGCAATTATAAATATTTACACCATTCTGGTAACTATTTTACATGCATTTCAAGAGCCAAATTGTATGAATTTTAAGATCTTCCAATTAACTGAAGAAGTTCAGTAATAGCCAGATTAAGAGTTTTTTTCCCTTCTTCTTCTGAAGTGAAACCACCTGGCAGCTATTCAGCTATTCCTCTTTAGTTTTTTTTTTCTTTTTGGTCATTATTTGTAAATCAGTATTCGAAAGGTTTGGAAAGAAGTATTCTAGTAAGGAGAGAAGCACAAAAAATATTAGACTGAGGAAGATAATAACTGAAGTTATTCAGAATAAATCCGTGTCAAAGAAATCTATCAAATTATTAAGAAAATATGGCATGTTCAGGAATCATCAATGAGGAATAAACAACTATTTATATTATCTAGATTTTATTTTTTCACTTGAAATTATTAGTTTCATTGTCCTGTAGTAATTATTTATTTGAAAATCAGAGAAAAAAAAAGCCAGATTCATGTCAAAAAGATTACTTCCAAAGCATCTCTTCATCTTCATGGATGAAGAAAATACATAAGACCCTGGACAGGTGTATTTCTATTGACTGAAAACCTGAACAGCTGAAGAGGATGTTTGGTAAGGCTTTGTGTCTAACAGAAGATCTTTTTGACTCCTAACTTATTCAATTTATTTCTGATTTTACATGTCATTTCTGCAACATTTTTCGGGGACTTTTAAGTGGTTTTTTTCTGTTTTGTTTTTTTCTAGTTAACTTTCCAAGGTATTATTTTTGGAGGATTTGGACAGAAAGAAGTAAGGGAAACCTTTAAGGTGGGGAATCATTTATATAACCAAGATGGTTGGACAGAAAAAGAGGTGCAAATAATTAAATGAATTTCAAAATGGCATAACCAAATTTTGCATATAAGGTTAACACATAATAGTGCAATATGAATACAACTGTGTATGTGCAGGGCAGGGTACTAGAAACCTCTCCTTACTATACTTTGTCAGAGCATATGAACAATTTTGTAGTGCAGTCAGGGCTTATGCACAGAGAAGTGCACGTGCCTTGTACACATATGGAGCTGCATATGCTTTCCCCAAACCCTTGAAACCTCCTGCAAATCTCTTGATTTTTTTTGCAACAGGCATTACTTCAGTTGCAGCTCTCAGTTTGTGGTCAGCTTTCTGAACACACCAGTCAGGAGTAGGCATGGCCCATGGTGGAACTAAGCCCCCAGGTTTTGTTAAGATATTCCTAAATTTAGACTCCTGCTATTGCAAAGTATCAAAATGAATCTTTACAAGTCCAGGGCTAAAAACCCCTAGCTGGTTTCCTTTATCTGACTGAAAACTGTACATTGCCCTTGAATAAAGAGAACAGCAACGACTGACTCATTCAGCCCTTCAGGTTTCTGTGATTCCTTTCCAAATGACATTTGAAAGCATGGGCAACTTTACCTCTGTGATCAAAAACATCTCCTCCTCTCCCAAATCAAGGTAGCGAGGGACATATTTTTAAACTTAGGAAATAAACATTGGCCTTCAATTGCAGGATTCCCACATGTTTGCAAGCAACTGATAGAAGATGGAATTTGTGTGGGCAGATGACTTCAGGGATACAGCTATAAAAATGGCTGAAGCTTAAGAGATGCTGAGATTGGAAAGGACACACCCTTAGAGACAACTTGGAAACTCATGGTTATAAGACACATGCTACAACTCTCATTGTTCTTTTTCCTGCCCTCGTTCTGTAATGTCCCTCAGAGAAACTGATTCTTTCTAGCTATACAGAAAAGCAGAAAAAGAAGAAAAAATTGTATTTTCAAGGTTCAAATTAAGCATTCTATCTCCAAAGCTAAATTTACTATTGTCTTTCTTCTGAGCAATTATTCATAAAAGGACAAAACCATCAACAAAAAACCCCACTATCAAACTTTCATTCATGGCCAACTGAGGATATTAACTTTCAGAACCTTTTTAAAGCTGTTTGTCTAACTTCATAGAAAAGTGCGTGGCATGCACTGCATAGTCCTAGTCTAATCAAAAATTATTTCATTAAAAAATTGCTGCATAGGTGTTTTTTTCCAGTAGACTACACACAGCATTTTAAGTTATCTATCACTTTTTCCCTTTGGACTTTACCGCTTACAAATGGAGTTTCATGCTTCATGAAACAAAGTCTTTCAGGCTGCTTAGGCAACCACAAGCAACAGGACAGGAAGATGACATCTGAGTCAGAATCTGAAATGCCAGGCAAAAGCACATCAGACTGGCATACGACACCTCTGGTGCCTGCCCCACAGGAGTGAGGAATGGCAGCTTCTGTGATTTCACTGAGGTTTTTCACAGTTCTGCAAATCACAGTCTCTGTGCATCATGCTGACCCAGCTCCTAGAGTCATAATATTTTAGAAAAGAGTGTCTGTTTCACACTCTTTTAAGGTCCCCTATTATTTTTGGAACAAGTGTTGCTATTCTTGTGTTTAGTAGAACAGTACTCATCCAGCTGTATAGTCCTGTCTCCAGTGATTCCCAGGGATGATTCCCTTTGAGAGGATAACAAAGAGGGCTGCTAAGAATAACATGAATGAAAAAAATTATTTCTGCCCCAATGAGCAGAGCATTGCATACCCTGAGGGCAGTGCACAATTGCTGTGTTGACTCACTGAAAAGCAAGAGAATTCATATTGTCTTGAGGGAATGAACCACTGGTATCCCAACATGCGCATAACACATGCTTGCTCTTTTCCTATTCAATCCAGTTCACTGCCTCATTTTTTCCTGGAATGAATACTGAGTATTCATATACTGAGCAAATGGATTTGCATGCTTTGTTTCCCGTTAAACAAAAATAACAATAAAAAAATCCTCTAAACTCGTTCAGATAGAGGGGAAATACAAATTCCTCACACAACAACAAAAAGCCTTGAATTAATAATATTCTTTAAATATGCAACTGTATTCCATAGTCAAGCATTGCCTATACTACTGAATTGCTTGATGTGGCATTAGAGTAGTGCTGTGGAGATAGTTGAATCCATGCACTTTTAAGCTCACGTGGGACTACCCTGGAGCAAAGCTAACAGGATAAATCAGAAATTACTTCAAGATGAGGAGTAATTAAATTCACAGGGCTGGATAACGTAAGAGAAGGAACTAAGCAATTATGCAGCCAGAGCAAAAATAATTGTTCATACAAATGCAAAGCACAGCAAATTAACTTGAAGATACTCAAGAAAAACCCTAAGATCACACCAAAGTTATAGATACATGTTTGACATTACGTGGGGTTGTTTTATACATTGCTGTGAAGGTTTCTGTACAAACAATATACTGTGGGTCCCACATTTTACAGTGCATAGTCCTGATGGTGTTTTTTTCTCAGCCAATCACTGACCTAATGTCTGGTCTCTGGAAAAGAGTTCATAGCTTCAAATTGCTGAGGATGAAACAGGGAGCAGGTACTGCTTGGGCTGTTCTTCACAGTATCTCTATTGGCTGCACTCTGCCAGCACATACCCCACCAAGCAACCAGTTTCTCTTGTAAGCACAGGCATTTTTATGTATAGAGACTGCAGTGTGAAAAGAGCCAGACTAAACTCTTTTCCAAAGGGACACCTTATGTCTGTATTCCTGTAGGAGTTGTGCCTGCTCTTAGAGGTCTCACACACCATTGAACTCATAAGATTGAAATTGCTCTCTCCACAAAGATCTCAGATAACCCTTTATATCAGTCATATTTCCTACCTTTTACTTCTGCCACTGTTTTATGGGTGGCTTAAACTGTTCTGTGGACAGCTTCTCCGTGACCCTGTATTGTCACCTCGCCTGTGCTGACACTTGGGACCACCATGCCAATGGCAGTCACACCATCTGGACCTCATGGCAAAGGGAGCCAAGGCACAGGACTCACAGCAACACTCCCTCGAGTGACATAATTGACCTTGGTCATAACTGTGACATTTGGTCATGCACTGCTGGTAGTTTAATAAATTTTAAGGAAATAAGATAATCAAATGATAATCACAGCTTTGCTATTTGAATAACCCTATGTCTATTTCAGCACACAGTGAAACATGGGTATTAGAAGGATTTTCATGCACTTTATTTCTGAGAAAATAGATATTCTTTCCTATAAAGTAAAAAAGTCAAAAAAAAAAAGAAAAAAAAGCCAGGGTTTCACAAACTGCAGTTCAAATCTTGCTTTAAACATGACTGATTTTCTGTCTTACTTCAATGGTAGAGATTTCTGAAGATTTCAGTAGGAGTTTGCAGCGCACATCAGAACATACATATCTATTTGTTTGGATTCCCACAGACTTGCTTAATTGCCACTGAGTGACTAGAAACATTCTGCTTGACTTAAATAACTTTTTGATCCATACCAGTCTTCTTTGGAGCAGTCAAATTCTGTGGAGTGAGAACTAGTCCCCTAAGAGTTATCACAGTAGGTATCTATATCCTTGTTTCATGAAAATTCTTCTTCCCTGCTAGCACCATTAACTTTCCGAAATTGTACCAAAGGTTCTTTTCCTAATCATAAACCTTAATGCTAAATTCTGTCTACAGCCATCTAATTCCAAATCCAAAGAGATCTCCAAAGAGATTTTGATTAACATGACAAAAAACACTTTGCATAATCAAAATCAATTTGAAAAATATTACACATTCACAAATCCCTTGGTATCTTTTAGTCAACATTTTTTTCGTAATGTTAATAGTTTTATTCCCTGTCTTCTTAAATTATGGACTTTACCTATGTGTTCCTCTCAAATGGAACAAAACATTGGATTACAAAGACTAATGGCCACCTGTCTACTACTTCCATGAGCAAATGCAGTATAAATTGACCAAAACCAGTCTGTACACAGCTCTGTGCTTGCAAAAAGAAAATTTATAAATTTGGACTCTTTCTATTTACAAGAAGTACTCAAAATATCTATTGGCTGTTAGAAAGCACTACAATCAGAAACAGAGAGGCATGAAAATTCGTTTCTGTACCGGACACATATATTTAGTTTAGTCTACTTTTTCTGAGCAGAAATTTTCCACACTTTGGGCCATTTCATAGTCTTTCATGACACAGAAAGCAACAGATAATTTTCTTCTATCAGATGCTAGCAAAAGAAAGAGTTCTAAAATATTATCATTAGTCTTGTAATCCCCAAACCAGTCTTTCACTTTTCAAATAATATAATAATCATATTCAATAATGTGTCAATATTTCAGCCTTAAAAATTTTATCTGCTCAGGATTATCTCCCATTCTAACAGCTCGTTTTATAAGTCTATCACAGTTTTTCACTTTCTAAGGTCTCTAAGGTGTCTAAGGACACTAGAATCCTTTAAATAACAAGATGAATACATTTTAATTAAAAAACTTCAGAAAATTGCAGCATTCTATAATTGATGATGATCTACTCTGTATAGGCCACAGTGATGACACAGCAGCGTCATATCGGATGATATAGCTGTTTTTCATGCAAGATACTGCATCTCCTCCAAAGATGCACCTTTCATATCATGACAATATGAGCGTTGTTACCAGTCCAATTATAATAATTTTGTTTTTTTTTTCCTGTTAAAAATTCTCTATGAATTTGCAGTTTACTACATGCAGACTTTTTTCATTCTTGCTTTTCCTCTCTTTAGACTGTGTTATCCCTTTAGTTAAATTATGTTATTTAGTACTTGTTCATACTGCATTGTATTTGGAACTGCAAGGTTCTGTTCACAAAATAGTTGTAAAGGCATGGGAGAAGTTTTCAACTATCCTGCAAACATGCAGATGAACATGATGTTCCACATGCACAAAATGCAGCAGCTCCCACCGAAGGAAAGTAATTCTTTAATGGAGCCTCTACCAGACCCATACACCAGCCCATATCCAGACTAGAGGCTTAAATGCTAAACCGTAAGATATACAGAAGTTTTCCATGTGGAAAAGTCATTTATGAAATTGCATGCATTTCTATCTAGGCTGTTTGAAATGAACATTTTGTTTTGAATAATATTTTTAGAACATAACACAATTCTTTTCAATTGCAAATGAAAAAAAAAAATCTTTTATTTAGAGTTCAGTTTTATAATTTATCTTCTTTTTCTTCATTTCACTGAGAAAAAAAAAAAGAAAAATAATGGAGTGTGAAAAATTTTTTATCATGTAACCTTTTTATATATTTTTTAAAACCCCTGCTTTCTGGGTTATCCTAACTGGAAGCCAAAAATTATGGAAAGTAGCTCTTTTCAAATTTTCTCCTTTGTCTTGCTTCCTTCAGTACACTTAGGTGATGGCAGCTGGTTTTTCCAACAGAATTAAAGTGGCAGGGGTCAAAGGGGCAGGGGAAGGTGATATCTATAGTGTAGATAGTCATAACAAGGCCCAGAATCTCTTACCACAGCATTTTAGACCAGAAAAAAAACAGGAAACCTGATAATGCCCAGTATTCATTGCCATTCCCGCCTGAAAGCAGATTATCTGCCTGAAAGCTAAAGTATGTGTAGCAAAAAACACCTGGTAGAAGTTGCCATGCATCATCTATAATCAAGCATATGACTGTGATATTCTGTTAAATTCTATTTATGTGTACTAAACTATATATAGAAATGCCATTATTATGAGTACACAAGGTAGCTCCAGGTAGATTAACACTGCAATTTTTTATTTTTTTTTTTGGAAATACAAAAATATAATGAAAATTTTGGGTGAATTTGGTCCATCAAATGAGAAAGATGAGAAAGCTTAAACCGTACTTTCACTTCACACTTAAAAAAAAAAAAAAAAGAGTGGTGTTAAGTGCAAAGTTTTATTTGTTGAGATTATTAAATGTTGGTCAAAAGGCAAGGAAAATGACAGGCTAGTTTTAAAGTGGTGTGATGTTTTTCCGCACATGATATTGTTTATTTGCATACATATTGTACACTGTAGAGCACAGTTGCTTCCACCAAATCACAAATGTGTGTCTCAATATGCCAAAGTATGATGAGCCATGCTTTCAGAATAAAATGCATAATCACAGAACAATTGCAACCTGTGGTACACGGATCAATGCATTGCAGCTGAGCTACCTCGTGCACCTACCAGCAAATGTGTATCAGTCCCCTGGGTTCTGCCAGAGCATGGAAAAGAAAGCCAAAACTCTGTAGTCTATTAGGAATACAAATTCAATATATTTTTCCTAATTACTTTTTAATTTCCATCTCATTTATGTATAGTAGCTACAGAATGAAAAAGAGTTCTATTCCTTATTCTGCTGCTGTCTTACATATTTGACCTTAGTCGTATTACAATTACTCTGTTGCTTAATTGATTCTTCTGCATCATATGCATAATTAAAACTACTTGTCTTTTAGGTGTTAAGTGGACCTAAGATTGCCTTTTACACTGTGAGAGAAATTTTTTAAAGAAGAAGCTCAAATGAATATTTTTTTTTAAAATTCAAATTGTTACTTTGGAGTCCTGAGCTCAAAATTAATTTACTAAATTATTTAGCTTTGTCCATGAGCTACATATTGCTTTAAAATGTTCAATTCTAATGCAATTTAACTTAAACCTTCTTTTTAGTACTAGAAATATCTTTTTTTGTTCAGCTAATGATAAAAAAGGAACCCACAGGCTAGGAACAATGGTTTTTTGTCTTTCTTTTTTAGTACTGATCTGTAGGATATTGTTCTGACTATTGAAAGAAAGGCCTCATTTCAAAGTTTTATATAAGGCAAGTAGGATTACAGAGTATAGATCAAAGTGTGTAGAATCTTCCTGGAAATTAAGACAGTGGAAATCAATGACAATTATAGGAGCAATTTTTATAGGAAAATAATTGCTTTCCCCCACCCCAGATTGGATCTTACTTTATTAAATGTACCTATTGACTTCTGTGTGATCATCTATACACTAAGGAAATAATGCCATGGGGATTTTATTATTCCTTATTGTGCAGTCTTATTCCAAATACAGGCAACCAAAATATCTAAGCCTGCCTGATATTTGAGAAAATGTAGGCAAGTACAATAGGCAAAGAGGCTGAATATAATATATTATGACTAAATACTAAATATAGAATATAAAAATTTTGGTATATTGTGTATTCTGTAATGAATGGTAAGACAGATGAGTGACTAGCACAGTTATTGTTACTTCACTCAACACTTACATTAAATTTTATTTTGAAATGCCGACCCTGCCATTTCTCTTGTGGATAAACTATAGCTCATTGTCAGATTTGTGCTTGAAGCAGTCTTCAAAGGAAAATATAATTCCAGATACACTGTATGTAGAACAAGACATAAATCAGGTCTTCTATCTTGATTCTCTTGTTTTTCCTCCTTGTGGTCCTCTGCAAATCAGCAGTATCTCTTGTCATGATAAGTCCCCTCTGTAACTCAGCCTTCATCTTTGTGATAGCAGTCAAAAATATCCCAAAGTGAAATGCAGAAGACTCTTCTGCAGACAGAATATAATATCAGTGCTGTCTTTTCCTGTTCTTACTTATCAGCTGAATTTACTAAATACAGATTATGCTGTGTATCAAATACAGTGTCATCCAGGAAAATAGTGTGTGTCAATTGGTCAAAAATGAGAATTAATGCAACTGTTAATGGGTATTTCACAGATATATGATTCAACCTATGACCACCATGGAACCTGATACTATAAGAAAATTTATACTGAAAGAGTAGAATATATCTATTTTTAATAACTCGAAATATTCTGTGAGAGGATATTGCTGAAAACTCTCCTATGAAGAATGGACAAGGCTCGCATGATTTAAATTTATTCTCTGAGTTGTGCTGGAACAACCATCTGGAATTGGAGGTAATGCCTTGCACCTTGATTGAATAAAGGAATGTGTTCTGCAAATGAGCCACAAGCTGAAAATATATATTTCAGCCTATTAGGAAAAAAAATCCTCCAACACATAAATTTGCAAAAATTTAGGATGATTTTCAAATACTTATCCTTTCTGTTGAGAGAGGTATTTAACCTACTTAAAATATATGTCCGCTATCAAAGCAAATCAAAAAATTTCATGGTACAGTACTAATTTTAGTAGTCATAACTGTGTATATTGTGCTTTCTTTAAGATTCAGAGCATTGTAAAGACCAGAATCTCATGCAACAACCTTGTTGGATCTCCCAAATTGTTGAAGCAAAACAGAGTTCTTCTAACTACTGATGCAGAGATCATAGTTACAGTGCAGTAGTTCTGATTTTATCTCATAGAAGTGAATGGAAAATACCAGTATAAAACAGGCTAGGTTTGTCGCTATATACCACTTACAGCAAACAGTGAAGTGACATAAGAATTCTGAGGGCTTAATTTAAACATGAATTATTTAACATTACAAGCCTTAAACTTGCGTTGCTAGGGACTTTATGGCAAAACTCATGCTCACTCTGATTTGAGCTGCTTGAGCGTGCTGAAGTGATAAAGTTGATCTTGCTTACAAATTAAATTTTTAAAGCCGGTTGATTAGTATGACCATACTTGATCCATATAAAATACTGAAGCTTTCTAGATTCACATGGGATTAGGAGACAAGACTCAAGTAAATCCTTTCTCTAACTGAGACTTGTATAGACACTCAAAACCCAATTAGGCTCTGCTGCTTGAAGGTGTGAGTTCTATTGCTAGCATTACCTCTATCAGATAAGTTTCTTAACCTCTCTACATATCATTTCTATATTTTATAGAAAAAGGATATCATCATCTCCCATACCGTTGAAAGGCTTTCAGATAAAAGATTTTATGTAGTCAAAAAAGCAGTGGTAAGTCATGGCTATCAATATATGGGTTTAATTTAAGCAAAGTGGAATATCACCCTGTGTTCCGTTGTATCATTGTATGCCTGCTAAAACTGTTGTATGATCTGTTCTCATGATAACTTGAGATGTCTTGTGACACAAGTTGAAAACATAAAAGAACTCACAATGCATACTGTGGAATTCATTTTCTCATCACTTTTATCTAACATAGCCTCATAAAATACCCTTTATCTAAAATAGCTTCTATGTTCAAAGAGTTGGTCAAGCCTGGATGTGGACAAATCCATCTATTAATTTTTTCTGGTGTTGAAAATCAAGGGGAGTTCTGGCATGAGGGAGAGAAAAGGATAATAAAAATAATAAAAAATAAAAATAATAAAAATAATAAAAATAATAAAAAACCCCCAAACCCCAAATTACCATCATCCTCATGTGGTCCATGCTTACATGGACTATGCCACTGACTACTTGCTGAATGCATGTCCATACAAAGTTTGTGGTACATCCTGAAGATTATGAGACAAATTTTCTAAAACTTTTTACTCCCCTTATCTACAAAAAAAAAAGACAGAAACCAACATTTACAAATTGTTTGAAAATTCAGTAGGAAGCTATGATGCAAAGGTTGATTTGCCTGTGTGGACATCTGAGCTGTGCCACACAGCTGCCTCTTATCCAAGTGCTTACCTGCATTAAAAGCCTCGTGGTGTTTTTCCAGACAAGTGCTTCCAGAACATCACATACACCCTCCCTGCATAACAACTAAGTTAGCTTGTCTACCAAAAGATTGGGATGGACCCCAACACAGTGTGACAGATGCTTTCAGACATGTCAACAGCAGCCTTCAAGGCAAAAATTGATCCACAATTCCGCTAATAATTTAACAGCCCTCATTAAAAATTGGATCACTGACTTGCAATAGCCAAATATGACCTTTTGATCCCCTCCTTTTTTTTTCTGTGCCAGCGTGGATACTGTTAGATACATGATGCTGATACACTGTAGAGACATAAATTGTCATACATGTTCATCCTTTTTTTTTTCTCACATTACCTGCCCACTTCTATATGTCTTCTAAAAACCCCCATGATTCCACAATTAAGAGCTGTGGATTCTTGCCCTTAATAGCCGTGAGGCTGTCTTTAGCGAGAGACTGTTTTACCTTGTATCAAACAGTAGCAACTTTGTCAAATTCGTAGTGTAATAGTGGCCAGGAGAATGACCTGACTTGTGTCAGTCACAGTGACATGGTTTTAGTGGTGAACTCGTAGACACCTTGAGCATATGATCACAAGTGTGGTCCCAAAACCTGTGGCTTCCACACTGGGGAATCTGTCAAATCTTTGAGTCAGCTTCATGAACCTTCTTTTCACTCACCTTGTGTCAAAAAATACGAGCTATGAATGAAGCACCGAAATAGGTGAGGATGCTGAAGGGCTGAGTGGTGATACTGACACAGGCTGCCAGGGACTGCTTTGGCCCACGGCAGAGCAAGGTGGGATCCTGGTCATTGGTAGCATTATCTTGGCTGAAGTGCAGTGTGGATGTTACAGACCCCACAGCTGAAATACAGGACTGTGCAGGGCAATATGTGGGTCAGGCAGCCCAGGATTGCTGTCATGAAGACTACTCTCAAAAGCAGCCTGTAGCTATCACACCTCTATGATAGCCTCTACACAGAGCCAGAGAAGGATCCTTGGCACAATGGAAATTTAAAATGATTAATTTGTTCCTCCTTTTTTGTACCAAAGGCAAGTTGTATCACACTGTCAAACTATTTTGGCAAGTGCTGCATAAAAGCTGGTGAAGGGTAGCTTGCATGCTTACCTTACCTTATTTTTCTCCTTGTTGTATCCATTTTTAGCAGGTCTCATGGGATGTAAGAAATGGAACTTAGGCCTGGAGGTAGTAGAAACATCAGCAGAAGACAAGGAGAAGGACTGCACTTTTGCTTTCTGTGTACAATGTGCAACAGCTGCTCTTGTAACAGCTGGAAGGAAATAATTAGCATAGCAAAAAGATGCTATAGAGTTGTATCAGGAAAAAAAAAATTCAGCAAATGAGACCTTGGTCTTCAAATATCAAGAGAATTAAATATATTTGAATGGATTCTTTCTAGTTGAAATCTAGTCAGCTAAAAACAGTGAGATAAATGTCATTTCAGATAAGCCCCTGAGCCTCCAGTAATTTTTTTACATGATAGTCACCACCTCACTTATTCTTTGGCCAGTAGAAACTAGGAATAACAGAAGGAACAGAGCAAAACACAAAACAGATGCAACAGATGCAGAACACAGAAGAGATGCAATTCACTGTTTTTCTTATTTAGCTGACAATATTCTGTGGCTTCTGATCAGTTTGAGGGGTAAGTGAGCAAAGCAGCAAAAAAGAATTTATTAATTTAAGGATTTATTAAATTTAGTAAGTGAAAAAAACTACCTATCTTTCAATTAATTGAACCTCGTATTCCTTTATTTTGTCTTTCCCATTAGCACACATCAACAACATAAAATTCTCTTGTTTACTTATAAAAGCTACAAAAAATGAGAGATATTTTCCTTTTCCTTATTTCCTCACCATAACTCTGAATATCTCAAAGTAATCTATAACCCATATCACCAGCACAATGGTAAAAATACATTTTTACTTGAAAAGCAATGTTTGAAATCCTCTTTGTGTTTATAGAATCACAGAATCATTTAGGATGTAAGAGGTCATTGAGTCTAACCATAAACTTAACACTGCCAAGTCCACCACTAAACCATGTCCCTAAGTTCCACATCTATAGTGCCACATCTCTAGTGCCATGTCTTATTAATTCCTCCAGAGATGGTGACTCAAGCACTTCCCTGGGCAGCCTGTTACAGTGCTTGACAACCCTTTGGGTGAAGAATTTTTTCCTAGTATCCAAAATAAATCTTCCCTGGTACCACTTGAGGCCATTTCTTCTTCTTGTATGGCTTGTTACTTGGGAGAAGAGACCAACAGCCTTCACTACAGAGAAGAGACGCTACAGCCTTCTTTCAGGTAGTTGTACAGAGGAGTTTGTCAAATTATTCAAAGAAACTACCTCAAGGATTAACATTTATTTGCTCACTAAACCACATTTATAATTTAAATTATGAATTATATCTTTAATTCTATTAGAACATGAAAAGAGATCCACAAACATGACAACAAATAGAGGTAGTAAAAATAGTTTCTAACAGTCACTGCATTTCCCCCTGTCTTCTGATTTTAAATAACTTCAAGTTCAACTAGTATTAGCAAGAGGCACCTTTAAAACCCTTAAAATTTCCATATACAAAACTGCCCACTCTCATTAGAAGGAATGGAAAAATGTTAAAGAGCATTAAATAGCAAATGAGGTCAGGTAATTTGGGATGTTCATTTCAATGCAGTAAGCTGTCCTATGTTGTTAAAGGCTTTTGGAGATGGAGCTAAGTAGTACCAGGTGAAGAATTATTTTTTCTTTTTTTTTTTTTTCTTAAAGGTAGAATGATTCTGCCATCCAGACTACAGTCCAGGATGATTGAACAGTATAAGGAGGAGATGGCAAAACATGGGTGTCACAAGTTGGCCTCACAGCAACGATGAGTAAGAGGGTCCCTTGAGATCTGTCAGCATCAGGGGATGGTTGCAGGGTACAGAACCTCTTCATTACTGTGGCATGGGCTCCACAGAACATCAAGCTGAGCACACGGGGCAGGTCAGGACAGCTGTAGTCATGCTAGACTTCCTCCTTCTGCCACCCAGTACCTACTCATCAGCACCTCCAGAGGAGTGGGCAGTTGTAGTTGGATTAACACCACCAGAAAAACTGTTACATCTTCTTTCTGACTGCCACGCCCTCATGCATTCTTTAACTCCTTCCTGTGGAATAATAACCACGTCCAGAACAACTAATTCAACTTGCTGCCTACTGTCTGTACAATCCCTATATGGCTTCTTTCCTCGGGGCAAATGGGATCCTACAAACAGCCACAGTCACTGAAAGGAACGACACTAATGATCCCAGGAACTTTTGCCAGGGACAAATCGTAACTATTGGTTACTGTCAAATCTCTTCTCCCTGCTTAACCGAACATTAGAGAATTGTCAAATGTTTTTTTTCCTCAGGCTAATTCCAAAGCAAGAGCAATAGGTTGGTAGCCTTGCCTATACATTTTTTTCTCAATGTCAATAATTAAATTTAAAAAAATAGAATTCTGTATTTTTTTTCCTCTGAAATTAGTAAATATTATAAGAAAAGTCTATATATATTATCATCTTGAAGTTCTTGGCTGTGAGATATATTTTGTTTGGAAAAAAAAAATAATCCCTAAACTACTTCAAAGCTAAAAAAGAAAACACTTCTGAAAAAGATCACAAATGAAAACATCACATGAAATAATCAGATAGCGAGAAAAAAGCCTGGCATGCAGACAGACAGATATTCCATGCAAAAGAAGTGCTAGTTAACGTCATTTAGCAAATCTGATTCTATTTCCATCCCTAAAATATCTCTGCTCCAGAGAATATGTAAGAGAGAGCAGTCAAAGAAAGGTTTGGACTTTCATAGTATTTGCTCTTATGAGGGGAAAAAAAAAAGGTTATATTTATTCTCTTTGGAAACGGGAAGACTTTGAGGTGACCTACTTAGCTTCAGTGGTCTTTGTTACTTGGCAACATATGAAATAAGATGGCAAACAGAATAAATGTGTTTAAGAACCAGGAAAGACATTTTTATAGACAAAGGGGTTAAATAATATAGTTACAAACCAGAGAGGTGAGGTTAAAATAAATCTAAAAGATGCAATGTTACTAAGGCATGTGGCCTTTTCCTGACCAACAATCTTTTATGTCCTTATGATAGGTTTATTAATCGAAATAAAATACAAAGTTTTACATGTGCTGGCTCCAGTGCAGTAAGTGAAATGGTAGGTATAAGAAAGAAAAATATGAATTTCATGAAGCATTTTTCTCATTAATGCCTACATTTTGTTTTCAGAAGTAACCACATACCGTTCACTGATAGAAGCTGGTGAGGGAGGCATCTTTAAATCTATTAGGGCTGACAAGTACATGATTATTTAAAACACTGCCTTTTTCCCATCCTAATTCTCTCTTGTCCCCAAATGTCACTATTCTAATCAAAGTACTGTTCTTCAGTACTGCTAATGCCATGTAGACACAGAATCATGCTTTGTACGTTTAAAATATCTCAAAAATGTGTTAAAAGACTTTTTAAACCTGTGAGAAAAAAATTAAAAGGATTAAACAACAACAAAGACTTTTAAGGTGGAAGACCAGAAGAGGCTACTCAAATCCTGCTTGACATCTATCTCCCACATTTTGGTGTGTTTTGTAGTGTTTAATTCAATTAATGGCCATCTTTGATTATCTGCATAGCATCACTTTAGAAAACCAGCTCAAGATTGACCTTAGTGCATTGAATGAAAACAGTGGTTTTGAAACATTTCCAGTCGGAGGGTTGAGGTAAGAAGAAAGGAGTTAACTCTGGAGGCAGGATCTATTAGTGACTGTGGACAATTCCATAATATTGGATTCCTGCACACAGGAACCAGGAAGATGCTGCCCTTGGCAAGGTCAGGAGGGCTTTTGGACGCTTTCTTGGGGAATTTACAGCAATAGGCGACATCAGAGAGCAGATGGTGCAACCCAGAAAGTCATGGTTGTTGCAGGCAATTTAGGCACCTCTGACAAGTGTTGGGCTGCTGGCCAACTTCCCTCATTTCCTCATACCTGCTCCGAAAATAATTACCCTGTGCCCCCACTGGCACAGCTCCTGGGGAAGGCAGGAAAGGTGAGGGCAAGATCCATAGAGACGAGATAGGTTCCTCATGAGTCTGGAAGATCCAGACTCAGACAGGAAAACAGGAAAGCTTGTGACGAGGTAAATTTGTTCTCTGTATGTACTAAAAGGTGTATATATATGTAAACATGTATATGAAGTATATTTTGAACTTCTCAGAACTAGTGAAAATTATTTCTTTTTACCTGCAAGGAAGATTCACCCACTCATAATCTTAAACAACTGTAACTAGATTTTAGCAAAAGATATTCTTATATTCCTAATAGAAGGAGAGATAATTGAAACTACAGTTCATTGTAAGCACTCAGGTTTTCAGATGAAATTTGATCAAATTAAGCAAATTAAAAGCCATCAAAACATTCAAATTTAGCAGAAAATTACATTAAAAATTGCAGTTACATGACTGGTTAACTTCTAACTCATTTACAAGTATCTGCTGAGGTGAGCTGTTACCTTGGAAAAATACTACTAAAGAATAATATGAAACAACATGGAGAGATGCTACATCATTGCTATAAAAATGCCACTAGAAGAATTAAATAATAAAATTTTATCAGTCACCCCCTTTTACCTGCAAATCATACCAAACTGGCCTGTGATTTTTTGACTGTTTAATGTGTATTGTCACAGAGGGAAATGTGAGGAGTATGCAATACTCTGTTGTCCTGACTCAAGAGAACAGGGAACCAGGAAATCCCAATCCAAAAGATGAGAGAAATATTGAAGCTCAGTGTTTTTCAAACAAACAAAAAAGGAAGCTAATGGGCTCAACACAACTTGGAAATAAATGTTAATCTCAATTGTTTTAGCTTTGATTATCCAATAGTCAACTTGTTGAAAATTGAACATATTGTTCTGCTCCAATTTCAAAACTCAAATAGAAACACATTTTTCTTACAATGAACTTTAATTGCCTGAATTTTTCAAAGTACCCTTGAGTCGGCTAGATAATATGGGTTTAGCTCTATTCAGCAAATATAAGCAGAAAATACACATCCATAGAGCAGCATGATACAGTTGTTGCCAGCTCGGACAACAGCATTGCGTTCTAAATATATATGATTTTATTCCATGAGAGACTTGAATTCAATCTCTTCATTAAAACAGGATAGATTAGATATTGGGATGAAGATAATAATAATATTTTCATAACTTTTAATGAATGCAGCGTACATTAGTTAAGAATCTCTGTTCCTTATAACAATAATCTGTGTTTTAAGGAAATCTCCTTTCTCCATCAAAGTCCATCTTAATGGTTGATTACCTTTTGCAATATGGTAACAATATAAACTTAGAATTAATTGCTTTAAGTGTAAATTTTAGATTGAGCATTTGTGGTTTTTTCCCTGTAATTAATTTTTAGCACACTATTTGTGATAAATATATTCACTTTTATCTATTGAAGGAGAGATTGTGTTTGAACCCCAAGCATGATAATATTTATGATAATAATGTAAAACGGACAAAATGCTGAGATAGATCTTAGGTCCCCTGAAGGGTTATTTCATAAATTATTAGCAGAAAACTATTGATACTGCTATGAATTGATACAGCTATGCTGAAAATCTGTCAGATTTGACTCATGCAGTGTACCTACTAGCATATCCAAATTTAAATACCAAGAGAGACTTTTATCTTTCCATGATATATCTTCACCTTAAAACACTAGAAATGTGTCTTCTAGCTTAGAGGACTCACAGTTAGAAGTGAGCATAGTTTATGCCCCTCCTCTCATGATTTTATTGACTAAGAGGATGACATTTTTTTGTGCATTGTAAGTTTGTCTGTTTCCATTTATGTATAGGTACATAAATGTTGGCAAAACAACAGTAACAACAGTAATAAAAACCAATATCACAAGAAAAGCACCACCCAATCTCACCCTCCCATAAAAACCCTCCTTGCACCTTGCCAGGAATACTTAACCTGTACATAATCTTGTCTATGAAAAAGGGCAGTGAAATGATTAGTGCAAACTCTGGACCTAAGAAAACACCATTTCCTTCCCATTCTCTATTTCCTCCGAACATCTGCCACTGCTTCTTCACATTGCTTTGTTGATAATAGTCCCTCCTCACTGCCAGACTGTTCAGCACTTCAGAATCATATCAGCCTTTGTCCCAGAGTTCAAGCTCAAGCCAAGAAACATGGAAGAATTTTTTTTGGCTTCTCTCCTCTCAAACTTTTTTGTTTTTTGGTTTTTTTGGTTGCTTTTTTGGTTTTTTGGTTTTGGTTTTTTTTTTAACAGTTCAACATGTAATAGAAAAAGAAATTTTGTAAATAAATTGCGTCAGCAAAAAACTTAATTTTAATAGGAAATTTACATTCCTAATCAACATCACTTCTCTGTAAGGAGTAGTGGGGAAAGTAAAGGCAAGGAAAAGTTGGCTTTATACTGTGGTGTTGTCAGCCAAGTCTTTGCAGGTGCATGGGCTTCTCTTTCCAGATAAAGGGATATATATTGGTGATAGCTACAGGGAACTGTGGGTCATAGTCCTTATAGAAATGAAAATTTGAAGATTTATGAAGTATGTACAGAATATTTCTATCACAGATGGTGGAAACAGTGAATATTTGCAGGAAAAAACCTTGAAAAAAAATTGTGGAAAAAAACCCAACACCCTTGCAGATTTATAGTACAGGAGACATAAGCTATTCACTTAATACAAGTTTTTCACTGCTATTTTATTTCTAATATGAAAAGAAAGAGTTGTTTAATAGAATGTATCTTGAGAAAATCCTAAACCCTGTCGGACAGAAAAGTCTCAAGAAAAATCATAGCTGTGAATATTAAAACCTTCTACAAATGCAAGCAGGAAAACAGAATCCAGTGATTTTTAACAGGAAATGACAAGTGAATTGTCATCTGAAAGGATTAAGTTAAATCTTTAATCTCCCCATTTCTCTACATGGAAAACACTACCCAAACATTTTGTCTCAAAAAATGATGGAACACCATTGCAAAGTTTTTCACAGAGGCTACTTATTTTCATCAAAAGGTTGTTTTTATGGTTCCATCATCTTTATTGCACATGCATTACTTCTTTAAATCTGTTGCAACATGGTGGGGGAATGGATAAGGTTTACTTTTTAAAAAAAGTCCTGCTTTTTTACTACATTCTCAATTCTTGTTATGCTGTCACAGTATCAAGAGTAAATAAATCAAAAATTACCAAATCCCTGCATCTCCATCTTTCAGAAGGAACTTGGAGCTGTATCCACTGCTAATATGATTCCAATTCTGCTGCAGATAGTGTCTGGCACGTGCATGCCAGTGGAGTAAAAGCATTTGTACAAGAAGCTACACTTCAAAATTAGATGATTTTTCTGTACACTGTTTAGGTCTCTAACGTTAAAAGATAAATAAAAGTCTGATGCAAGTAAACAGAAGAAAGATGTTCCTCCTGACAGAAATTACTTCTGTGACCACTCATTGCTCCTCATCTGTTCTGGAGTTCAAAAAGAAGCAGAAGACAGGATCAGAAAACAGGGAGTCAGAGAAAAATCTTCTTTGTAGAATCATTCCCAGCACACACAATACCTCCCAGCAATTACTTCACATTGACTTTGTGTGTTAGAAATGTTTCATGGAGGAAAAGTTTTAACCATCATACAAGATTTACATAAAACATATGGTGGGATGGAAATGAGTATCTCACACATTTGTTCCTACATGTCCTAAACAATTTCCAGTAGTTCTTGTCTATTCTTAAAAATATCCATTGATGAAAATGTCCAAATATTGACGTATTTCAGTGCTCCAAGGCTCTTCTCAATTTTTGGTGACAAGGCAGGAGAGATATTTCTTCCATCTTTGTATCATTCCTTGAACATTGAGGATTACTGTGTTGACCTTTTATTTGCCCATTTTCTCAAGTGCTCACTGCTTTGTTTTTCCAGGTTTGTGACATGTCTAATTTTTCCATGCAGTTCTTCCACATCCACATTGTCTTGATTCAGAGCAATAGCCATAAAATAATTATTAGTAGACAGTGCACATATCAATTAATGCAAAGAGATTGCAAACAAATTCAAGAACTCTTCTTTGCCATGGCTTGCACAATGCTTATTATAAATTATCAGTACTTTCAACTGCTTAAGATTCAGTAGTTTATGTGAAGTATTATAGCTAGATCATTAGACCAGGGCACCTGTTTTTCTCTCTCTACAACAATATTTCAGTAGATACATTATTAAAGACCTGCACTTTCATATATACAAATATATAGGTATCTTCTATTCTCTATTTAAAATTGGATTAAGATCTGTAGCTGAAAACTGATCATTTTCCTAACCAAAAGATTAAGTTATTTTATGTGCATGGTTGTTTTTAGAAAGAAGCTATGTGGTTGCTTGCTTTGCTGCAATTGTGATTGTATTATCCTCGGTAGCTTTACTGGACTTCACGCTCGAGTTTCCAGAGCCAAGTGTTCCAGGAATTCATATCTACAAAACTTGTGGAGTGCAGTTTAAGGGTGAGGCTGTCCTCTTAGCCTGCAGAGCTATCTGGCTTCAGGCAGAGTATTCACTGGAATATGCTGTATGAATAGCCAAGTATTATGAAATGATAATCCATGGAAAATGTATTTATGACATTTGGACAACCAAACCTGTTCAGGGTAATGCTGATTTATATTAACAAGCTCATCAAATCGATAAAGCTTTCGGCAGTCATTCCTTTCCCTCCTTCCCCCCATTAGTAATTTATCCAGCAGAAGACCTCGACAGGTCACAGCCAGGCAGGACTTGACAGGGATGAATGAAAGAAAAAGGGGACATACCTATTTCAACAAAACTATTTAATGTAGCCCAGGCATTAAATTAATCTCATGTAATGGTAATAGAAAAGATGAAACATTGTTTCTGTTCACATATGGAGAGCCAGGACAAATTGCAAATCTTCAGGCGTTTACCTTACTGAGCAATTCCTGATACTGTCATTACAAGTGAATCCTTCATCTCCTTTACTCTCAAGGATATTTGAACATTTCAGAGATTCCAGTATCCCTTAAATATGTGAGAATTCTTGCCTAATTTCTAGACAACACTGGTTCTTATTAGTACAGCTAAAGCTTCAGGCAGCCACCTGACTTAAAAACAGCTGAAGCCTTCAAATGCCCTGGAGTACTTAAATACTACTTGTGCTACTGTTAGGAGCAGCCACTTCTAACAGTATCCTAACACTTTCAGAAAATCTACAGCTGATGAGGATTTATGATATTCCACATACCCTATACCCTATACCCTATAACTGATAAATATGACATTCACATCCCAAGTCATATGAATTATTCTTGAACAAACTTTACTATTTGTACTTAAAGCATGAAGTGTCTATTTGCAGAGTTAAGAAGATTGAGGGGAGAAGACTGAAAAGAACAATCCTAAAACTCATGTAATCTACACTTGCTGTGTAAGGGAAAAAATATTAAATTAAATTGTAAGACTTTGGAAACTGTAGTCCAAGTAATATGTCAATGTTACATGAAGACCACAGAACAGTATCCATAAAAATAAAACTATAAAAAGGAGGGGAAATTAAGCAATCTCCAAGTCCTGAAGAGAGTATTTTTAAGTAAGCCAACAGCTACTATTATTATTATTATTGCTATTATTACTATTATTACTATTATTACTATTATTACTATTATTACTATTATTACTATTATTGTTACTATTATTACTATCATTACTATTATTACTATTATTATTAATTGTTGTTTTTATTTTACTTTAGCTTTTATTTCTCTTCTTATTTCTGCTATGCCACTGTTAATCTAGAGGAATTTTCTAGGGGAAAACAAAAAAAAGGAATCTAATTTTACATTGGATATGTTTCTTCTGCAGTCAGCATCATTACAGTTAATTGCAAGCACTAAATGGAACACAAGACAGAGTCTGTTTTGCAATTTTGACTACTGCATTAGCATTTATATTTGATTCAATGTAAATTATTTTTCATTTTGAATATATGCTCCTCAATTTTATCTACATGTGTATTGCCAATGATCAAGATGTGAACTAAGTGCCAATGGTAAACAGCAATAGCTCAAGAGGTTATAGCCTATTGTCATCTCTGATCAGAAGTCTGGGTAGCTTGTTCACATAATTAGATTTTGTTTCATTCAAGTTCAGAAAATCCTGGCCTATCTGGTTAATTTTCACTGGGAAAATTCAAATTTAAGTGTCCATTTTAAAGAAAGCAAGCTGAGTACTGAAATCTCACTCTATCAGGAGCACAAATCCCTGGTGATCACCTGAGCTACTGAGTCTTCTACTTCATCTTTCTGTGAGAGTCATTTCACTGTTTAAAAGCAATCAATCCTTGGAGCAGAGACAGAAGTAATTAGTGGCTCTTATGAATAGAATTTTGTCTTACTCATGTCTTGCAACATCCCTTCTTTGCTTCAGAGCTTTGACCTCTCTGGTGTTATATATGAGCTGTCTCCATGGATGTACATACAGAGAAAATTAAATCTCAGGCCTCTGGAACAGCGAGGGTAGCTATAGTACCTCACAGTAGCTGTACTGAGGAGAGGCTGTCAGTCTTCCAATGTGTATTTATGATGCTGACAGTGGTGGTGTGTATGACCTTTCTCATGTCAAGACAGCATAAATGACCCATGGAAGAAATATATACTTTCATAGTCATTTGCAGATGGATCCTACCCAAAATGCAGAACCCGAGTTTCTCTGATATTTTCAATATGCAGAATCTGACTTTAGATCTTTGTTTTGCTCAGCAGTTTACAAATATTGATGATTTTATAAGTTTTGGGGTTTGGTTCTGTAGAAATCATCTTAACTGTAAAGCCATAATTTCTCCCTTCAGTACATATCAATTCTTACTAAGCCTGCAGGTCTTAGTTAAATGCAACAATGCCTTACACGTAGAAGTTATCTTTTGTTTTAAAGAATATTAGATGAGGAGGGCAAACAAGTTCCTATTTCTCTCAGGTGCTGCTGCATCTAGATATCCTTGGTAATAGCTACTAATTATGTGTTACTGCCTAATCCAACAAGCTGTCGTCATAAGTGCTTCTGGCAGGAGCTCTGCTATTAATTTATATGTTAATTTTCCAGTGATGTTGAAAATCGTAGCCAAAATTTCTTACAATACATTTCCTTAAGCAATCTTCTAATTTTAGATACCATGATTTCATTAAACTTGCATTTTACAATAATCCTGTGTAAGGCTTGATCCAAACCCATGAAAGTCAATGCATACCTTAATTGTAGCATATACAAGCACACACACACCTTCATATAAGAATTTTGGTGTTGGTGCTAAGAGATAAATATGACAGAAAGTTTTTGCAAGTGGTAGTACTTTACCTGTCACTGACATCTGTTCCAAATTTGAGATTCCTAACCCTTTTTTACTGATTTCTGATGTCTCAAAGCCATTTAGAAAAATATTTAATAAAAATAAAGAGAAAAAGATACATTAAGATAATTTCTAAAAGTCCAGTACTGCCAAGCTTATTATTCTATTCAATATTGAAGTTTATATTTTGAAATTTCATCATGTTTATTCAACTTAGTGTTTAAACTTTGACCTCTTTTCTTAATTAAAATGTAGGGGTTCATGCGGGAGTTTAGAAAGAAAACAAAAGGCAGGCAAAAAAATATAAACATGTTAATTACGGTGATGATGTAAAATATAATTGTTGGGGCTGAGTAGACAACTACAGTGCAAATTTAGGCAGACTTAAGACTGCTTTATACTTCTTATGGAATACTAAGCACTGATTAATTTTGTGGTGTCAGGTATTTTCTACAGGAAGTTCTTTGATATTATAGGGGCAATTACCAATAGATCTTTGTCCTTCCATACTAAATCTAGATGTGCTTAGTGCAGCATTTTCATTATTTCACTTAAAATGTCATTTTTCTATGTAAGCTCTCAGCATTTATTAAGAAGGCTTATAATTATGAGTAACTTTTAAATCCATTTAAATGTAGCATTAAAATACACTGTATGGAATTCAATGACTAACTTTTAATTGTGAAATTTGAAAACATCTCTCTAGTCACAGTATTTAAAGGCCCATATAGTGATATCAGTGGACACAAAAATATCAATGCCAACTACAAGCATCTATTTCTGAGCACACATATAATAGTGCCATAATATTTTTCCTGTGAAATTATGCAGACTTTTTAATACTTATATGCAATACAAATGTGATTTCAATGTGGCATAAGAAAAGAAAGTATGAGAATCTAACTTTTAAATTGAAGCTCTGGCTTTGGAGTCCAGAGGTCCTTCCTTCAACCAGTACAGAAGTCAACCACACACACTTTGCGGAAATGTGATGGTGAACCAACTATCCACCTGGGCCTGCAAAATTTCTGAGAATGTCCTCTGGAAAAAAAAATATGAAAAGAAATGATTCTCATATTCAGATTCAACCCAATGGAAGACTGACAGACTAGGAAGCTTAAAAATATTTGTGTCTCATTTCATCTGGCATAAACTGCCTTTGACCGACATGCTAAAAGGTGCCTTTATGTTATATCCTGACCCCACCAAAACCTGCCCCACACACACCCAGAGCTCTTCTGCTCTGTCTTCCATTCCAGCTTTCAGCACATCTAACTCTCTACAGGAAAAAAAAAAAAGAGATTAAAGCTTTCATCCTCAATTCTGAGGTCTCTCTTATATTTGAAAGAGTTGGACACTTTGGAATTTAATATGTTGAGTCTGTCTCCATCATTTATCTTTCTGTCATAGTTGAGGCTTGGGTATTTTTTTTTTTAAGTGCCTTTTCTTTACCTATATTTGATTGTAAGAAAGTATTTAGTAATAAAGTGCATAGACAACCATGAATCAATGTCCCTGGGAAAAAGCTCATTATATTAAATATTAGAAACTGTGCAGAAGAGACAGTTAATAAATAATATCTTGCAGAAGATCATAACAAAACAGATGCCTGAAAGAACAATACTATACTGAAAGCGGTCGCAGAAAAAGAGCCTTTTATCTGGAAATGAAATAGCATCTTTTTTCTTGGGGCACCTCCTTCTGTCACTCAGTGCAGCCTGCTCAGTATTGACATCAGGGTTCCATGAGAACTAGTATCTGCTGTCAAAGCAGTAGTTACAGAACTCCCTTCCCATCTCCTCAGAGCCTCCTGCTATAGATTTCTGGTGGTACATGAGACAAGGAGAGGAAAGAGTAGCATCTGAAAAAAAGGGATGGAGGGAAATGACTTAGCATAAAACCAAAACCTTAAAAACTCCCTCTACAGTGGCTCCCCAAAGCAGTGTTTGAAGGTTGAATCAAACTAAGAATATCAGAATATCAGAAACATCAGTTCAACTCGGGCTGAGCAATGGTTAATAGACACCATTTTAGACACAGCTATTTGCATTTTATATGTTTTGTACTCACCTCTTGTCTGCTGGCTCACCAGGAGAGAAGACCCGTACTTACATAAAAGAATAAATATGAAATACACGGGATATCATGGCTTTCAAAATCACCATCGTTGTATTTTCTAGTAAGAAGTGAGTAGTGAATGAGCTGTGAAATAGTTTAGCTTGCTGCTTGTTTCCTATGAAGTATTCACCAGTTTCTGTCTCTGCATTGCTGCCACAGTTATTGGGCTGGCTGGCAGCAAGGAAGCTGACAAAGTGATGGGAATTCTCTCTGCTGTTTACCCTGAGGATGTCTGCAGAGCAAAAGGAAAATGAGGGCTTTGACCTTACTGTTTGACTTGCTTGTCTGAGCAGGTTGCAATTACAGGCCACCTATCATTTCTCTATATTCAGAAATACAGAGCACAAGTACAAATGCAGTTAATGAGAGCTTAGAAACAGATGTTGTCTTTTCCCAGCTAAATACAGTGATAGAGGTAACACCAAGAGATCCTTATTTTCATGCTAGGGCTACATAACATATTCTTTATGAATTTGTGTTTGTGTTGGAGGCATCCATGCCAGGGAAATTAAAGTATTACAAAGGTTAAATTACAATAACAAAAAAAGGCAGCATGCCCTTCAGGTGATGGCCATAAAAAGCAGTTTCTGATCCAGAATACAGTGATTTTTATTGGACAAACTTTCCACCCTAGCCCCTTATAACCTCAGGTGTGAGTCTCTAGCATGTTACCACTTAAGAGATGAAGTCAAGCTTGGCATTCTGTACTACTAATAAGGACTGGGCTGTGAAGTATCTGTATTGAACAGGGTCAGAACTAGATGGTCTTTAAGGTCCCTTTCAACCCAAATCATGCTATGATTATCATGGTATGATTTTATGATTCTATGTACTGGTGAACTAGCATATCCAATCTAAAATATGTCCAGCTTTTACCAAAGAATTTAAGACATTTTTTCTATTCAAAAAGAAAATAGATTTATATACTAAAATAAATGACAAATAGCTTCAATAGCATTTTTTTTCTCAAAACTAGTATTCAGACATGCAGACTCATCATAGAGCATTTTCTTTTTCAATTGGCCTTTAAGATATGAATGAAGATAATCCATGTCTGGCTAGAGCCAGATATTCTAGGGCTTCAAGTAAATCAATTTTCCTAATGCATTTGAGGGTTTTTGTTATGTGTCTTTTCTGTTTTATTGGGGAAATATGTATTAAAAATCTATTTTAAAAATAAAGTAACGAAGTTTCCAAATTGCGGGAAATTACAAAAGACAAGTGATCCATGCAATTTTGACATTTTCTATACTCCACATGGCATTCTCTAATTACATGTTGTTATTTCCACAGGACATAATGCCTCTGTGAGGGAACTGAACAAATGGAGACAAATTGACAAATTGCATAAGTAAAGAATTCTGAATTTCAAATAAATTTTGAAAAACAAGGTCTGTGCATCCCTATCACTATAAGGACACTAAAGATTTAGAGACAAGAAGTTTCAGAAATCTTCCTTGTGGATACAACATGTATAACATATTTGATCTTTACGTAATCCTTTCTCAAAGGAGATCACGTTCTGCAGCTATTAAGAACAGAATTGGTGTTTACATAGACAGCAAGATACTTACATAAGAATAGATCAGCAACAGAGTAAAAGTATGTACCAGCAAAATCCAGCTATATTGGGGTCCTGGGTACAGTAGAGAGTGGGGGGGGGTCGGCAGGCAGGAAGGACGGAAGGACGGACGGAAGGAAGGACGGACGGCAGGACGGAAGGAAGGAAGGACGGACG
>JANRGV010000001.1:71136858-71150401 GCA_024734035.1 Alethe castanea
AAATCAAAATAAAATAAAATTTTCATCCTGCCAGGTGTGAGAAAATGGCTGATGGACTCAGCTGTTCTCTGTGGTGGGATCCTTGTGGAGTTGGCTGGCTGCCTGGTCTCTCTGGTCACAGAGGCTGCCCCTACAAGCACTTTGCACCCTCCCCATCCCCAAACCCACCACTGTCCCCCCACCAACACCTACACACAAGTCAGTAGAGACAAACAGGAAGGTTTTAAGGTGAACTTCATTTTACATGTTGTGTGAGATGAGATGCACGGGAGAGAAATGTATTTCTTTTCCCTGCCTCTACAGAGAGACTAAACAACTTAATCAGATGTAGATTTTCATATGGAGGTTATCTCAAACTAGGTAAGAAGAATGCCATCGAGTAAGAACAAAATGAACATCTCCATACAAACATTCTAGAAGACGAAAATCAGTCAAAGACACATACCTGGGGGCTGATAATGTTTATAAACATTATTTGTACTAGAAGTTGATCTATGTTTCAAGAAAAAACTGAAGTGGCTTAATTTTGATTTGATTTTTGTGGCAGCATGTTTCATTCAGGTCATAATTTGGTATGCTAAAGGTTATGTTAATTTCTCATAGTATTCTGAAAAAAGACACTATCATTAGGAAATAAAATGTGCTTGTTTCAAATAATTTACATAGGTGATAATTTCCACTTCAAGAGAAATTTCAGAAAAATTGATATTTTATTCTGATAAATATTCTGCTCCCCCAATACCCCCACAAAAGCTGGCACACCCAGCTAGTTTAACTCAAGGTACAAAGGGTAACATATAAAAGAAAGCCTGAAGCAACAAGAAGAAAGTATCTGACAGATCTGAAAATTCATTTCCTGTTGTTTGCATGCATACTAAGACACATTCCAATTTATTAATCTGTATGGAGCAGGATTTATTTAAAAATAAATCCAAAAATTTATTTAATCATACTTAAAAAGAATATTTTATAACACATATGTATGCATGGCTGTTTTTCAAACAACATTTAAAATGTTGCTGTAAGAGATTGCCTCAATTACATAATTTCACATTCTTTATATTACCATTTATTAATAATGTCTGTTAATGGAACCAGCATTCTTACCTGGAATATATTGACTGAATTCTCAGCTGTTGCTAGCCAAATTAAGTTACACAGTGGAAAAGTATTAAATAAACAAATATCTTGCTTTGTTTAAAAAAAAAACAAAAAAAAACCAAACCAAAAACAAACAAACAAACCAAGAAACAAAACAAACAAGGAGAATTTTAAATGATTTTTCTAATAAAGTTATATAATTTATCTGAAATCTAAAAAAAAATTGCAATTTTGAGGTGAGTGATATACTTAAAGAAAAAAGACACAACAATGAGGGATATTCTGTCCAAATTATCTGTCCTAAGGCATAATTCACATTTTATTTTTGTGTCATTCTGAAATATAAAAGCTTCCTTGTTGACACTCTGATATTAGCAGCCAGTAAAAAACATACCAGGAATAGGATCCCTCAGCAGTCATACACACACTTTCCCAGATATGCCAGTTTCTGTACACTTTCCAGGCTGATCAAGCATTATGGAAACTTGATGTCAGCCATGTCAAAGTGCTCTGCTTCCACTGCAAGTGACATTGTCATTTATACCGAAAGGTTAAGAGGGAAAAAGAAAAAAAAAAAAAACACCAAACCCAAAACAACTCAGTGTGAGATTTGACATAACAGCAAAAATATTGTTATTCTCCTTTGTAAATCATTTCACATTTCATCTTGTTCCAACAACATTGATTTGAAGCAGTCTCAAAGCATGGACAGTTGTCCTAAGGACAACACTAAGAAACAAAGTCCTAAGACAAGACTAAGAGAGAATATGTTTGCTGTCACCTTAACTTTGTCTACTCTGTCCCTAATCTTGAGTTAAATTCTCACATGTACCTTTTCCTTACATATCAGCATTGCTAGTACATTTATTGTTTTCCATATTCATAGCTCTGAAGAGAAGATACTGTTTCCATTTTGTGTCTTTTTCACTGACAACACATTTTACTGTTTTAAAAATAATTTCCTTAAGAATCAATTGTCTCAGTGAAAACCAAGGAAGCGGATGAAATAATTGTGAAGAAATTCTTCAGCCCAAAATTATTAACTAAAAGTCTATGCAGATAGCAGCCTGTTTATGTGGTTAAAACCAGGACTAATGCTAACTGTTACTGTTTTCTAAAGTTAAAACAAATGTTATTTGTGATCATGAAAAATATTTAATTAATATTTAATTTAATATTTAATTAATAGGGTTAATAACAGTGAATTTTCATTGTTAATTTGCTGCATATACAAATTTACCTTTCCTTTTTATATTCTTTAGCCTGCCAATTTTCACCAAGACCTTCTTTTAATAATTTTTTCTTCATCTTTCCACTTCCGTAAATATGTTTTATAACTAAATATATTTTATATGGTTATTCAAAATGCATATTGCTAGGAGTTAAAAATACTTAGTGCATTTATATAAATATATCTGTAGGCTTTGTGGTTTTGCACTAGCTACACAAAGGTGTTTGACAACACACACACAGTGAACATCCATTCCCTCAACACACCTAATCTCTGAACCAGTGCGATGGAATTTCTTTTGGTCACATGTACCTTGCAAAACAACCATTTCTTGCAGCCAGTTTAACAGTTATTAGGTAAACAAAATGTTCTCTCTAATTTCATGTTTCAGACACAGCTAATTGCAGTATTTCATCACTTGTAACAGGTTAGCATTTTATTTGGTTAAATCTTCATGGTAATGAATTTACTTGTGAGCAGATAGTAAATAATCATAAATAACCACTACAGAAAACACCTTCATTTTAATATTTGACATGAATAGGATACTTAAACAGTTCCTGATGCTGCTAAGTGATGCTTTATACAAATACACATATAGAGACACCAACCACTTTGCTAATGCACGAGGGTAAGTATTTGCTTGCATTTTCCTATTGCTCAATGCCAAGATTCCTCTTTCTGGGCCTTCTTGTTAGTTCTTTTCCCATGTGAGGCTCTGGAATTTTATGTAGACCTCTGTATAAACACTCCTATGCATTTTGGTCAGATGAAGTATGTTGCAGCTCACTGCAGTTCAGTAAAACTTCCATTTAATTTCAGGCATGTATGTAGCTTTTCAGCAACCTGCAGCTTACAGAATACTCTTTTCAATCTTTATTAACAGCAAACCTAAAACATTTAAGATAAAATATTAGATATATAAAGAGAGAAACTAACTCATTTTAATAAGAAGAAAGGGACAAAGATGTTATTTTCCCAATTATTGCAATGTGTCATCTTATGACTTTTTAACAACATGAAAATAAGTAAAGATTAGATGACTTTTGTAGAAGTGAAAGTTTCAGGCAAGATGTTACCTCATGAAGAGTGGAACTTCTAGAAGTCTTATATGGGGCTGCAACAAATTAGAAAAACCTTTAACTTTTTTTGGTACTGACTTGAAATTCAGAAGTCAGAAATATAGCTGCAGTATTTTGACATCAGATATCAGATGGTGATTTAAGAATCCATGGGAATAGAGGAGGCTGATGAAACATAGGGTCTTGAACTTAGAACTATCAGGATACATCACATTATAAAAGTAATCAGGACAGAAAGCTGGGAAGGCAGATCAGAGGTAGCTATATATAAGCTGCAGATCAGCAGGAGAAGAAACTGCAAATAGTCAATACTTAAGTGAACCTTCAGGAAAAGCTGCAGGAAGACGAGAAGAAAAGAAAGAGCATAAACTTACACAGACTCAGGCAAAGCCCAGAGACTGGAAACATCCATCCACACAAAACAAACTTCTTACCTCATGAATTTAAAGGAATAGTGTGAGACATTAGAGCCAACCATATTTTGTAAGTTCGAAATATCTCTTTGAAGTTATTTTAAAGATGCAATGGGTTGAGAAAAGTCAAGAGTTAATCTGAGATTCAGGACAATGTAGAAAGACCAAAATGAAAGGGAAAAAAGGTAGGGAAGCTCTATGCAGCAATAAATGTGCTAGCCAATATACAACATGAAATGCACTAACCCTGTGTAACTAGACAGAAGGACCAAATACCTTTGAACATATTCACTTTCACAATATATTTTGTAGAAATGCTGATATTTCTGAGTTTCAATCATGTTTGGAGCATTGCCACCATCAAAGGTCATAAATTAAGACTATTTTACAGGAAAGAATCATTGAGTTCTGCAGTTCATAGCCCTGTTGGATATCCAATCCTACCTTTGGCACATAATTTTTTTCCCGTTTTGTAGTTTTCATTTGCTCATCTCTTCACAAGGTCAGAGTTTCAGGGCTTCACTGTTACTGAAATTTCAGGAGAAGAATGAGAATAAACTTCCTGAGAATTTGTTACCTTGCTCTGCTATGTAAACTTTAGTGGCAGTGTAAATGTGACAAATAAGAGTAGCTAAAGCCAAGTGTTATATGATTTTTCTTTAGAATTCTACCAAAATACTTAAGTGCTGGCCACTATCTCTCTTTTCTGCCTTGCAATAATGCCTGTAGCACTCAATATGGAACTACTCAGAGAGCACAAGAACAAAAGGAAGCTACTTGGAGACCTTCAATTATATTTCCTGAGAGAACTAACTATATATTGAGTCCTGATGATCTTCGGAAGTGAAAGCTAATGTATTGAGCCAACACAGCATTCCAATATGCAGAGCACCAGTCTATGATAATTACTTTTGCATCTGCATTTAGAGTACCACATGTAATTACTGAAGTGTATACTTTTCTCTCAGCAATGGTATGCAATTTCCATTAGTGGTCTTGGCAGTCATGTGCATGCATTACAAGACCTCTAAGTAATCTGTAGCCCCTTGTAATTAAATGCAAAAAAAATTACAGCCAGTAGAACATGGTGAATAATTCACAAGCAATAACTTGCCTGATGAATTTAACCTATTTTTATGTGACAAAACACAACCAGGTATTCCATTTTTTCTTATGCATTAAGTTACTCATTTATTACTTCATTCATCTGTAGTCCTTCTGCAACTTTGTGCAAAATATTTCAAAATTAATATTGGAATGATACTGATTGTTTACATATTTCCTGGCTGAAATGTTACATTAGGGATTTGAAAAAATATACTGAAGCTTTGAAATGTGAGGCTTTTCTCTTTACAAAGTCTCCTTCTTAGAAATTCTTTCTTCTGTTAAAGGGGAAACAGTTCAAAACCTCTCCATCTTAAAACAGTTTTTACTAGAATTACTTGAAAAGCATATCTTCCACCCAGCAGTAGTCTTATAGTTTGAAATTCAAGCAGTACACAAGTACTGCTATTAACCTCCTAGATTTTTGAATCTTTCCACTCACATTGAGTGTTATGGTATTGTCTCTTTAAAGACTAAAATTGTACCTTCTTAAACACCAGCTACATTACTTTCTTTACAGCAGTTTCCTCATACACTTTTCTACAGGTTCAATATACAAATGTTTCTCCTCTGACAATTCAGTATTTTATGAAGTAGCTCTTCTTATTCTTTTATGAACACAAACCAGATGCATTTGCAAACACTAGTCATTTTTCTTTCAGAATTTATTTTGTTAGGTTTAAAGAAAAAAGGAATATACTCTCCTCATTTCATCTGGAAGATTCATCTTTTATCTAACTGGTTATTTCTGTCTGTGCATGATATTTCTTCTCAGCGCTTCTTATACTCTGCATTCATGCTGCTTCTCAAATATGAATGACATGATGTTATGAGTGGTGTTACACGTGTTTCCAAACCAAAAACACTATAGACTATAAAATATGGAGGAAGTAAATATATCATAAGATTTATTTTGAATTAAAACAGAACAACATAGTAACTCCTGTGCACACCATAATACTGAATTCTATCAAGAAATTCGATCAACTGAATGGAGCGGATGAGAAGAATGTGGATTATAGCACAAGAGAAATTCTGCAACTGCACAGAGAATTTCAGAGTAAAAAATATTCTTGGTAGACAGCAAAGCATTTTACAGAGTCGAACAGTGTATTGAACCCTATTTGAATCAAGTGTGGTAAAGTGAATTGCCCTAATAAAGGTAAAAGAAAGGCCAGGAATACATATTTTTAAGCCAAACACCATGTTTAATGCACCATACATTTCATATTTTTTAATGAAAAGTTTCAGTCAATGTTTTTCACAGAAAATTTCCATTTTTAAGTCTGATTTTCTAATATGACATTGCTACTGACAAATAAAGCACATTACACCTAGATTACACATACTTCATAATTTTTAGAACATATTTAGAATTCTGTAATAACCTTGTGTCATGAAATTATTAAAATACGAAAATTAATTGTAAAATTTTAAAATATGTTTCATTACTATAAACAATAATTAGGATTGATAATATTAAATTAGTAATATATTAAGATACATTAAATTTATTTGTCTCAATTCCATTACTCCTCTTGAATAAACAATGACTCAAAATAGTGAAAAGGCAAAATGGTAAAGCAATGAAAGCTTGCTAAGTTATTTTTCCTTTTCTCTTAACAAAAATATTAATATGTGCCTGTCTACAGATTTTCTTGAATTTTGTGCTTTGGTTTGACCTGATTATTTGGGCTTTTTTTTTTTTTTTTTATGTGAGGCTATTGGTTCTAAGTCTCTTTCAGCTTAAAAGACCTCTGAGTGGAGTCTTGTCTAGAAAGAATCCCTTATCTAATAATGACCAAATGGGAATTTTAAATTCACGTTTCATTTGCTATAGTATTTACTGTAAATATACTACAATATATGGCATCAAAATCTGTGTTTGTCTGATAATTTTTTTAAATTTATTTTTTTAAACATCAAAACATTCTATTCTCTGTCACTGTTTTAAAAGAAACATCTGTTTAATAGGAATTGGATTGATGTTGCTTGTGCTCTGGGATGAATAAAAATGAAATTTTGCAAGCCATGATATAGCAAGGCATCATTTGTGTGTTCTATGTTCATGGTCTTTCATAAATAACTTTGTTTTTGTTAGACAAAAAAAAAAATGCAACAATAAGTCATGAAGTTAAGGAGTTTTTTTCTATCCGCATCAAGGCATTTCAAATACGTCCAGCAAAATTGCTAAATGGAGTAGAACTCACAGTTTGTATGGTTACACACTAACTCAAGGAAACAGAAGAAATGCTTACCCTTAACTACAAGTAATTCCTTTTAAAGTCATATTTTAATTCAAGGGAAAAGAAATCATAAGTGCTTTGTTAGAGCAAGATTTTATCAGATATCCAGAAGGAAGCCATGAGTGCATACCCTCGATCAAGTATTTAAAGTTACACAGAGCAATGCAGATTATGATTTTCAAGGTCTTGTTTCATTTTCCTCTTTTCCTTTTTTCTTTTGTTAATTCAGTATGTCTGAAATCAGCCTTGGGAGTCTTTCTAATTTATAATTAATTTCTATTATTAGCAAGTAATTTCAGCTTGTCTAGAAAATGGAATTTGATTCTACACTTGCTGAAACAAACTCCTAGGGTAAGAACTCTCTTCTTATGTCCCCCAAACATCACAGGGAAAGGAACATCAAAAGAACCATTATTACCATAATTTACCTCATTTTAGGATTCCATTTATTCATTTTGGAATTCCATTACTTCATTTTAGGAGGGCACAGACAACCAGATGGGAAAGATGAGAGTCCAAATGGAAGGTGGAAACTATATAGAGGCATGGATTGCACTACTTTAAGACTTTAGATGTAAAGCATTGAGTTTAAATCCTAGCAAAATCTACTGCTTTTTTGCGGTAAAAAAAGACTAAATTAACTGCAAACCTTTTTCTTACTGCAAAGAACAGACAAAGAGCCTATATAGTGAAATATCACTTAAATTAGCCTATTCATTTATCCTTCCATCTATCTTTTCATTTTATGTATCATTTACACATACACAAATGCACAATCATAGATCAAATATAGTTACATATAATTGTGGACAAGAATCTTTTACTTCCATAAAAATAAGTTACCACTGAAAAAAAAAAAGAAAAAAGAGAATTCCCTGCATGTATTCCACTCACTTTTATACTTTTCTGGAAGAAACGACGAAGCATTTGAGCTGAGGGTCATCACCACACTCCACAGTATCCCAGACCATTTCAACCAGTGAATGCTGAACCATATCTAAATTAATTGAGTTATGGCTTGACTTTAATTGCTTGCGGAACAGATACAAAAATGTTACGTAAATTTTATATGGACTGAATATGTAAGTGTGCAGGTACAAGTATATTACATGCATTCTACCTCTCACACATGATAGTTACCTAGGCCAGGAATGCAACAAACACAGTTGTATATTAAGGTGTTCATTTTAAGACAGCAAAATACTGACATATCTATTCCTTAAAAACAAACCACCCAAGTAATTGATAAAAGCATATGTTTAATTGCTCTGATTAAGTAGAAAAAGAATAATAAAAGGCTTACACACACTACTTCATTTCTTCTGACATAAGTGGAAGTAATTATACTATTCCTTTAGAATCTCTACAGGAATCAAATACTCCCACTGGCTGTGCATTGAATTATTATTTAATAAATAATCTGTTCAACACTCTTGAAAAGTACATGAAATAAGTTTGAAATCAACAAATTATTTGCCTGACTTGCATAGCTATCGCAAATTCTGTTTTCAATAAACTTAGTAAACAACATATAGAAATATCATCATCTTTATGGAGCTGCTTGGTGAAATAGTATAGAAAAAGCAATTATTTTGAAAGATATATTAAAAATGAATCTATAAAAACTTATTAACTTTGGAAAAAATGCAATGATTAATCAGTTATTTGATTATGAGACAGACTAATTATATTACTAAGATGTCTAGTGGAAACCCATTAGTAACTGAATAAATCTATTGTCTTTAGGGAATTTATCAATTGCAAAAACATACATATGTATAGACTTTAATTTTGGCAAGATGGTTAAAGTAATTTGGACCACGAAAAGATGAACTTTTCAGATTTTCCAAATGACGAATTATATGCCAAAAAGATTACCTAGGACAAATAGAGATTGTAATAATATATAAATTTGCAGGGCAAATGCTGCCAGTCTGTATTCAATACATGGTAACAAAATGAAGACTGTTCTGTTCTCAGCAAGTCATATTAAAAAAAAAAAAAAAACAGCTGCAGACAGCTGAGGTACATTTGAACAAGTACAGATTTAATACAGATTTAGAATTCAGTGGTAGAAACTGTGGGGTTCTTTTACTCTCTTGGAATAACTTTTTACTTTCAAAACCAAATTTGACCAAAGCCACTGAAACTAATAGAGCCTTCTTGGCTTTGGAAGAGACTTTGAAGAATATTCTTTCTTGTGTTGGTTTTGACTGGGTAGAGTTCATTTTCTTCTAAGTGACTAGTGTGGGTCTATACTTTGGAATTTTGGAATTCTGTTGAAAACAGATCATGGCTTACACATAGGCAAGGCTTTTTCTGTATTACACTGGTGTGGAGATGGAGTGCTTGGGATGTTGTCAGGAGACAGAGCAGGTACCGGTGACTCAAATTGACTAAAGGGATATTCCAGACTATAAATTATCATGCTCAGTATATAAGGTTCAGGGAAGAAGGAGGGGGAGGGGGGACATTTGGAATGATGCTGTTTGCCTTTACAAGTCACTGCTACATGGGATGGGGCACTGCTCTCCTGATAGTGGCCAAACCCTTACCCAGCCATGGGAAGCATTATTTTGTTTGCTTGCCTCAGTGGCTTTTGCATTCTCTATGAAACTGTCTTTGTGTCAACTCATGACTTTTGCACCTTTCACCCTTCCAACTCTTTCTCTGACCCCACTGGTGGGGGAGTGAGAGATGGCTGTATGGGGCTTGGCTGTTGACTGTGGTTTAACCTTGACAGCCCTTTTTGGTGCTCAGTGTGGGGCATAAAGGGTTTGAGATAAAGGCAAGTTTGACTGGGATGTGCAAGATAGAATTAATGGTGTTAGTGTTCCTGTGCTTGCCACGGGGCCCACGTTCCTTGCTGTATATTTGCAGCCAGTGCTGACTATAGTCATCACAGAAGGCACAGAGCAATCCTGTAAACTTTTCTGAATGAAAAAAATATTTTCCCTGAATTTTTGCTTGGAGTGTAATCATGGTGAATACTCCTTTGCAAGCAGACAAATTTTGAATTAAAAATATTTTCCCAAACGTATCTTCCAGCTCTATTCAAAGGTAAAACTGTAAAATATGGAGAAAATTGTCCTAAAATCATCTCAGATGTATGTCACTCAGAACTATTTCTATAACTAAAATCCAAATAATAAGCGTGATAGAGTTAATCCAAGAACTTTATTAACCACAGACATTAAAAAGGATCTAAATATAATTTTTACATGCCACAGTGGTGAAAAGCATTTAGCATTGTACTAAGTCACACTTCTGACATGCATTTCTGTGTATTTGAGTGAAATGAAATGTATATATTATGAAATTTTCTAAAGTGCCTTTGGTTTAGAGTCAGTAAATACTTTCCTTACTGGGCTCCTACTTTCCAGATCCATGAAGATGTATGATTATCCATCATTAGTAAAGCACACAATTAAGAGACAATTTTGTATTATTTTTTATGGATTTAAGCTCAAATAAGTTTAACCACAAAAAGTTGCTCATAAAATTTAATAAAAAATATTAATTTCCTGAGGAGATGATGAGAAATATTTGTAATTTTATTTCTTCTTCCTGTTCTGAAGGGGTTAAATTATTTCTTAATCTTGTATTCTTATGAATCCTTGTTGTGTAAAAAGCAATGTTTATTTCAGCTGGCAAAGTGGAAAGCTTGATTTTATTAGAGTATTCACACTGTCTCACACAATATGTTTGATAGCCAGACCATTTAAATATTTAGGTGGACTGTTAAATAGTGCATGGTAAAAACAAAAAATACATCTAATCTTATTTGTTTATCATGTTAACATGCCACTTTTTCAATTTCCAATAAAAGTAGCTAATAGGGATCGCAATGCAACGTGGTAAGGTGCATGAAGGACTAGAGCTTGCTTAAGAATTTATTGCATTTTTCTTACCCTAGTGAGCATGCCTGAAGAAAAACAGATTTCATGTTTCAATCATTTTAATTTTTTCAAATGATTAGACGCACATAAGGTATACTCCTAGGTATAATTATTCTCCGTAGATATCAGTTTCTTTTTTGCTTCACAAGAGTGAGTTGCTAATTTTAAGAAGTAAATCACCCACGTCTTCTTTCTCAGGTAAGCATAATTTGTGGCTAAAGATTAAACTAAATTTATAGATTATGTTAACTTTGTGGTCACTGAAGTATTTGTCAAAGTAGTTGTGAAAGTAGTTATATCATCATATACATATTAAGAAATCCAATTTAATTGCCACATTGATAAGTTTCTGCTCACAAGAATAAAGCTACTATGGAGAGCTGTGAATAGATCAATAAATTTTTTGAAAATTGAAAAGTTATTAAATCTAGGTCATTCTGATCATCCTTAAATCTAACAAGCTTTTATACTTCAGAAAAAATTTAATCAACAATATTTGCTGTCAGGTCTGCCAAATACTGAACTGAGGATTCTCCAGCTCTTAAAAAAAAATTTGGAATAAATAGAAAGAACAAATAAGAAATTGGCATATAAACAGGAAATTTTTCAAATATATATGTTTTGCAGAGTTTCTGCATTGAGTTTCCCTGCTGTCCTTAGTGACATTTCTGTGCATAAATCCCCATTCTCTGCTTGTGTGCATACTGCCAAGGGGAGCATTCATCCAAAGGCAGTGTGCATTCTTCTGAAAAGTGACCCTCTCTAGGCAGCAGACAGTGTGAAAGTATCAGCATGCATGTCCATGCTTCCTTCACCCTAAAATAAGCAATTAAATGCTGCAGAAAAACAGAAATAATATTTTCAGGTGAGATTACTGCCCATCATTAAAGCTGTGAATTCCATTCTGTAAATCGAACCATCAATTAGACAAACTCTAGGATGTTTCTATTTCACACCCTTGTGGTGTGACCTGAACAAGCCTTCCTGAGCTGATTAATACTTTGGTGTTGAGAGTGAATTTATTTTCCTGGACTTAACTACTCCAGCTGTCTGCCACTGGCGATAGATATGGATGACCATCATTCAACTAATTAACCGAAAGTTTCTAAGTCGTTAATGAATCTTGCATTCTAAGAGGAAAGTAAAATTAATCTTCTAGGATTAACTGATTGAATGCTTTTGCTCAGGAATCAAGCTAGCAGTTTGGTATATGTTGTAGGTTACTTCATGATTTACTGCAAAATTTAATTTAAAGAATTATAGGAAAGCTCTAGACTTATTACGGAAATATGGAAGATGTAAAAGACTATTACAAAACATTAAAAGACCTTTGGATCATAGCAAAGTATGAACAGAACCATAGCTGAACAGGCAGGCCAGACTACCTATAGATTTATTGTGCAGTCTTCCCTAAGATCCTGGGCTAGTAGGACCATTCAAGTATATGTTTATGACTAAATAGCACAGATTTCTGGGGTCCTGAGAGCCTTAATTAACTGTTTTTTCATAAGGAAGGAGCTTAAACTAGTGTTTAAAAGTTGAACTCATCCTTGAGCCCTTTGCTTAATGCAAGCCTAGGCGAGGGTTTGACAAGAAAGTTAACAACCATTCTGATACTCTTTTTTGTCTTCAGACAGTCTTGTAGCTTTAGGTAACAAATAATGCAATGCCTTGTTTCTGTATTCATTTGCTGTGTCCTAATGTAGGCAGTCAGTGAGTGCTGTTTATACGGGGACGTTAACAAGCACAACCAGATGATAGCTAGAAAATTTGTGTGCAGCACATACATATACCTTACATGTGCCCTTATTGATTTAAAACTTCTTTATCTATAGCCTTCTGGGAAAAGCAGTATGGAAATAATATAATTAATATTAGATAAAATAAATGCAATAACTTGATTGCCTTCAAGATGTGAAGTTGTCCAACAAAGCATTCTTTTCATGTTAATAAATTAACCAATTCTCTTTATTCCTTTTTAAATTACAATTCTATATTCAGGGAGAAATATTCAAGCTTCACAGGCCCTTCTTACATATTAATTTCCAATGTAAAAGTAACATACTTCAGAGTCCATCAGGGCTACTGAGACCTTATCAGCTATCTATAAACCTAAAGAAGTTCTTTCTAGCAGTAATGATTAGATAGGCAGACAAATTAAAATTGAACTGATGGTAGCTGAAATAAGAAGAAAAATTATCTGAAGCATGTTACCTAAACTAAAAAAAAAAAAACAAAAAACAGTTCCTCCCTAAAAGTTACCATATTTAGCAGATTTTTAGTGTCTGTACTTGTATTTTTAAAATTAAATGAAAAAGTCCAGTACAGTTTGAGGTCAATAAGTAGATCTCAAAGAACTTCATATAAGTATATTTTTTTTTTTTTTTTTTTTTTATGAAAATAAATTCCTTTAAAAATAAATGCGTAATGTTGAATTATATTAATTATATAATAATATTAATTATAT
>JANRGV010000001.1:71150501-71161981 GCA_024734035.1 Alethe castanea
AAAATCTGAACAATGCACCTAAAACTGGGGAAAGGACCCAAAATGGGGGGAAAAGAGCCAGAAGAAGAGGAAAGGACTAAAACAGGATTAAAGGATCCAAAAGAGGGGGGAAAGACCCAAATCAAGGAGAAAGGACACAAAACCAGAGGTCAAAGAATCGTGGGGTGCTGGGGGGTGTGTTGGGGTGTCCCTGTCTGTGCCAGGACAGGCACAGATGCTCAGTGCAAGGAACAGCCACGGGAACATACTACGTGTGAAAAACGAGGTTCACTTTCCTGGTAACTTTTAAAAGGTTTAATAAAAGACAGTAAGAGACAAACAATAAAGCAAAAGGTTATAATGGCTGGGTGCTTGACATTCCACCAAGAGCACACACTAACTCAGAAAACACTTCCTTAAATGCATCAACCTGTTGCATATTCATAGACCTTCATGCATTATTCAGAATCATCCCCCAACCTCCCAATCTGTAAATCAACCTTTTTTTTCATTCTTTCTTTTTTCTTTTTTCTTTCTCTCTCTGTGGCTTCTTCTTGTCAGCACACTCCCTGATAACAGAGATCAATAAATTCCTTCCCTGGAGTTCTGGTGTTGTCACCCCTGACTTCATCCAGATAGGGTAATCCAAGATTGTGAAGAATGTCCTGATTATCCTTTTACCATTCTCTGAGTTAGTTACGTGAACAAAAGTTTTACATTACTATGTTGTAGTCCAAGAAAAATAGATATTTATCACACTACTATTTCTAAGTTTTAATATCAGAACAAAAAGAAACTATATTCACACAGCAAAGTTCTCCATCATTATCCATATAGCAGTCATTTTAATATTTGCGAAAAGCCAACAATGTAATATGTACTTATAAGACTATGGGACGTGGAGACACCCTGTGGGACACGGGGACATTCCACAGGACACGGGGACGTCCCACAGGACACGGCTCTGGGACTTCAGGGCCTTCGGTCCCGCCGGGGGCGGGGAGCAGGGGACACACGGGGAGGGACAGGGACAGATGGGGGGAGGGAGATGGGGACACTCGGAGGGGACAGGGACACGTGCAGAGGCACAGGGACACACGGGTGGGGGACAGTGATACATTGAGGGGGACACGGGGTGGGGCAGGGACACACACAGGGAGACGGGGACACACGGGGGGAGGGCGGGGACACGATGCCACCAGGACACACATGTGGGGACGCTGCCACCAGGACGCGCACTGGGACAAAAGCCGGATGCGGTGACACCCAGCGCGGGGCCACCACGTGACCCGCGGTGACACCGCCCCGCCCGACCCTTGGCCTGTCCCCAGCCTGTCCCCAGGAGTGGCTCCATGGCGGTGGCCGCCGCGCTGGGTTCCCTGGCCGCGGTGGCCCTGGGCACCTTCGTGGTGGCCCTGCTGCTGCGGTGGCTCTGGGATGCGCTGCTGGCTGTCACCCGATTCCGGGCCACTTGTCACCAGCTGAACAAGTTCCCCACCCCGCCCTGGCGCAATTGGTTGCTGGGACACACCGGCATGGTGAGGGGACAGCGGGTGACACCTGCGGGGACAGCGGGGACAGGGGTGGAGGCACCTGCAAAGAAACAATGGGGACAGGGTGGTGGCACCTGCGAGGGGACAAAAGGAATGATTGGGGTGGTGGCACTTGGGGGGACAGTGAGGACGGGGTGGTGGCACCTGCAAGGTGACAGTGGGGACAGACACACATGCCCCCAAGGCTGGCAGTGTCCTGAGGGCACACGTGTCCCCAAGCCTGTGTGTGCCCCCAGTGACACCCATGTTCCCTGTTGTCCCCAGGCCCAGAGCACGGAGCAGGGCCTGCAGCAGGTGGACGCCTTGGTGGCCCGGTACCGTCATGGCTGCCTCTGGTGGGGACTTCCCTGGCTGCCCATCCTGCGCCTCTTCCACCCCAGCACCCTTCGGCCACTCCTCAGTGCCTCAGGTAGGACATGGGACACCAGATGGGTCCCCAGGGCCACCCATGGGTCTCACTGCACCTGGCACAGAGACCTGGCAGTGGCCACCAGCCCAACCCCACAGGTCCCCCCAGAGGTGTCACCATGACCAGGCCAAAAATGCCACCCCAGAGTGGCCACCAACCTGTCCTTGAGATTCCCCAAGACCACCCAACGGTGTCACTGTGTCCAGCCACTGGTTGTCCCCCAAACCCCCATGCTCTGTTGGCCATGGGTGATGGGAGAGGGTCCCCACCTGGGGGTTAAGGGGTGCAGACAGGGTGCCTCATCCCAGTGTCCCCACCCCAGTGAATCCCTGCCCACCCTGTCCTTGTGTCTTGCAGCTTTCGTGGCCCCCAAGGATAAAATTTTCTACGGCTTCCTCAAGCCCTGGCTTGGTAAGTGGAGGGGGTTGGGTGGGGACAGCATCCCTGGGTGTCACATGGGCGGGGACAGCAGCACTGGGTGTCACACGAATGGAGCTGGGTGTCACACAGGTAGGAACAGGAGCGCTGGGTGTCACATGAATGGGGACAGCACCCCTGGGTGCCCCTGCTGGATCCAGGTGTCACAGGGGGGGACACAGCAAGTTTTGGGGACAGAACCCTTGGGCACCCGCAGTGGATCCAGGTGTGTCACAGGGGCAGTGGGGGACAGGGACACCCCCTGGGCGCCCCCAGGATGGATCCGGGATTATATTAATCAGTTGAATTATAAATTTTACACGGACTTAACAAGCCAAGCAGCTTCTGGCTGCCAACACCTCTAGATTTATATATTGCAAAATACTACATGCTATTTCATATCTAACTCATTAAATACTTGCCTTGTAGTATAGTGTGTGATTATATTTTAATTAAGTGATTGCTAAGATAGTGCATAGAAATAATTCCTATTAGTTTTGTGGGAGCCATCAGCTTGCACAAGAGGAAAAATCAGTGTAGTGCAGTGTTGCAGTTGAAATTTAAATAGTACTACAGGTTTATTTTACAACTTTATAAACAGGATCATTTTTCAAGGTATATGACAATTCAAGTAAAATCTGTGGACATGTAATATGAAAAAATGGCTCTTTAAGAACAACCAAAACCTCCTAATTGTAAAGAATGTGTACATTTCTTCAGCTTTGGGGAATAAGTTCAACATTGGCCACATTGCTGGTGAGTTATTGAGCCTTTTATATACACGGGAGGGAAAAAAAAAGAGATAATGGGTACAATAATCATCCTAATAATACCACAAGCTGAATTTCAACTTCCAAACCTCTCTTCAAAGGTAAAAGTTAGCTTCCAAAGCTTTTTAAGAGGCTGCTGCCCTTTTCAAACCACATTTCAGGCGCATCATTCTTGCTGATTTATGCATGCTAAATTCTGTGTGCCCTATTCTTCCTGCTCAAAGCCAAAGAAGACTATGTAATTTCATTCTGCACCCTGGCAACCTCATTCACTTCAGACTGGCTGAAAAGTGTTAAGGCTAATTACATGAATATTGGCTATGGACTGAGCTGGGGATGGATAGGACCTGTATGTCTGGCACACACGTACGAGTCACAGGCAGACCAGTTCTTAGTCTACAAAACAGCTGAGAATCTTCCTCCTTTGCTCAGAACTGTTGAGATAACACAGCAGCAGAAAGATATAGCAAGTGGAATAATGATAAAAATCCAGGGCAGTCTATCAGACAGTGTGAAGTATCATAAGCAGAAGCATCTTTCTTGTTGGTTTTGTATTTTTCTTTTTAAAGAGCAAATTAAAACCGTTTGATGACTCTGAATTATACATTAGGCATCCGGGGCAGAAGTAATTTTCACTTGAGAGAAATATGCATAAAGCCATGTATGTTACCTATATATGAACACCACAATAGAATCTATGGGTAAGGGAAAGATGAAATTGATTATATCATAACAAGAAACTGGGGAAAAAAGTACTTATAAAATAGTTGACTCTGCAGGGGACAATACTATGGCTATATCTCCACCATCAGTTTGCAAACAGAGAGATTGCTGGGAAATACGTACTTTGCTTAAACTCTGCTCCTTCTATTATTTGCTCATCAGAATCTGTTACCACATTTGTCAGTGTTGTGATAGCTTCAGGTTAAAGCCCAGCTGAAGACCAATCTGAAAGGAAATAGCCTTAGTCCTTTCTGGTCACAGTTGAAATACTGTAATCTGACAATATTGGAAATCTTGCTTTTGTGGAATTATTGAAAAAAATGCAGGTAAACTTATCAAAACACTACACATCCAGTTAATCAATATAAGTAATTAGGGATTAAAACAATAAGTATTGTTAAGGCAGAGGTGTGTGACACTGTTTTCCTGATTCAGTCTCAGATTTGCTATGACTTCTTGTACAGTGGTTCTGATATTAAAAAAAAAACAAAACAAAACAAAAAAAACCCAAAAAAACCAACAAAAAACCCAAAAACCAACACAAACAACAAAAACTGTACTCCCATTATTTTCAAATGGACAACTTCCAGTCATGTTATCACAGAAGAATTAACAACAAAGAGAATAGCAGAACATTGGACCTACTACTGGTCTTTTCACTTAGGAAATTTATGATTCCTTGATTCGTTACATATTTTTTAACTCTAACTCTCAATCTATAGTTGGCTCTCTTGGTCTAGAAGTCAGACGGGTTAGATGCATGGAGCTAGATGCTGCTGCGGGTTCTGCTACTAGTCTGCTATATGATTTTGGACAAGTCTAAATTTTTCTGCATTTTCTCTTCAAACTTCTGACACTTTCAAGTGTCTTTATAATCAATTTTTGCCTGTTTTGAACCTTATATGAACATGTAATGCCTACCTAAAGAGATGGCTGTATTTTTTTGGTTTTTAGTTTTTGGTTTCTGGGTGAGTTTTTTAATAATTACTTGGTTTGTTTGGCCTTTTTTTGATTTAGGTTTTTGTGTTCTGATTGTTTTCTTTGTTTTTGTGTCAGGTTTTTTTGTTGTTGTTTTGTTTGGTTCATTAATTTTGCATTTGGCTTTGGTCTTAAATGTAATGTAAGGACATTTTTGTTTGAAATTATCCTGCCTACACACATTTTGATGTCTAGAAAGAGGCTGAGCACTTGGAAGCTACAAGAGTCATTCCTTGCAGTGTTCTAACAAATCTTTTGATTTTTATATGAAACTGAAGAAATGACAGCAGTGACTGCAATAAGGCATTAACAGTGTTGCCTAAAGCAAATGTTGCTGTTTGTTCGGATGAAGAGGAATCTGCAAGCACTTGATGGACTGAATCATTGCTCTGTGTGACTCAGCAAAGGATCACTTTAGGTATTTTTGTGTGAAGATGTTCAGCTGCAGAGCCAGTAGCTTCTCAGTGCTGAACATTTTTCTCACAGACAGTAAAAAAAATCATGCTGGAAGTTAAGCCAAAGGGACCCTTGGGAAACAAAGGAAACAAAAACTAGAAAGACAGCTACAACGTGGGAATCTCTGTACAGTGATATCTGTATATTCTATGAAAATGTCCCAATGTAACACTATCCAGGAAGTTTGAACAAAATAGGACATGTTTTACACTCTGCAATCAGCTTCTAGTCTCCTTTCATCTACAAGCAAGGGGAGCTTGTAAATGCCAGCATCTAACTGCTCAAAAACTAGTGTTGAAAATTTTTGCATACAAGAAACCATCTAGTGTCAATGCTAATTGGAGTCTCTAGTCATATCTAGAAAGACCCTGGGTTATATTTTGTTTGGCTTGATTGCAATTTGCAAACCTATGGAAAGCAAGTCTAAAAGAGGAAGAAAAAGAAGACTATTTTGTCTGTTTTCTAGTATTAAATTTTTACAAAGCAGCTTCCCTCTAGAAATTATCTAGCTGTTATTTAAACATCTCTGGGAGTTCTAATAAACTTGCTCTCAAATGTCAATTTAAGCCACCTACACTCTAAGTAAAAGCAAGTAATTATCTACAGGAAAGAGAGGAAAAGTTTTTAATACACTGTTGCCCCCATCAGAGAAAGAAAGAGTTGGTACATTTCTACCCTGTAGTGCACAGAGAAATGACAGAATGATCGTAATCTAACATACATCCTTAGGTACAAAACAAAGTATTGGGAGCATGAATTTCTCTACTTCAGTGGGCTCTGGGTCACGGCATAAGATTTCACAACACGAGCAAAGAACTTTAGAGAAAAGGCTGAGAGAGCTGACCTAAAGCACAAGAGGAGAGAAAGTTAAAGTTCCCCTTCTCCATGCAAGCCCTGTACAATTTTCTTTCATGTATAAATAATAGCCATACTGCATAAAAGGTGCAAGATAGTTCATCTTTAATGGCTTAAAACGGCAGCAAAAATAGAATCTTGGGATTTATTTTTATTTTTTTTTTAAAGTTCTTTTAGTACATTCTAGGACAAAGCCCTTGCCAGGAGAAATAGACATTTTTGGACAAGCCAGCACATTTGTTCCCATAACCTCAAATGGAAATTCCCAATCATCCGTGAAATCAAAGGGAAGACAGGTTCCTCCTACAAGAAGACATTGTAATTATACTGTTAGGGATCAGCATTCTCTCTCCCTCTTTTATACTCCTACTCCTCCTATTCTTTCTTGAGATCTCTAACCAGGTCTCATTAGAAGAGAAAATCAGAGTAAGGAAAATAGATACAAAATATGCAACACTTACTTAAACTGACTTACAATATGAGAAGTCTTTTAGTTGCACACACAAGAGAGTTAATGCGCACAAACTGAAAAAATAATTTAAAAACTCCCTAAAATACAAGTACTAAAAACCGATTTCTATATGCACCAATTAATACAGTCAGAAACCTTATAACCTGAAACAACACATAAGTCCTATATCCTCTAGGCAGTTACAGCTTGCACATATTCTAATTTAAGCAGATATCTTTTTCAGTTCAACTTCAGGAGATGTCTGTATGAAGGAGTCTTCCCTGCAGTTGAAAATTGAATTTACTGAATGCTGACAGACTTTTACTGTTGATTATGCTTGATACACCACAAGCCTTTAACCTTACCTGTCAGACTAATTGCACTCTGAAAAGGCAGATTGAAGGGACTTCTATGCTGTGTTTTATACCATCAGGATGATTTGAGGGAAGCTGTACTTATCTCTAGTCAGTGACACACAGAAGTCATGGCTTCCCTGCATTCACTGAAGAGAAAAGTACATTGCGCTACTGCCTACAGGAAGAATAAAATACCACCTGACGAAAGCTGGGTAAAATTCAGAAGTGAAGAGGACCAACAAATTTTATAAAGAAAATAAATTACCTGTGCATAAGCTGGCTGAGAAAGAAGTGAGCAGCCCAGGAAGGAAAAAGCATTGGGAAGACTCAGAATGGAGAGAGGACACATTTAGATTAAAGGTAGAAAAGTAGCTATTACCCTGTATTTGCCCTTGTGCCTGTGTGTGTGTGGAGTTATGCATGCTGCCTTGTGAATGCCAGCACCCATGTGATCGATATATGGCTAAGAAAGGCTATAAGCTGTTTCAAGTTTGTGATTCAGTGTATGGCAAAGGCAAGGTAACTGCTCCACTAGTGGGATCTGAGTGTCCTTTCATACCCCTGGATATGTGACAAGATTTGGAGGGCATGTCTTGTACATTTTACACAGAAAGTTATGCAGAATTCTCAGTGTCTGCATGATTAGATTCAATAATTTCCAGAAAGTAACATAAATTAATAGCTTTGAAAAGAGGAAATATAGACTCAAGATGTTTGTCATCCTGTGAATTATGGCTAAACAACTTCAGACAATACTGGACATAGGAAAGCTTTTTTACCTTTTTACTGCCACAACCTACTCAACAGAGCATTAAATAAGGGCTACCAGGTATTTCAGAGAGTGTACATGCTGCTTTCTTTCACTTTTCCCTTCACCTTCCTTCCTGCAGTCCTCCCAGATTTTATTTTTTTCTTTTATCATAAGCACAGCTCTGTCAATCTGTTCCAGCTAATGCCTGGATCAGTACAGCTCTACTAGCTCAGTACAGCTGTATCTAACAAGGTGTTTACCTCAGAAGCATTTGCAAATAACTCCCATTGGCTATGGACTGCCCCAGGAAAGACAGATATCCTTTATTTCCTGGCATTCAGAAATCAGCATCCTGGAAAGTCAAAAAATACACAAGAAAGCCTTCCATCTGCTAAAGTTTTTGGCTTTTTTCATTTGATATGTAAGATGAATAAACAGGCTTAACATGGAATCAAGTTAAAATACTAACATCAAACACAGAAGAGGAGGTTATGTGTCTAAATGGGCAAAAAAGACACCAGAAGGTTTGTACAGAGCCAATAGTAAAGTGCATGGTCTAGCAAAGATAGGTAATCAGAACAGGACAAACCATGTCAGCACAGTTGTTTGGAAATTCTTTTCCTCTCCACAGATAAAATGAGGACATGACAATCTTTCTTCATATTTTTATGACAGGAATAATAAAACGTTCAGAGGGAGATACCTGTGTAGCCCAATTAGACAAGAAATAAGCAATTATTATCATTTTACAGATGCAGAACTGAAGCCCAGTGACAAAATAATTGATTTTTCTGAAAGCCTGCAGCAAGGTAAGGCAAAGAACAGAGATGCCTTGAATCACAGAACATAATGCATTGCCATCTTCCCCAGCTCTTACAGGAAAAGGAGTAGGTGATTCAATTTGATGTTTCATCCTTCTGTTTCTTCATACAACAAAATTAATTCCCATGATGAATTTCTGTGTTGATACTCCTACTTCAGATCTGATACTGTTTCCGTTTAATAATTCCTCTATGTGTGTTTTATTAGCTGAAGGTGTTTGTGAAATATCTTATTTTCTAGTGCAAATGCATTCAGGATTCAAAGATCACCCCTTTGTCTTTCCTTCACCTTTGTATTATCAACTAACTTCAGGATACAATTTGAATATGGATGCTGTGATTAAATTTCGTGGCTTGATGAAGGAGTAAGTTTTCTAAAGTGTTAAACGACTTCTCTTTGGGGCTCAGATACTTTGAATCTTTCACTGTGTTATGAAAACATATCTTCTTTTACAGAAAGATTTGTTTAATATACATAAAAGCTTATGGAATCCTGAAGATTTGGATTCTTACAGCCATATGTGTTATTAAGCAGACTTTGTGTGATGATAAGTAAAAGTACTTGTGAGAGACAGTTTTCCAGCTTTACGCAGAACAGACATTCTCATGCTTTCCAGTACCTTTATGAACTGATGGAAAATCAAAGAACAAAGTTCAATGAGATTAAAGTACATGGATTTACTTCCTCTTTCTCAAAGACAGAAAATCTGTAGTTCTGGAGCTATTCATCCCCTGGATCAACTTTCTTTGTACACCCTCCACAGATACCAGGATTAGATCATCTGTCATGAAGATGGTCCACTAATATCCAGGTTGCTTTGTAGAGTGTGGAAAGAATTATCTTATTTAAGGCAAATCTAGAATAATTCTACTGAAGTCAATGTGATTTCCCTGGTTTTTCTTTCCAATAGGAAGAAGAGCAGAATATATCTCAGTTAACTAAATTCTGACATCCCTGCCTTCTAAGAGCTGAAATGCAAAATTTAAAGATGTATCCATGTCTAATGGTCTATAATACAAATGTGCTTTGAGTGCGTGTTCTCATAGCTAGTTGTATTCATCTTATATATTTTTTAAATTTCTATCACTCATATGACTTAATCAACTGAAAAAGCAGCTGAGCTGAAATCTGGGTGGCAACAAAACCCCAGAGCACACATTTTCACGGTGGACAGCAGTCCTCTCTTTCCACCCTGAAATATTTTAGTACATCTTAGAGACAGACCTGACTCATCAGTTAACACTGGTGCAGCAGAGATAGTGAAGAAATCATGGCAAGATTGAGGTTTGCAGGTTTTATGAGAGAGAGCATTTACATAAGTAATTTTATTTATTTCATTGTGCTGCTGTGTGTAATCTGTTAGCCTCTTAAAATGGGTAGGCTGGGTATTGGCAATAATCAGCTCAGCTCTATTGCTTTGTGCCTGGACAGGGAAGCATAAACCTTTGTGTCCAGATCAAAATTTCATGGCATGTCATAAAGTGTGTGTACTTCTGACCAGTGCCACCTTCCTCTCCAAAATGCAGGTGTAGATGACAAGGAGTGGAGCTGCTTTTTTGGACTTTTTCATCTGCAGAGTAATAATTGTTTTCTCCAGTCCAGAAATGAAGATCATAAAGAATTATTTCAAATTTTTCTAGGAGTGTTGCCAAAGTATGTGATAGAGCATTAAAAAAATAATATTGTCTCTTTTTTTTTCTATGGTTGACTTTCTGAGACTCTAAAAGCAAATTTCTGATATTCCCATGTCAAAAGAATATCTCCCTCCTGCAAACTCTTCAACATTCTAGTAACCCACAGCCATTAATAGTCACCTTGATTTCAACGGGATGAGAAACACTAATTCTTGCTGAGCTGTACTTTAACCCATAAACAGTCCCACTGAAGTCAAGAGGAATAATTATTATGTAAAGAACTCCCAATCAGCATAGGTGTCAGAGCTGGGCTTACCCAAATAAGTCCCAGCCCTTTAATGAATTTTATGCAATTGCTATTCTACAACCACATACAGCCCCATTAGCTTCAACCAGGATCCATCAGGGACTCATTGCAAAACTAGGTCTTAAAGGCAGGCTGCCAAGAATGAATGGTTTAACTTCAGGGATGATGTTAAAATGATTTAGATTGACAGCTAAATTAAGTGAAACTACCTGTGTAGACACACACCAGTTTTGTATGCCCCTGTAATTTACAGTTTAAAACCCCAGGAGCACCCACATACCACCTCAAAGGGGCTTAATACTGCAACATAACAGACTTTGTTTGCTAACAGCACTCAAGAGGCACATTCTATCTGACAATTTCTCCCCGCTTTGTGAATCAAGAAGTCTGCAGCATGACCTATGCCTAATGATGTGTTTCTTTTCTTTATCAGGATGCTTTACCCTTCTGTCTTGCCCTGTCTGCTCCTTCACTCTCTGATCACCTTGCACATCCATGTAGGGGATGGACTGTTCATTTCTGACCATGTTTACTCTTTTCATGATCCCATTTAGTCTGTAAGAAATAAGTGAGCCATGAGTGCTGGGTTTTGAAATCTCATCAGAGATATTTTAACAGAAAATATACTCTTAAATCTTGCATAAATGAAATAAAAGGTCTTTTCCTGGCCTAGAAATCTTGTGCTGCATTCAGTAAGCAGTCTTCCATCTCTCAATACAGTATAATATGAAAACTAGATGGAGAGACCAGTGTTGACTCCAAGCCCTGTGCCAGTAATTTTATTGAGCTCTGAATAAGACCCAATAGCAGATAATTTGTTGCAGATGTAACAAAATGAACTATTTTTCAAATACTCCTGTTCTCTGGTATCTTCTTCTGGATTTGGAAATAAATTGCTTGAAGCCACACTGTGGTCTGGCAGGTAGCTCTGTAATATCTGTAACTTGTAGATAGCCTTATCCAGGTCAGGTTTGGGTTTTTTTGTTTGTTTGTTTTTTTGTGGTTTTGTTTTTGTTTTT
>JANRGV010000001.1:71168041-71190392 GCA_024734035.1 Alethe castanea
AGATTTACAAAAAAAGCTATAAAACTGATATAATAATAACAAAAATAATAATCTCTTGTGTTCCTATTAGGAGAAAGTGTGATGAATAATTGTGTCTAATTTATCCCCTAATCCCCATGATACAACTGCACTTATCTCCACCTGTTTTTTTACTTTAAATACATAAAAATTCTAGAGAATGAGTTGCAATTTAGTTTTTGCAATGATAGTTCCTACACTTGGAGAAAAGGCCCACTCTGCTTGATTTGTAAATGATTTTTTTCTATCACTTGTTGCTAGGAAAAATCATATAGGCACTTAAGAAAGAAAATCATAGAATAAAATAATCAATACTATAAATCTTACAAACTTTCTCCCTAATTTAGAAAATGGGGTATATTAAAAACTGTAATTTATTTCTGTGCCTATTATTAAGAAAGCTCATAGCTTACCATAATTTCTAGGGCAGGATAGTTAAAAGGATCTAAAGATAATATAACACAGGTTTTTGATAGACCCGCACTGTGAATTCCCATGGGCAATTGCTTAGAAGCTATCTGAATTTACTCGCTTTTATAACAATTTCATTGTTTTTATGCTGGTCTGGATTCTGCACTTTCATGGCATCAGACTTCATGACACAACACTGCTAATTCTTCTAAAGATTTGTCTGCTTAAAATTACTTGTTCATGCTATCTGTATAATGAATTGTCCTCTTCAAGGTGATAAATTATTTATTAGTCTAATGAACAAATCAATCAGTAGAGCTGGATAACAGGAACACACAGCTTTTGGCAAAGTAAGGTCTGCATGTTTACATTTATCACAGAAGAGCCCTGACTTTGATGCAGACCTTTCAGAGGTGTTTATTAATCATGATCTCATTACAGTTTTGGTAGACTAATAGCTTTTTATTTGTCAGAATGGTTTCTGATGATGTAGTGCTGTTGTCCTAAAAATACAGATCTATTTACACTATTTAACCTTCTACAAAATTGTTCAAAGGTAGATTATTTCTAACATTGTGCTTTATATTAAAACAAATCAAGATTAATACCTTAAGTCAGAGGGATTTCAGATCTGGTGTCTATGAAATGTCATGGCTCTCAGGTACAGAACTTGGAAGCACCTCATGGGTCAACTGCAGCACACAGTAGTGACTCACAGCAGAATTGAGGTATTACTCTGGTATCAGAGTAGTATTCCAATGCTTTTGGATTATGGCATAACTGCAGAAGCATACTTATTGAGTACATTAAGCATATTTTAGTGTTTATTTGTGATAGATTTGGGATTTAGACTAGAATGTAGTCTGAAATTAACCTAAATGCACATCTTCTGAAGGGTCAAGTGGCATTTACTGTAACTCATCAAAATAATAAGCGTGCATTAGTTCCCTGAACCATAGCTCTAGAACTTATTCACATCATACTTGGCAGGAACTTGTTAAAGGGGCATATAATGAAATGAGTGAATTCAGACCAATGTAAGAATTTAGCCGCACAATTGCTATTAAATCACTGAGTGTTTGATAAAAAAACTATTAGCTGTTTAACTCTGCAACCAATGAGTTCCAGTTTCTTTTTGCTTGTTTGGTTTTTTTTTTGTGAAAAAATTACTGTAAAATGCCAGTTTGTACTGCTGTGGCAGAAGATGATGAGGAAAGTGAAATATATTTAAGGGAAATGTTCTAATATCAAGCTTTTGATCTGCTTTATAGCAAATATTCAGCAAAAAACAGTTGCAGCATGCAATTAAATTATCAGACTGGTTAACTGTAAGACCATATATTAGACAAGTGATACTAGCCATGTTAACAGACACAACATTTCCAGATTTTGTATTTAGCAGTAAAATTACTTGGTTTAGAAAAATTGTCTTAGCAAATAAACTGAGGTATACTTAACTGTACATACAATTAATTGCAAACATTACCATTAGTGATTAGAAATAGCAGCTTTCAGCATCAATTCATCTTGGTGGCACATGTTATTGATGATGAAATGCTGTTGATATATACCTAGTTTTGACCTGTATTTAGATGAATATATAAAGCAATCTGTTTCCTTCATGACATCTTACTGCCGGTGTTGAAATCAAATTGAAGTTTTAGGCTGGAATCAGGACATCTAATGAGAGTTCATGGGCAAAGCTCTATCAACATGAGAAATGTGGGCATAAAGCATTGATCAATGAACTATTCCCTCTTGAAAAACTAAATGCTTTAATCCTGAGGCAGAATATGCACTTTGTGTTGGTCTCATGCATATAAATAGCCACTTGTGAGTCCCAGTTTAATCTGAGTGAAAACGTCTCACATAACTCTAAATGTGAAAGTTTCCCACCACTCCCTTCCCCACTTCAGTGTGATCAATGGGGAATTGACTTGAGTGGAGGAAGGGTCTGACCTACAAATTCAATTAAGCAAATTCTTGATTGCTTGGTATCAGGCACAAGATATCGTTTTTATATTATTTTTATCTTAACCCAGTGGTCTAAGTGAACATGTAAACACATTTCTGAAACCTTTGAGCACTGAACTAAAAAAAACCGAACTAAATCCTTATGTCCAATGGAAATTTAGGGATAGGGTATAAGCGAGATTTCACTTCTCTCCTTTCCAAACTTTTACTCCGTCTTTTACCTGATGCTTCTGGGTAGATGCATATCTTTGTCTGACTTCCAATAATTCTTCATTTTGGTGCAGCTTCCCTCAAAATTACAAAGTATACAGCACTTATCATCACTGCTGTGTTATAAGTGCTGGTAAAGTGAATAATGAGTTGTGGATTTTCTTGATTGATGTGCAAAGGTGCTTCAAAAAAATGGAAGATCTCATTTATAGCACCTTGGATGACCACAGAAGATAGTCTTGGACTGGAATTGCTCACATTCATGTGGATATATAATAGAAGAGAAACAGCAGGGGAAAGTATTTGTGTGGTTTTGTTTTTCTGAGGTTTTTTTAACAGGGAATCTGTGTTAACTTGCCTGACTCACAGAGAGTTTTTGGCAGATATGACAAAGTAAACACCTTTACTTGAATCTCTGTCTCATTTTTAAATTGCATGCTTTCGTGTCATTTAGTTTTTCAGGTATGTGTAGTTTCTACTCACTCTAGCTGAAAGTGGTTGAAGTGGTGATGCCTTCTGAGAATCCAACACCACCAAAAATCAGGCTGACGTGTAGAATTGCAGACTGCAGCATTAGCATTTTATTTTCCAGTACCTGTGCACCACAGTCCATATTCACTTTAGATAGTGACAGTGCCTTTGAAATCCTCACACAAGGCACCATACTGTACTTTAGCCTTTTATTATCTCATGCTGCAGCCACCTTTTCCAATTAACATGCTTATTCTGTGCAGGCTACATGATGATCCTTGTGGGTCCCTTCCTACTCAGGATAAATTCTATGGTTCTGTGGTTACAAAAATGATTAAATAAGAAGACAGAGGAAGGGAGGGAAAAGAATCAGCCATATTCTCATGCCACTCAAATTCTGGGATTCATAATTCTTGGTTTCAAATAATATATATGCAATAAATACTAGTTTATACTATAAAATACTATGCTTCCTGATATGTATTCTGCTTTATTTTTTTTCTTTCTACTCTTTCAGTAAAATACTCTGATTTACATACTGCTGAGGCTCTCAATCTGCTTATACAGCAGAACTGAATAAAATGGGCTTTAAAGGATCTGCTTTCCCCCACTCAGCCTCCACCATCTTTGCAGCATCATTGTGGGTTTTTTCCTGAGTAATGAGTAGTTCCTTTCTCTCTGCTGCCGAAACTCTCTTAGTAGTTCTCTCATGCTTAAACTTGATGCCTAGAGAAACACTTTCCCCTGTTCTCCTTTCCCTAAAGCATTTTGGAATATCGAATATAACCTGGTCTGAAGCAGGAGAATAGCTACTGAAATATAACTCAGAATAATGGATACTTGAGTGTTCTAAGCTACCAATTAGCTTGAATTTTATTTTAGAGAATGTTACATTTTTACATTAATATCTGAGCCCATTTTGGAGAAAGGCAAGTATACAGTATTTACTTCACAAACGGAAAACCTGAGACACTGACATCTCTTTTTGAAGGTAGCACAGAAAGCATAGTTCCTTAGTTTCTCCATTCATGCCTTAGTGCTCTGAACACAGAACAACACTGAAAAATCAGTCCACTCCTTCTGGATGTACAGTATCTTGAAGACTTAAAAAAAATCTTAGAAGTCCTTTCTTATAAAAGAAAATATTATTATGTTCTCACTAATAGCCTCATCTGTGCAGTGACTTAGATGAAACTGAATATATTAGCAACAACTCATCCAATAGTGAAATGCAACCAGTGTTTCAATCAAACGTGACCTTCCTTTAACCATACAACAAAAACAATTTGAAGTGTGGTTACAAAGACTGGCATACAGCTAGCTGACAGGGAAAGGCGTGTTATTGAGTTACTGCTTTTTGGGGGTGGAAGGGGGAAGGAAAGGAGAGTGTAGAAGAAAACCAATCTTTTATGTGGTTCTACTGCATTAGTTGGCTGCAATGTTGCTTAGAAATGCTGAGACCATAGAGGTAGGTTCATGACTCCAATGAAAATGTATATGAGGTGCCTATAATTAAATCAAGCATCTGTTAAGCAATGGTATTGAACTACACATAAGCCAATAATTGCAGTGCCATAATTCTGCTTAAGTATTATCCTGTTGAAAGTACTGAGCAATTAAGAAGCTACTAACTTCAAACTGGAAAAAAAACCGCACATTTTTTGTAAGGTTGTTATTATTAAAGTTGTAAACTGGAAGACTAAAAACTACAAAAATGCGTAAATATTTATTGGTTCAAGTTATAGTACATAATGATCTAGATATTCTATGTTGCAATGAAATATCCCAGATGCTTATCTATGCACATATTATTATAATCAATATTTTGCTAAAAATTGCATGCTGTTGGAATGATCAGAATGAAGCCTAATCTCTGATGGTCCATGGGGTTATTTTTCCCCAAGTGGAGACCTTGGCAATTTCATTTGAAATTCACAAGGTTCCTGTCAGCCCATTTTTCCACCTTACTAACATCCTCATTTCAGCTCTGCCCTTTGATGATTAGCCAGTTTGGTGTTTTCTGGAAATGTAGAGTTCAATTTATTGCATCATCCAGTTATTAACTAAAAAAATATTACACAGAATTGGCCTCAGTATCTTCTGGAAAGAGCACCACTAAGTAACTAGATGATAGTAGAATTTTCTATGGCTGCTCACCACAGTTTGAGCACAGAGATAGAGTAAATTTTCAACCCATTTTATATCTCAAAAACCTGATTCTAAAACATATTGGAAGCTATGTTGAAAACATTTCTTAATCTAGTTGCTTAAGTATACAGGCAGAGGACCAACTCTAGTCCCCATCCAGATAGAAATGTGATAGAAATGTGGATGGGAGTCTGAACAACCTGATGTGGCCAAGGGTAGACCTGACTGTGGCAGCATGCCTGGAACTACATGATCTTTAAGGTCTCTTCCAACCCAAACCATTCTCTGATTCTAGAGCTACCTCTGGGAGGAAGATGTCAGAAGACAGGAAAGCTCAGGTTTACTGCGGTCAATGTCTAACACCAAAGACTAAGATTCTAAGACCATATAAGGGCAAAAATCTGCAAAACCTATTGAGAAAAGAAAGAATAAAAAGGACAGCTTGTTTTTGAGGAAAAGGAGAAACAAGGGAATATTGAAAGGTAAATCATTTAACTGGTTAGGCCGTTAAGGAGAAGCAAGGTTGATTATTCTTCAGATGGAAGAAGAACTGGAAGTTGAGACTAAACTGGCAGGGCTGTGCCATCACTAACAATGGCAGTCCCACAAAAACTGAACAAGAATAGCAAAGCAGAACAGAGGATGGTAATCAGGAAAGTGTCCAGAACACTGGACATGTCCATGGTGACAAGGGAGATCTGAGGTCAAGCTGGAAAGTAAACTCTATGGGTCAGGCTCAGAATGAACAGGGTACATGATCAGGCACAGATACATCAACAGTGTAAAGGGTAGCTTGGGCAAGAAACCTTCAACACTGCTACAAACAAAGGGAGGCCAGAACCTTGCTTCATTCAAAACTCTGACATCCACATCTTCCGCAGAAATCTCATCCAAGATTCTTCAGTGGCTTTGGGAATAACCTAAATCCCAGACCACCTGCATGTCCTGCTGATGTGATCCCAGGCCAAACGGGACACCTCAGGCTGCGACAAGACCACATGCCCCTAACGGAAGGTAAACAATAGCCAGTGCTTTCCTCATCTACACAGTGAGCCACATCATATACTAAAAAAGAACTAATTCAGAACAATATGCCTCATATGTCTTTAAAAACACCTACAGATAAATATCCCAAACTTTCCCACATCAAATAAAATTTGTTTTCCTCTTACATTCCTCCTGTCTTCCAAAAGTCTCATGGTTATCCATACACTTCTTGCTCTAGTACAAGGAACTTGGTATCTCAAATTTTTTGAAGGTGTGTGAAGAAACCTGTTATCCAAGGACTTACTTTCAAGTACAGCTTTTTTGAAGAATTAGTTTTCATACCCTTTTTTTTTCTTTTTTAGTTTTATGTATAGAAAGCAGGATAATTTTATTCTTAACTCACAGGAAGTGTATTATAATTTTAGTATATTGACCTGAGAATGTCAGTGTTGGGAATGTCAATACTACAGATAAGCTGTGAGTCTTCAATAATATTTGCATTATAACCTAATCAGAAGAGATAATGATATTAGAAGAGCACAGTAAGTCTTTCTCCTCACATCAATCCAGTCTACCCAGCAGTTTTAGGCGTAAATACTGTTCTACAAGTAAGCTCCACAACATGTCCTTCACACCTGCCAGTCTATAAAAAAGGGACATCAGTAATGTGTTCTGAGGACATCAGTAACAAACTTTCAGAGGAGACTGTTAAATCTATACTTTGATTTACTTTTTCTCTTCCTTTAGTGTGAAGAAAAGCATAGTTGCCGAACTTGAATGTCCATATTCTCTGAAAGTACAATCCCTACAACCAACAAAAATTTATATTGTTGCCCTAGGTACACAGATTACTGTTTCAGAATCAACATTCCCCAACAAAAAATTAATTGTTGATTAATCATACAAAGAATTAAGTGCAGTATTTGTTACATAAATTCTTATTTGTAGGATTTTGTGCATAACAAGCACCTTCCTTGAATTACCATCAATATATATGCCAATATCCATGTAGGTCAATATATATTTAGGTATATATCATTGATACTATAATTTCTTAAAAGTTAAATATGTAAGGTACATGTGTTATACAAACAACTACATAATGATAGTGCTTCCAAACTCCACTATTACAAAATTTACCCCATCTGTCACCTCTACTCTTACACCACAAATATCTATAAACACAAAGCTTTGTGATTCAAAGTGTCCAAAACAGCTCAGTTGAGGAGAGAATAAATATGGGCTATGCACAGCCCTGTTGGTTTTTCCAAAGAACCCCAGAGAAACATGAAAAATTAGATCTGTTTGTTGGGTGCCAAGTCAATAAGGTTTGCTGGTGGTTGCATCCATTCCTCAAGCTGTAATTTGTTCACCTGGGCATACATAAGATTTTATGTAAGTATAGTCCATTTTGGAAAGGCTGGTCTCTTCACCTAATTTTTTCAGGGGTTAAGTACTATAGTCTACACAAATGACAGGCCAGTCTCATTTAAGATTACTCTTTCTCAGATCCTGAGCTGCACAAATCAAATAGAAACACAGAATCAAAATGGTTTTGGTTGGAAGAGATCTTAAAGCTCTCTGGTTCCAACAGTCCCCCCCTCCCACCCCTGCCCCTGTGAGCAGGGACACCTTTCAGTAGATCAGGTTTGCAGAGTCCCATCCAGCCTGTCCTTGAACACTTCCAAAAATAGGGCATCCATCACTCTGCTGGGCAACCTGTGCCAGTGCCTTGTAACCCTCATAGCAAAGAGCTCTCCCTTACACCTTATCACAGCCTAGGCTGCAGAGCTGAATAAACAGGGCTGCAAAGAACTCTGTTGAGAACCTCCCTATGCTGAGAAGAATTTCATGTGGATAGAGAAAATAAAGAGAGCAGAAGGAAGAAACAGGAAGGTGAGTGACACAAGATGATATAACAAGCCCTATTCAATCAGCTCTTAATTGGTCAAATAACCTGAATGAAAACACTGGAAAGGGCGGCATGAATCAAGGCCATCTGTGTCAGGACTACAGTCTTGGATGATGAAAAGTGATGAAAGAAGTGATTCAAAGCACCAGGCCTTTAAAATACATGAAGAAGGGAAATTAAGAGACCTTAATCTGCCATAGATTTACTCTTAATTACTTATGATTTTGAAGAATCATATTGCCTGATTTAAAGGTCTTTGGACTCAAGCCCTGATTTAGACAAAATATCAAAGTATTTGGGATATGGGAAAAATAAATTTAATGAACTATGAATTTTTATTTATCTTTTAATCCAACCAGGAAGAAGCATCCCTAGAGAAATTATGTCCTGTGAACAACCTGCTTCATTTTAACCTGCAGTGCACAGAAAGCAAGTAACACTACCCTTCATCAAAGTGTTGAACCAGTATTTGAAGAGCAGACAGCTGTGGTCTTGTAAGCGTCTGGATTTTTTTTCATCTCAGTGTGCTAAAGTAAACAGAAGAAAACAGTTTGCTTTGTATAAGAAACAGAAGGATTGTTAAAATGCTGTAGCTCTGCTTGGAATTCATCCAAACTAAAGAAATTAAGTTTCTGTCTGTAACAAAACTGACATTCCTTCTTTCATGCATCACCCTCCTTCATGAAATCTTAAAATGTCAGCTTGAGCTGCCCACCCCTACTCTTTGGAATTTTATTAAGTTAGTTATCAAAACTGCCTTCATTTATATCTGCTAGATAATTCCTGTGAAGTAGGAGAGGAGCATATGCAGTCTCCTGAGCTGCCATTCACAAGAGATGATGTGCATTTTATATAAGAAATGATGTTCCTTGCACTCCCACAGCTTGAAACATGGTCCTTTGAAATTTTTTCATTATCAGCATGTTGATGCTTCTTTTCAAGCTTTTGTTGCCCATGGGAACACTATAGGCTTGGGATTTTTTTTTTTTTTTTGCTACAGGGCGTTGAAGTAGATCAAACAGAAGCAGCATGAATAGGACAGTCATTCATTTATCTTCCTATATTAAAATACAAAACCCAAAACTAAACCAAAAAATGTTTCTTACAGTTTCAAGAATATATTTTTAAGTAAATAAATAAAAAAGATCACACAAATAAATTCAGTTTCCCAAATATCTTTAACTGTAATTCTATTGTGTTTGAAGGGAGCCTACTATGAAGCCCAATGATTTTCAAAGTGCTCTGAGTGTGAAGTCAGTTGAATTCTCCTGTAAAATATGTAAGAAAACACCACTGATCTGTACAAACATTGCCACTGTTTTTCCTTAATTATCCATTCAATTCACAAAGTTGATTTTGGAGGAGCCCTTACATGACACAACCACAGAAAGGAAATCTGGTCTGTACAAGCACGTGCACATTAACACTAGTGTCCTTTCAACATGCAAAAGTGTAGGAGGTTGCCAGTTTGTAATACTTTACCTGTTCCACCTGGAACAATTGAGATAATAAAATTGAAAAGATAACATTTTCTTCCACACTGGATCTTTATATGGTGTAAGACAAGTGAGTGTGCAAAGAAACAGGAGGGAGGTGATCGATTGATTCAGTATTAGCCCTTTTGAAGCTTAGAGTTTCAAAGTCAGGCTGCTGAGAGTGGTGCCATGCGTTTGAGCTGGTTTTGTGTTCTGTCATCAACAGCACGGGAAGGGTAAGAGACTGTTCTGTTCAAAAAAACCAAAAACCCCCTCAAAAACAGCAAACCTTAGGTAACAACCACCAAAATGCACTTCCCATTCTTTAAAGTTGTTTTTTATCTCTGTTTTGGTTTAAAACATCTTTGAATGCTTTCAGTTTTCCCTGTCTTTATTCATATTGTCATTCATGTGTTCTGTACAGCAAAGGTTATGCCAGATCTTTCTTTTTTAAACTATTGCTAATCTTTAAATAGCCAGTCTTGAAAATTCATTTTGGGCAAAGGCTTTGCATAAATGATCTTTGCTTAGCTTAGAAGGTTAAAATCAGTTGCCTAATTTTTGTATCCTCCTTCCCCCAGGATATTCAGCCACACACACTTAGCTAATAGAAAGGATTAGGTTTACTTTTTTTCATATTTTACAGATATAAGAGAATAAAAATTAAAAACAATATTGAACATAGGAACTGCAACTCTTCCATCTATATGTTATGCTTAGCTTCTTCTAATTTTTCCAGTCAAAATATAGGGACTATAATTTTATAATTTGCCTTTCTTTTCTTTTTTTTTTTTTTTTTTTTTTTAATGGCTCTTTAATATAACCTCAATCATTTAGCTGAGTATCTGATAACTGCTATACATGTCCCACAGCACTGGCATCTGTTCTTCTCCAGAATTTTTGCACTGCTGTATTTTCTACAGTATATCTTGGTAGCTAAATAATTTCAGCATTTAGACTACTTCAGTGCCTGTGCAACTTTCTTGCTTAAGAGGAAGAAGGAGATGTCTGAAAGGAAGTATAGTAGATTTGTTCCTTCATCTGAATGTTGATACAGAAGGAGAATTCTTCCTCACCTGACACATAGTATAAACAGCAGTGTCAAAACTGTTTTTGTCATGACATTCTAAGCATGTTCTGCAGAATTGGTAGTTAACATTTTCTCAGCCTGTTAAATAAGACTGCTCACTCAACTTATTTGCGTTTGGGTTTCACATGCCTTTAAGAAAGGGTCACCTGCCTAAGAAAAGGTAAACTGCCCTCATTACATCATTTCTGAGTTTACGTTCCAGGAGAAATCAAGGAAATACTTTTCTGAATATGCTGCTGTCCACAACGAAATCTGCAACATGTTAGCAGATTTATTTATTTATTCTCAGATTCTTGCCAACAGTGTGTTGATAGATGCCCCAGGATGGAAGCAGTGATGGTGCTGAGGAAGAGAGGGAAGATAAATGCCCCTCTGGAAGAAGACTTTCCAGATTTGAGAGGTATTGAGCAGGAAGAAAATCTCACCTGGTACCTATAGACAAGGACTTTGGCAAAGGGACTGCAGCTGCAACTTGGATCGGATGAAAAGAGATTTTTCCTGCAGGTAGATAGCACTGTAAAGGCTTGTTTAATCTGGAAATTTTTGTGCATTGAGTCTGAAAGTAAGAACCAGACTTGGAAAAAGAAAGCACTAAGGAAAAGAGTGGCTTTTTCAAATTTTCTGCTCTCCCTCACCTACATGTTTTGATTTTTCTCAGTGTAAGAATTTAATTATTCCATCTTATATCCTGATGAAACCTTATTTATTTACAGCTCTTTGTTCTTTCACAAAATTATTTTAAGGAGAAAGGTGAGGAGAATACATTACAAAGTCAATTAAATCTTCTGAAACAATCTCTGGTCATCAATGCTTATTCTTAACTTATCTAGAACATATCTTAACATATTTTACCAATCTATGTATGCACACATTCAAAGTACTTAATTTGCACTCATGGTCTTTAAAAGAACCTTCACGATTGGGCAAGTTCTGTGTGAACATCCCTACAGGTCTTGTTCTGGAAAGAAGGTCTTAAAATTTTCTGTTGGAAACATTTGTTTTCTCTATTTTAAGTATTCCCTTCTACACACTTGTTCACATTGTGCATTTGTTCAGCACTCAATGTGACAGGTTACAAATTTGGACTCTTAAAGGCTATTTATATACTGAAGTGACAACAAGTATTTTGTTGAAGTTAAACAAAAATGGATTTAATAATATTCATATTATTTTATCATTATTATAACATATGCTGATGAAAAAACAGACTTCTGCTATATTTGCAAATAAAAGTAATTGTGGGGCTATTGACCAGGTTCACACCTCACAGATATTTCATATATTTTCCAAAATAATAGGATAGAGTACTGTCATAGAACAGAGAAGTATCTTTTAATACTTCCAACCTTACTATCAGACACAGTCTATCCATATTAAAAATGTTTTCCTTCCTTCACCACTTAAATTCTTTGAGCAGGACTAAGGATACTTTATCACAAAATGGTATAAAACCATGAATGGAGTGATCAATAATTGCAAGTCCCTGAACTTGAGCTTACAAATATCTAGACAAGTTACACTGGTATTTGTTGGATACATATAAGTTAGATTGCCCATAAAAGTCACTGTGAAAAGGCAGTGGATATAAGGTACTTTATTTTTTTATTCAAATAAGCACAGACATAATAATTTCCATAAGGTTGTTCTTGTTTGACCACTTTGATATTATTCATAGAACAGCAGAAATGCCTGCAAAAGGTCAGGAAACCAGCCAGATTACTCACAACACTAAAACATCTACAGGACCTGCCCAGTTTGTATGAGCAAAATGTTTCAGGCTCACTACTTCAATGAAATCATCCTGAGTTTTATATCAGCTTCTGCTTCAATCTGTTCAAAAGCATTATGTAGCAAAATTTTCACTAATTTGAAACAGCCAACCAAAATTAGCAAGAAGACAAACATTGGAAAATCTCATTTTCTTGTCATTATTTTTTCCTGAAGGCATCTTGCTCTTATGTTATAAAATTTAGAGGTTAATTTTAGCTCAATCCTTTTGAAGAAAGTACAAATCTAAAAATACCTGATTAAAAATTATTGTGTCCACTGAAGAACAAGGCAACAACTGTCCTTTATTCAATTCTCCTCTGTCCTTTTCTATATTCAAGAACACAAGCAAAAATTAGGTCCATCAAGGAATAGGATGGAGGGAAGGGTAAAACACATGCTCCATGTACAAGAACATTAAGAGAAAAAATGTCAGCTGTAACTACTCTCTGGCTTTGGACAGCTTTACACAAAGCTAATTCCTTTATTTATTCAAGGTTATGAGCTGATTCCAAGCAATTAAATTGGGCAGTGTGTAGTCTAAATATTTTAACTATTTTCAGGTCTACTTTCCTATCTCAAAAGGATTCTAGAAATTCCCTTTCTGCTCTGATGATTTCCAGAAGGAGAGGAATCTTTTGCTCCTTATTTAGCTTGTATCTTACCTCCTCTCTGTTCCTGACCTTTCTGTATGTGATGATTTATGGAGCAGAGAGAAGGTAAGAAAAGAATGCCAAGCACTACTCAAACACCAGACACAAACTTCAGCTGACCTTTCCTGTAACTGGTCAATGTGAGCATGGCTCCCTTCTTTCAATTCACATACAAGAAAATTGGTAAAATCTAATTATTAATAATCTGTCATCTCCACCATGAAAAGCCCAAAATTTAGATAGCATTTTAAGACAGTGCAAATAACCTCTCTGTCTCTGCAGGTGACGGGATTTCATAGCTACATAAAATGTAGTTAGATAGTGTAACATAACTTCCTTACTTTGTCAAATGCAAAAGGCTAACATATTCTCCACTGCCTCAGATCAATATATCACCTGAAATGAAAAATATCATTACCTGCCTTGTCCAGCTATAGCATTCCTATCTGCTGAGGTCCTACCTTTGTATGAGGAAGCTGAAGTCATCAGCATCCATTACTATAGTGGATAATATGAAATTTATCTCCAACAGAACCTTGGGGCTTTAAACCATCGAAGAGACTTGATAGGATAAGTTATGCTGAGGTTTGACAGTGGCCACGTGTCCTGGTGAAGAAAATGGATCTTTGGGCATAAGCTGTCAGGATTGATCCCTAAAGTGGGCTTTAAACTAGACACAATGAGGAAGGGGATACCAACAGGGTTGCAGTAGGTAAGCCAAGGGTTGGCAGCACTATGCCTGGGTGTGTCAATGCTAGTGGGAACATTTACAATGCCCTCAGGAGCACTGAGGTCTCAGAAGCATATCTGAAATGCTTGTACACTGATGCAGGCAGCATGGGAAAAAACAGGATGAACTCTAAGTGTTGGTAGGCTCCCAGAGCTACAATACACTAGGTCTAAGTGAGACTTGGTGGAATGAATGCCACGACTGGAGAGCTGGGATTGAAGGTCATGGGCTCTTCAGGAGGGATAGGCAGAGCAGATAAGGTGGAGGTGTCACACTATACTTAAGGGACAGGTTTGATTACATTGCCCTTATGGTTAGTGGTGAAATGGTTGAGATCCTCTGGGTGAGGATTAGGAGGATGAAAAACAAAGAAGATGTTGTAGTGAGTGGCCACTACTGATTGTCCACACAGGATGTAAGCAGTTATGAGGCATATTTTAGGCAATTGAAAACCAAATGCATTTTCTCCTGAGACCTGAATAAATGAAAATGCACTCTCTTTTCCTACATACTCTCTAAAAAATGACTTGGTCTCATTCTGAGTGCAATGGTTGTAGTTGCTGCAATATGCAAAGGACCAGATGATCTTTGTAGGTCCTTTTCAATTGAGACAGTCTGTTCTATTTTAACTTTTCTGTTGATATTTACCTGAAAATATTTTGCCTGCAGTAGATTATTCCTTAACCCTTCCCTCCAATCCAGCATCCCTCTAACTGTATTTCCCTGTGTTCTTTTAGTGAGACAGATGACCACACTGCAGAGTAGATGGTAGGTACCATAAACGTATCATCAGAGCAATTAATGTTCATGTCTTTTCTGACTTTTGCCTTCCCAGCAACAAAGATGGGCTTCACTGCTCCAAGTGTATATTGTTCCTACTTTTTCCTCTCCTAAACACAGACATTCTAGGAAAATAACCTTAGAAAATATGCAATTTCCAAGCAAGTAACAAAGGAAAATCAAGGAGTGGAGAAATGGAATGAAGACATTGAAAGTTCTCAGAAAAACTCAACTTTAATGATTTGAGTTCACTGTAATAGGCAAGGGAAATAGCTGTGGAAACAGATGGACTGGCTTTGCTCTGTTTTCCACTATTACAAAGTAGGACCAATGTGGGTGGTCATAGGTTTGCAGAAGAGAGTTCACAGTAGTTACAGAATTTATCATTATCTACCAAGATATAATAGGTCAACCAATCTTCTTCCTTATCATTGACTCTGATATGAGCTGTGGGGTATTTTTTTCATTTTCAGTTCTCAGGTACATCAAGAAATGTGTCTGCCACATGTATTAGGTCATTACTCTGTTAATTTTATAATGAGGAAACAACAGAACAGGAGGAATAATTTGCTGAGATCCATTTCTCTTGATTTGCATACCTTGACCAATGCATCTGTTTGGATCCACATTCAATTAGACAAATTTCTCAGACTGAATATTACTATTAGGTCTCCAAACTTTCAAAAATTTTATGCTTGAAATATACAGTTTGCAACTAATTTTCCCTGTTACTTATTCTACTATAAAATATTTAATTCTGCAACAAAACATTAAAAATAAGCCAAATATCACTCATTGAAATGAATGGCATTATATTACACCATGTGAAAAATAGTAAAATTTATCCAGGAAAGGAAAGCTGGTAATATTTTTGCAAGCCATTTGCGAGGTAAACAAGAAACAAAAATGTGAACATCTGATTTTAATCAATAGCCATATTTACACTAAACATCAGCTTCATATCTGAATTTGCTGAGTGCTATCACAGAAGACTTATTTCGTTGCCTTGTATAAAGTTTGATGAATTTGTTCTGATGGAAAATTGCTAGCTTAATATCTTAAACAAACACTGGTTCTTTATTTTCCAGATGCCATGGGAAGTTTTACACAGTGCTTAAAAATTTATAAAGTGTACTTAAGAATTCCAGCAGATTTTGGAAGGCATTAGACATTCAAAGAGAACACCTAATTTTAAATTTATAAATGAGACAGACTATGACTCTGAAACTGCTTGACATTTGCCAGTCACCCTAATTTCTCTCTGGGGGACATGCAAGATATCATGGCTCTCTCATGCGTCTGAGAATCTCTCCTGAAGTATTAAGCCTCACACATCCCCAGATATATCAGGATTTAAGGTTGGGAACCTGAACCTCCTTTCTGCGATGACAGTGTTGCATAAAAATATAGTCTTGGTTTTTTTTTTTTTGTTTTTTTGTTTTTTTTAACCTGTCATTTAAGGTGAAGACACTGAATCAGCTCAGAAAGCATGAAGGAGTAGGAAATTCTTTCCCAAAGTTATCACAGTATCCTTTTGGCCACCTGGACTAAAATTCAGACAGAACAGTATTTTAAAGCTAACCCCACTGCTACTTTAAGATAATGTAAGATTGTTTTTGACTTTTGAGAAGAGAAAAAGTGTAAATTCATCATAGTTAAAACTCTAAAGACAGCCTTACTCTGACCTTGAGTACACATTTCATTAGCCATGCATTTTCATATCAAAGTAGGAGTTGATAATGCTTTTTCCTGCCTTCTTTTCCCTTGGAAAATAAAGAAGTTACACTTGTTATTTCTTGCTAACTGTGACTTTAGGGAATAATTTCTTACATGGAAGTAGATTAAAAGTAAACATTTAGTTTCATAAGAGAAGAAAAAGAACTTAAACTCCTCCAAATTCTAGCTTTGATAAATTGTAGCTTTGCCATGAGAAACATGAACCTATGATTGTTTAATTACACATTACATGGTGTTACTGCAGCTTTTGTTTGGCTGAAAAGACTTCAGTAGTATTCATATTGATTTCCCCACTGTACAGCAAGGAGAATAGTTCTATAATTATGTTATTTCTTAGTTGGATTTGGGATTTGGGGAGGGGGTTAATTTCTTCTAAATTCAAATTAAGGAAGAATTATATTTCCTTCCTTTGTGCCTAGATGAGTAAAACGTTATATTTAAATGTTATATAAGAGTCTAAGCTGCTATCTGTTGTAGTGTAAAAAACAGAAATTAAAGAATGAAAAAAAAAAGTAGTTTTAATAATTTTGATGACTTTTAAATAAGTCCTCACTCAAATTACATTATCAGAATCATATAGGACACATGGCAATCTATGAATGTTCCTTATTTTCTGAAAAAATAGTCCCTCATATTTTCTGTCTTTTGTCATGAAGACTAAATTGAGCATGCAAGGAATATAAGTTTCAATTCCTTATGAATTACATATATATACATATGTCTATAGCTCAATATAGACCTGAAAATATCTGACTGTTTTTCTATTGAAATAATACATTTAAAAAATAAAATTGGCACTAAAGGTGTATGGTGATAAAAAGACATATTGATTCAGTACTGTTGCAACTGCACACACAACTTACTGGAAAAGAAATATTCAAAAATACTGACCAACTATATAATGAAATAAGAAAGAAAGAAAGAAATATTGGAGTGTGGTATGCTTTTAAGGTACTTAGCCGAATCAGATAGATTATTCAGGGCGCAGGAAAAAGTATTAACTATCTTAACAAATGGTTTCTTTAATTTTGATGACTTAGCATGAACAAGATAAATGTAACTAGCTAACTGCCAAGAGAGAAATATGCAGTGGGAGATATGCTTGTTTGCTTCTTGTATATTCAAACACTATTGCTAGTAATTGTGAAAAAAAAGTACTGACCTACTACATTTTTTACCAGTCAAATCCATAGGGGATATGAACCCAACTGGAAAATATTCATTTTGCACCATGAAAGTCAAATAGAAGAAAAAAAAGGTACAAGCTAAAGAATACGTCCTTGGCAAGATTCATCAACAATTCTGTACTTTGCTCTACTTTGATTTGAGTATACATTACTTTCTTTTATTTTTAGAACACTAGAGGAGGCTCAGGAGTCAGGATTGTTTCTTTTTTTAACAAAAGGAACAAATTAGAAAAGAAACGACAAGATGATGTACTTAAAAGAATGTACTCATTGATTCTTGATGCAACTTTAGGGTCTTCAGCTGAACTACATCAAGATTAATTCTGATCTTAGAGGACTGTGATTATATACCTAAAAAAAGGCTCTGTAATAAATTTCATTCCCATGAAAAATACACTCCTTGGCTTTTTCGCTTTCTGCCTCAGAAGGCTTAGGACATGCCTGGCATTGGTTTAGATTTATTTTAATGTTTTTTGTATAGTTAAGTTTAACACTTTTGGTTATGGCTCTGTATTTTATAGTCTTTTATCACCCTAGCTCCTTGCTATGGATGCTGCTTGTAATTATTTTTTAAATTTTTTTAGTAAAACATTGTTGAAGACTAGACTGGTATACAGTCTTTTTTCCCTTATTTTTTTAATTTCTTAGTATACTGCTTATAGTGTATGCAGTAAGGTCTTATTAAAAAAAATCACACAGGGTATTTAAAAAAATATATTCTATACACCCACTGGTTTCTAGATGGTCAGCATTCTGAGAGAGTTTAGCAGAGCTTAATGTCAAATATTTAATGCCATCTAGAGATCTAAGTGTTAAAATGATGTGTTCTGTTCGAGAGAATCATGACATATTTTCTATTAATTGTTAAATATAGAGTAGGTCAATTTTGCAACAGAATTAAAGTAAATCTACATCCTTGTCAGTATGAGTACAATTCCCATGACGACTGCTTTCCACAAAACATAAAATTTGTCTTAAGCATTTCTACAGAATCATAGTAAAACATAAGTTGGAAGGGATCTCCAGAGACCTTTCAGCCTCTTTTCACCCAAGGCTGATGTGAAAACACTCTGATCAGGTTGCTCAGGCTAGTGTTCAGCTGGGTTTAAGTATCTCCAAGAAATCCTACAGATTCTCCAGGCTCCTGGTCTACATGATTGACCACTGTTAAATGAAAATATTTCCCTGGTATCTAGTAAGAAATTCCCCACGTTCCAACTTCCGTCCATTGCCTCTCCTGCCTCCACTGTACACTTCTGAGAACAGTCTGACTTCATCTTTCTATATTGTCCCTGGGGCAACTCAATGTTTTGTACTGAAAATCCCCAAGCTGTATTCAGTACTTCACATCTGATCTCACAAGAATGAGTGGGGCACAAAATCCACTGCTTGAACTGTTGGCCATCCCATTGCTAATCCAGCCTAGCATGTGGATGACCTTCATTGCTGCAAGGGTGCACTGCTGACTCCTCCAGTTCAACTAGTTCTCCACACAGAAACCCAGGTCCTGATTCTGCAAAGCTGCATTCAAGACAGGCAACACCAAGATGTAGTCCTGCATGAATTTAGTCCATCCCAAGTGCAGAAGTCTGTATTTACCAAAGCTGAACGACATTCAGTTCCTGTCATGCCCTTTGTCTGTTTGTGTGGTACCTTGAAGAGTAGCCCCATCCTCCAGCCTTTCTTCATGCCACTATTGTCCAGAAACGTATGGGAAGTGCACTTTGTAAGCATCCAGTTTGTTACAAAGGATTTCCAAAGACATGAGGTGAGGCTGATAGGCCTGTAGTTTTGTAGATCTTCCTTTTTTCCCATCTTTAAGATGATGGCTTTGTTTCCCTTTTCCAAATTATCAGCAGCCTAACAAACAGCAGCAAACTCTGCCAGCACTCTTGTGTGTATTCTGTCTGTCCTCTTTACCTTGTGTTTGTCCATATGGTTTAACTGCATCTTCACTTGATGTTACCTCTATTGTTTGGTAATGTTTTCTCCCATAGAGTCTGTTAACAGATGTGAGGATCTAGGAGGCAGATAGGCAAACCAAACTAGTGAAAAAATGAGGCAAACCAATACTGAGTACCTTGGCTCTCTCCATATAATTTGTAACTATTGTTTCACCTCCACTGAGAAGCAGTCCCATATTTATTTCACCTTCCTTTGGTGCCAGTGTGCTCATAGAAGCCTTTCTGGCTGTCTTTCACATCCCTCACAAGTTCCAGTTCCAGTTGAACTTTGGCTGTCCTAGTTATATCTCTGCATGCTTGGGCAGTGCTTCTGTTTTGCTACCCTATCCCTGCTTCCAGCTTCTGTGTTCTTCCTTTGTGTGGTTGAGCTCAATCAGGAGTTCCCTGCTGATCCATGTTGGCCTTCTGCCATGCTTGCTATGATAGTCCTTGAAATATAAGCTCTCACATTGGACCAGATTCTCTGCAATTCTTTGAAATTTTAGCTCTTGATATTAGTCTTTTTTTTTTTTAATAAATTTACATTTCAGCTAATTTATTTTAGCTTCAGGGAAATCAATAGTTACACAACTGTGAAGCAGGAGTCAAACTGCAACAAGTCACCTCTAGCACCACTTCTTATAATTGCCTGGCACTTCTCATGGCCTCCTGCTTAGCGAAAGAGAACTTTGCCAAACCACCAATGTTTCAACTTCTGGTCAAAATTTTGGTTATACCTCACTTGTCTGTTTCTAAGAATAAGGCTAAGGAGAGAACTCAAATGTCAAAATCAAAAACCCAACTTTTCCTTAAAAGGAAGCACGGTGGTTATATATACAATTGGCTTATCAGATGCCAGTTTTACTGCTTGCTCCCAAATCCATCAAATACTGTGAAGAGTGACAAAAAACAATTGCCAGTGACTGAGTGGTATATACTGGAACTCATAATTCAGGTTGTCATTCAGGTTGTCCCTTCTATTGTTAATACCTAGCAAAAGCTAAGCAATCAAGACAAACTGGAGGGAGGTATGTTTCCAAACATGTGGATATTAGAATCCAGCATGTTTCACAGAAGTCAGGTATAGCTACCCAGCATCAGCTTCTGCAAAGAAAGGGCCTATGAAAGAACATAGTTCCCTCTGGCTTATTGCCCTGCAGGTGAGATGTGAGCTACCAAATCTAGTAATGATGCATTAAGATCCTGTATCTCAGGGTCTGCTTGCCAGCTGAACTGGTCATTCTGCAGTGCCTGGTGGATGTCAAGGGAAGAAATTGTTTTCCCCTTTGTGAAATTGAGGCTCTGGTTAGAATCCCTACTTTCAAATAGAAACATTTCACAGAAGTGGAAAGAATCTTATCTTTATTTAAAAAAAAAACAAACAAAAAACAAACAAAACCAAAAAGCAAAACCCCGTAAGTAAAATAAGCACCGCTGATATTTTTATTATCTTAAATTATGTACATGTCAAAATGTATATAATTTAATCTTTTTTAATCTTTAACCTTTTAAAGAACCAAAAGTCACTCCAGTATTTAATGATACAATATTTCTTGAATGTGGTAAAATTTGCTTGACCCACCACCAGGAGGATTGGTAACATCTTGTGGAAAAAAATAAAAACCTCCAAAAAGGCTCATCTAGGTACTGGGCCTTTAAGAGAATGAATAGTTGGGTATAATATTAATATTAAACTGCCTGAGGTATTTCATTGCAGCATGCTTGCACCATGGTTCAGCATAAACACACACAGATGCCTAACTTGAACACATCACGGCTTATTAGCGGCATCAGTGAGGTATTGTTAGACTACTTCACCACACAGGTGGAGGGTGTAATTTTGAAGGCTACTGAGCACTGTGAATCTCCCAATGTATCACAATTACAGAAACACCTGTGTTAAATAACTTTGCTCTGATTCCCTATGAAAATGCATGGTTTTCAATAGTCCTTAGAATTAAATGCCTTGCCAACAAGCCACAGGTGTACACCACAGGAGCACATGATAATGTAATTGTGAAGGATGTAATGACAGCTCTCCATCCATAATACTACCTTCCCAAGATGCACTCATGCATCTATTTTATATTTAGGTATTTTCTAACTAGCTTCAGAGTCATCTAAGCAAGCAGTATCAATTCCAAAAGTAGCACTAACTAGGAAAGGAAAAAAAAAACAAAAAACACAAACCAAAAAAACAAAACCAAAACCCAATCCCCCAAATAATCCAGGTTTAAAACTGATTAAATCCAGCGTAGAAAAAGAAAAAATGCAACCACTGCCCACTCACTCCCAAAAGACCCCACAAAAAATGCACGCTAATAATTTAAATAGGTAGAATAACTTTGATCCTGCAAAAATTGAGGGCCTGCCAAAAGCCTTCCTTACAGGAATTGTTACTACAGAAACAACTGACAAGAGAAGTCCTTTAAATCTGTTGAAATCTTTATAGAAATTTTATTAATCCTGTAAGATCTAACTAACACAGGTTAGTTTTAAAATTCTATGGCCATTGTACATTTCTATTGAACAAAAAAATGGATTGATTTTTAAATAAATGTATTTGGATTCTGCAGACCCACTGCAGACTGACTGATGTCAGTCCTATTATATGAAATAGAATTAGTGCAAGGACTAAGAACCACTGAAAAATTTGTGAGGCGTTAAATTATGTGAAAATTCTGGAAACATTTGGACCTTTTGATGAGACATCTGTGAGAATTCTGAAGAAAATAACCAAGCACGGCTAGTAGGGAAGCTTCTCCCAAATAATTTCGCAACAACAACAAAAAAAAAAAAAAACCCAACCAAAAAAAACCCAAAACAAAAAAAAACAAAAAAAAAACACCAAAAAAACC
>JANRGV010000001.1:71192524-71205842 GCA_024734035.1 Alethe castanea
TCTAAGAAAACCCGGATCCCAAATCACCTGCATGTCTGGTTGGGGTGATCCCAGGCATAACGGGACACCCAGAGACCGCGACAAGTGGCTGGAAAGCTGCCCATTGGAAAAAGAAGTGTTGCAAGGGGTGCTGGTCAACAGGCAGCTGAACATGAACCAGCTGAGCCCAGGTGGCCAGGAAGGCCAGTGATATTCTGGTCTTTTTCAGTAATAGTGTGGTCAGCAGGACCAGGGTAGGAATTTTCCCCCTGTACACAGCACTGGTCGGGCTGCACATCAAATCCTGTGTCCAGTTTTGGGCTCCTGACTACAGGAAGGAGACTGAGATGCTGGAGCATGTCCAGAGAAGGGAAAATGAGCCAGTGAAGGGTCTGGAGCAGAAGTTATACTGAGAGCAGCTAAGGGAGTTTGGGTTGTTTAACCTGGAAAAGAGGCTCCAGGAAGACCTTATTGCTCTCTTCAACTGCCTGAAAAGAGATTGTAGCCAGGTGAAGGTTGGTCTATTCTCTCAGGTAATAAGTGACAGGAAGAGAGAAAAAGGTCACCAGTTTAGCCAGGGCAGGTTTAGGTCTTATAACAGGAAACATTTCTTCCCAGAAAGATTGTCAAGCATTGGAACAGTCTGTCAAAGGGAAGTATTGGAGTCACTATCCCAGGAAGTAATTGAAAGACATGTAGATGTAGGATGTGGCTTCTAGGAACGGGGCTTACCGGTGGACTTGGTAGTGCTAGATTAATACTTACACTCGATGAACCTAAAGATTTTTTTTTTTCCCAAACTAAACAAGTGATTTTCCTATTACCTGCTCTTTGCTTTTGCAGTGTTGATATTTTCATGTAATATACCATATTTCTAAGTTCAGCTTCTCTTCCTGCTCAAACTTGTAGCCAAACCTCAGTCCTGCTCTTTTGAACATCACAATCTAAGGTATTTCAGTATTATGAATTCCTTTTCAAGTCACAGAAGAGGTCACACAGGTCATAAGAAACAAATCTTTTCTGATGAGTGAATAACTCTGATAACCTAATTGCCAACCATGACAAAAATCAAAATATGTTGAAATGTATTAAACTAAATAATATTTCATTCTTTGTTTACATGCTTCTGATCAGTGCTTTCATAAGGCTATAGAATAATAGACCAAAGTTTCTGTTGCAGATCAGATTTCAAAACAAGGCCCAAATAGAGATGCAAAAAAATCCCACATTTAAATACATCTATGTTGTAGTCCCACGTATTTGAAAGTCCATGGTCATAAAGGAGACAGTTAAGCACATACCTCCTCAGAGGATCAGAGTGGTAAAGATTTTTAGAGGAATAATATACACCATATTCTGAAAATTTCAACGGTTACCACTTATACTGAAAAAAACCCCTCAATTTGTCTAGGGTCTAGTTAAGATATACTGAAGAATATAACATATAATCAGGAATACAGATGATAAAATAAAGTGCATGCTTTAAACATATATGAAAACCATATTCTGGTAAAATTATTGAGGTGTTTTAATTTGAGAGGTATAGAAGCTAACAGAATACAACACCTCAATAGTGATGAGGTAATCCAGTCTTCAAGCTAATCAACTTATTAAAACAAAGCTGATTTCTTAGTGTTCATAATTTTAAGTTCCATGCATGTATGCATCCATCCATGCATCCATGCATGCATGCATGCCTCCATCCATCCATCCATCCCTTAGCCCACTCACCTTTTGTCCCACTTGCTGTGGCAGAACAGTGGGCACAAAGTAGTATTAAAATGTAAAGGCATTTCCCTTTTTCTCATGCAGATGAAAAGTAAGTAGAAATATGGGGACTCACCCACAAAGGTTTTTTAATTTTTTTTTTAAATTCTGTCCCACTTCACATCATTATAAAAGCATCATCAATTTAAAGAGTCTCTCCTACTTTAAAGCCATTTTTGTCTACATTCTTACTTCATTTAATCAAATGCTGTTTGGTTACAAAAAGTTTACTGGTCATCCTATTCATGGATGCTTACAGGCCTCTGCATATCAGTAAGCTAAGTACAGTAGATATTCATGAGCGATGTTTAAGATAATTTCTGGGTTAGATCTAGTAAAAGCCTAAAAATTAGTATTTCAGTGGATGCACTTACAGAGACCAAAAGGCCAACAGTTGTGCAGCTAGACCTGTAATCATGGTAATAGTTAAAAATTAATTCATTCTGTTTAGATTCTTGAAATTCATTTCATGTCCAGGGACAACAGTGTTAAATGAGTTTCATAAGATGGTTACATATTGTACTGTTGAATCATTTTAGGAAAAGATTTATCTTAAAGTAGATGGATAGTTTTGGTAATTTCTCCTGTGTATAGAAAGATAAAAGTAACTCAGATTGCACTCTGTAGTTCATTCAACACTATATCAACTGCTCTGATATATTCTGAAATATTAGCTGCATAAAATTAAAGATTGTTGTTTTCACATTTCCATTAATATAAGGCTACATGCAACTGTTTCTTGGAGGAAGAAAACACAAGCACCACGCTGGCTCTAAATACCTTTATATTGGCAGCATGACCAATTTCTATCTCTAATACCCAAAGCAGGGCTTATCATGATCTTCCTTCTTATCTGCTTTCCAAAGAAGTTTATGAATGCTGATATATAAAAAGAAAGCTGCATAAGTACAAGAATACATACACACTCTGGAGAATGTTAAACAGAAGATAAAAACATCATCTGTTACATTCTGGATATCTATGTCCAGTTTCTGCTAGTGAAAATCAGTTTGATGATTTCCTTTTAGTCATAGTTGCAAAAAAGTATCACAAAATATTGATGCTATTGGCTGATTCCCTTTAACAAGAGCACCTTGTGCAGATCAGGATGGAGGTGTGCATGTAGAACTGTGAAAAACTTTTGAAGATTGCCATTTCTTCCATTTCATGAACACTAAGCCAGTGTAAAATATAATGTCAAATCTCAGTGAAGAAAAAATTTCTGCTGAATCTACAGGCAGGTCTACATTCTTGTTCTCATAAAAAGATGCTAACTACACAAGAATGATGGAAGAAAATCTGTAGGAATTTCTCTGTCTTCTGTAAGAAATTCTCTGCACTTTAACTTACAATGATAATGTCAGAGGAAAACTTCAGTTTGCTCCACTTGTAAATGTGTCTTAACACTAAACTATTTTCTGTTTATAGAACCTATCAGAGAATGGCTATCAGTGAGGCAGGAAGGCTAGCTGTTTAATTGAGACCCATCCAGCTTCCCACCATACCAAACATACCTTGTGTCATGTGCTTTGAATCCCCAAGATTATATGTAAATTTATATCCCAAGTGGAAGCCCAGACATGCAATTTCCCATCCCTCTACTTCTATATCCCTGCACCTTGGTTTTAAAAGTGGAAAGGAAAGCCTGTCCATTGAGACCGAAAGGGAACAGCAATGTGCTCTGACAGCTTCCCATTATCGATCCTGTAGGAATCAAGGTTCTCGCATGGGCCATGGTACACATCTGGTACTCAGCATAAACCTAATTTTTCTGTAGCTAGGCAACCATGTGCAGATGGTAATACTTGCTGAAGACAGAATTATCAATGACTATGGAGCACACAATAGCACAATATTTGAGCAATTGGACTCACTGAGATACACTTCTGGTTGCTAATGGTGCATCCAAATTTAGGTAAAGTAGCTCAGTGTGCAGCCCAGCTGCCATTTTGTGATGGCAAGCAGCACAGAACATCACAGACAGTGATGCAGGAGATTTTCCTCTTCCTCTTTTTTGTCTTTGTTGTTTTTGTTAGTGTAGAAGAAAAGCCCTTCAAAACAAACATATACACCTGGCTCTGTCTGTGTGTTTGTGTGTGTGCATGTTTACAGAAAATGATAATATACACCTTGGTAACCTTAATGTAATCTTTACATGGCATGAGATTTAGTAATATTTTCATTATGATCTTGTAATTGTTTGTTTTAAAGTCTTGCTGTTTTGCTTTGGGAGCAAATGGCCCATGACTGGAAGAGCCCAGAGTTAATGGCACTGGGTTATCTCTTAACCATCCTCCAGGTTAACTTGGGGCCAGTTATCTGTGCATACCAAATTAATTCCTAGGGCATTACAGCTAAACAGTGTGGAATCACTTGTTATGTATGGTAACCTCAAGTTACAGGTCTCTAACATCCATTATCATTTTTCAGTAAATACTGAAACACTGGAGAAAATCCATCAGGTTAAGGGTACAACTCAGGTTTTCATGGAAAATTAAATTAGACTAAACAGAAGACATAAGACTGTTTTACTATAAACTAAAGTGTAATAGGAGTAGACATGCTAATCCACTATCATAGTTAATATTTACAGTGCTAAATCCGATACATAACCAGAGAGCCAAAATCCTATTTATTTTGGAAAAACAAGTAGGAATTTTTTCTCAATGTTTCTTAGCTTCTGGACATCTCCTTTTCATCACATTACTAAAAAAGGATGCTGCTTATTATATCTGATAGCAGCTTAGGACAATGATATAGTGAGTGGAAATTGCAAAATTATTTTAAAAAGTCAGTGTTCCAAAGACATTTCACTTCTGAGGCCTGATGTGACCACTGACAAAGAAAGCACAGAAAATTTCATACAAAATTAGCAGTAGAAGCAGACAGAACAAAACAAAAAAATCTGGGAAGAAGGATCAACCTGGCAGGTGTGTGGCTTTTTTTCACCCTTTTGTGAAGGGTAAAAAAATACTGAATAGCATTTTTAGGAGCTTGTAAGTTAGCTGAAGAGCCTTGGAAGTGACAAAAAGAGACAACAAAAATGTTCCATGAGAAACATCAAAAAGAGAAGCTAGGAAAAAAATGCAGTTTAGAAAAATAATTTATTATTATTCTCCAATTATTGTTGGTTGAACTTTTTCCTGCTTTAAACAAGTTGGAGGCAGATATTTGCTATATAAGAATAAGTAGTTGCTTTTTGTAGCTCACACTGACTTTCCTTTTTTTCACTATTGACAAGAACTAGATAACATTTAAAAGGCTCTCTGAGAGGCTGTTCCAGCACCGTTTGAGTCAACAAAGTTTGTCTAGTGACCTCAAAGGGCTGAAGATCAAACAATGAATGAATGAAATGTCTTCGATGCGTGTGCCAATAACAACAAAATCATCCCATACCCTGTGAGTGCATCTGATCCAGTATCCTCCCCCTCCTCAAAAGACAAAGTGAAGTGAAAGAGATGATAAGTATACATCTGCAGCTGTGACATCTTAATGGATCTCATGTCAGAAGGTAATACAAAGCTATTAAAATTTCCCAGCATAAATCACTTGCTATGAAAGGAAACCAAACATCACTGGTCATACTTTCACAAAATACTGTAAATAATAATGTTGACTGTGTGTCACATGCCTGTCCATTTTTGGGTATTAGAATTCGCATCTTAGAAGCAAGAAAAAGAAAACATAATCAACAGGTAAATGTTTATCACTTGGAAAAGAGGAGACAAGTGCAAAATACCCTTCTGAGGTAACTGCCATATGACTGCCGAATTTGAAGGAGACAATTAGGCTAGTTCCTTAAGTTGTCAACTGTTAGTTTGTGTGAACCAGCATAAGTTTTTTTCTTCATTTTTGCACATGATACTTACATTTCAGATGGAAAAAAAACATTTTGATCTTTTAATTGTAGAATATGCCTATAAACAGATAAAGGATTGCTATTATTCTTTATTTGTACAATTCTAATTCTATCTTACTTTGGCCAGGGCTATAGTATTTTAATTGTACTTAACTTTTATGTTTAAATTTAAATGCTACTTTTACATATATAAACTTCATACTGACTACATACTAAATTCTGGTTAATACAGCTGAAAAAGTGCTAATGAATCATGACTGTAATCTTCCTAGATGCTACACTTTTTTACAGTTTTTAGGAAGACTTTGAACTGTGAACTTCCTTAGTAGACCCAGGAAGTAGGCAGAGGGTCTACACAGGAGTGCACGTGGAAGGATGAATATCACTCACTGGTTTCTCTCCATTATAGTCTTAATAGTCTTACGCTTTCTCTCTGTATTGTAAACTTTCTACATAGAAGCTTCTATGCAGGATTCTGTTTAAACAATGTGTCAGGGGACAAACCTGCAGAAATTGTATAAGAAGAATAAATTGTCAGTGGTGAAATCTAGAGTTCATGAACTACTCCTGAGTTGTTTTAAAAGCTCATATATAAATTTTAAAACTTAGGCCGGTGAAAAACTGAGAGGGGCAATGGATCACATAAGTAGATGTGACTTCATAGATAGTGATCCAAATTATATATAAGATATGAAAAATAAAAGAAAAATAAGAAATATTGAAAATAAAATGCACATATGCCTGCATACAATCATCTAAACATAAACACACATATTTTCAGGGACAAAAGACATTGTTTTGTTAGAACACTCCAGACATTTCACTCCTGCCCTAACCACTTGTGTGTGCAGCAGTCAGATCAAAGCATCAAAATGTCACGCACTTCATGCCTGAAGTCTCCAACATGTTTTTCTCTGCTGAGAGTAAACAGGCCAGGGAAGATGATATGCTAGTTAGCTTGATAAAAAAAGAAAAAGAAAAAAAGCTTTCTTTATTCACAGAGCCATTGAACTGACACTGCAGTAATTAAAGAAGACAGGACTACAAAGCATATCCTTGGTCTGTACCTCCTGACTCAGACTGAATCCTTGCATGTTAGAGAAGTTTTGTATGAAAGGTCAGAGTTTGACTTGCTTTTTGTTAGTCATTTACTTCAATCTGCTGTTTATGACTATGTCTCCATGACTGTTCTGGATGCTGAAAGTATTATAGGGATTTTCATGACCTCTATTTTGCCGTATTTTTCCTGCCACTTTGATTGTAGACAGAGAGAAGTTTGTTAATCTAGAATCTTTTACCCAAAACAGGCATAGCTATTTAGTTTCCATTTTATTATTAAAACGTTACTGAGGAGGAAAACAATATGAAGACCAACTACTTTTCAATAAAGGTTAATGTAAGAAAATGTAGTCCTTGTAGAGCTGCTACAGCAGGAACATGGGAATGCATGGGCTCTGAAAAACTCCTATCAAAGAAGCTCCTTTTGCTTTCATTTCTACCATGTCTGTGATTGCCATCCAAAAGGACCTGGACAGGTTGAAGAGCCTTTGCAAACCTCATGAAGTTCAACAAAGCCAAGTGCAGGGTCCTGCACATGGGCCATGTCAATCCCAGGAACACCCACAGGTTTGGAGTGATTGGGAGCAGCCCAGACGACCTGGGGGTGATGGGTGATGAAAAACTCAAAATGAGCTGGCAGTGTGCGCTCCCAGCCCAGAAAGCCAATGGAACCCTGGGCTGCATCCAAAGGGGCACAGCCAGCAGGTCAAAGGAGGTGACTCTCCCCCTCTACTCTGCACTGGAGTGCTGCATCCAGCTCTGGGGTCCCCAGCATAAAAGGACATGGAACTGTTGGAGCAAGTCCAGAGGAGAAACACAAAGTTGATGAGAGGACTGGAGCCTTTCCCTTACAGACAGGTTGAGATAGGTCTGTTCAGCCTGGAGCAACCTTCCAGTATCTGGCTAGGACCTACCAGGAAGCTGGAGAGGGACTTCTTGTCAGGAGCTGTAGTGATAGGACAAAGAGTAATGGATATAAATTGAAAGAAAGGAAATTTAGGTTAGTTATTAGGAAGAAAATCTTTACTGTGAGGGTGGTGAGACACTGGAACAGTTGGCCCAGGGAGGCTGTGGTTACCCCAACCAATGGTTACCCCAACCTGTCAATGTTCAAGGCCAGGCTGGACAATGCCTTGAGCAACCCAGTCTAGTGGGAAATGTCCCTGCTAATGGCAGGGGAGTTGGGAATAGATGGACATTAAAGTCCTTTCCAATGTTTAACATTCTTTGATTTCATGTTTGTGTCCACATAAGAGATAGATGCCTCTAAGGTTGTGAACTAGAACTTGACTGATTCCTAGCATCTTCTGCACAGACTAAAGAATTAAGAAAGGTGTCTGATACTAAGATCAATAGTTGCAAAAACTCCCCCAAATCGTCAACATCCTGCTGGAAGAAGTGATTATAACTCCAAAAATAAGCAAAGTACTTGATCCCTGGTCTTTCATGAAAATAAGTGTTTACTTTTACCATAGTAAATAATTTGTAATACAGATGTGAGTCGAGCTGTGTTGGATGACGATTTAGGTTTTGAACAGAAAATAATCCAGTCCAATTTTGAGGCCTTAAAGAGCCTTAAAGAAATTGAATTTTGCAGTTTTTATCCAGCTCCCTAGTTGATAGAATACTATATCTCAAAGCTTCATACATAATCGACAAAAAATTTTCTGTCAAGCTCAATTCTGCAGACTGAATTATCTCTCTCTCAAAGAGAAAAGACAATCCCTATAGATCAGGTTTGAATCATGGGTAGGATAGAGATGTTCTCAACCTCCCTGCCATCTCTAGTAAGCCCAAGGATAAATATAAGACTTCAATGCCCAGTGCTTTTATAATACCAAGAATTTTTCTCTGTTCTTTAAGAAAGAGTAAATCCCCTTTAAAATAATGATGGAAAATGTGTGGCAAGGCCTTGGGTGTTAAAAGGAGTATGCTAGGGAATGAAACAGTTTGCATAAAAGATAAAAATACTTTTGGTAATGTAATAACATTACTTAAACTGGAATAAGTCTTCCTGAATCTGAAAGAAACTGGTTCACTCTAGGGTAATCTCAATCACTGGCAAAGGCACAGAGAGAGATTTTGCTCCAGCAGAGTTTCCTCTCTACCACAGCCATTTTAATTCACACAACAGTATAGGGTCCTTATCTAATGTAAGTCAGCACATTTTATTTTGTATAATCAGACTGATACACCACCAGGACCCAGGAATGAAAAAACCCCAGGGAGCATTGCTTATAGTGCCCCACAGTTTTTGGTTTAGGGATTGGATATACTCGGCAGACCTCTTCTACAGGTACACATGGGACCACAAACGTTCCTACCTTGTCTTCCAAACCTCTACAAGAAGTAATAGGAAGATCATTACATAGGTAAAAACACATCATTCATTGTCAAATATTATTTTACTAGGATACTAACTTTCTATCTAGTACAGCAGTTTTTCACCCTTTGCCCTTAACACATGATAATTTCAAATCATTTAATATTTTTATCTAAGGCAGTGAAATTACAGAACGGTATTTTTAGAATTCAATATAATGAAAAGAAAGTTCAGAATTAATGAGAAGAGCAAAGCGAGATATGGGAAGCAACTAAAAGCAGCTATGTAGCAAGGGCAAAAAAACCCCAACAAAACAAAATTAGTTGTGATCCAAGACACAGGACAGTTGTTAATGGGAACACGGCAAAGAGACATCAGAAAAAATGTTTTAAAAATATATACGCAAACCCTTTCTAGAAACTTTTAAATGCCTAAAATAAGAGGAATTGCAGCATCAGGGTAAGTTTCAAGACTATTGCAGACGTTCATTTTTCCAGATAACTAAAGCCATACAAATAAAGAGGGGACAGAAAGAGAACAAAGAAAACAGAAAGAACAGCAAAGATACCAGGCAGAACAAATGTCAGAAGTAAATGCACAGAAGATAAAATAAAAACCTGGACAACAGTAAAGGTCAAAGAGATAATATATTTCCTTACAGAGAGAAACTTGAGGGAGAAAAAAATATTGAGACATAGATCAGCACAAAATTGTATTTTAAAGAAATATTGTATTGTAATGTATTAAAGGAATTTACTGTATTAAAACTGTATTAAAATAAATAATGCTGTCCCTGTTAGACTAACAAGAAGTAAGAAACATGTGAAAGATTCACCTGATTACAGAATTGGCATAGCCAGAAGGAAAGAAAGTCAATATGTTTATCACCCATAAACAGATGTGTTCCTATGCTAGCTTCAAAATAATCAAAAACACCCATGAAAATGACATGGCCTATTGAAATTTCTCTTACATTCTCTATGGGAGTGAAATGTTGTTGCTAGTGATAAAAGCATAGTCAGAGAATCTAATGCCATGGAAACATGGGGCTTGATTTTATAAATTTATTTTTTAAATTATATTAATCAATATTAGCATGTCTTAAATTTCATTACTATTAGCAGAACTGAGGGAAACTTGAAATACCATTTTGGGTATTCCATTTTTCGACAATACACTTATTTATTTTCACTATAGCTGCTCAGCTGAAAGAACACTTAGAGTGGTGGTGATGGCATGAATCTTATTCTACCCCTTGTGGTATGACAGAAGCACTGCCTGGAGAAGTGGAATCAAACCTGGTTTTCAGCTGACTTTGTGTCTGCTCTTTTTCTTCTGCTTGCATGAGTTCAATATATAGATAACTTGGAATATGTGGAGGGGCTTGAAATTACAGCTGTAAATGGAAGCACAACACAATTCCTCTGTGCAGACTCTGTGTGACAACAAGGGACATTGGAGGTGAGAAGGCTACCCCTAACATTAATGTTGCAATCACCTAGGAAGAAAATAAACATTGCGTTTCTCATTTCACACCCACTTAACATCACACTGATTTCACATGTTCTACTAAGGTGGCTACAAATCTTAAGCCTTTTCTCAAGGGGTGAAAATTATCACTGTTCCTTAAAGTTAAGTAGTTTAAACTTCTTACACCTTATGGATATTTGTCCCTGTAGCTAGCATCTTTTTTCAAAGTCCACATCTGTTAAAATTTCCAAAACAGTCAAATATGGGCTACATTTAGTCACAATTTGTCTAATGGCAAGATACAGCTGCTAGGGAGGAACAACTTCTAGTCTATTCCAAGCATGTGGGGAGCACATGCACAATTTACACAAAGTAGTGCACAATTTTCCCTCTTCTTGGATATTCTTCTAAGAGACACACCCTTAAGAAAAATACGAGAAGGCAAATAAGGGTTAGAGCGCTCTGATTGCTCCTCTCCATTCCCTAATCCTCCTCCTATTCCCAGAAAAGACAGAGGGAACATTTTGTCTATAGACTCCATAAGCACAGCTTCTGGGAGAGGCAGCCTGGCTAACAAGGCTTCATCTTTCTAATAATGGCTGATGAGTTTGGATCTTGGGCTGGCTTGCATTCATCTGCATTGGAAAGCATATGTACCATGCATCAGTGCACAAAGAACTGTGCAGATATACCTTTCTTTCTCATTGTCAGGTGGTTTATAAAAACATTCATGACTAGAATGACTATAACATTTTTGAGGCTGAAAAAAGCCTAAAAATTCTAATTTACTGACTTCACTGAGTGTTCTCGAATAACAGATTTACTCATTGGGTATGGCTAAACATGCAAAATTTTTAGTTAATTACTGACAGCAGAATAAATCTTACCCTCCCCTATGTGCTCCTGTGACATCAATATTTCCTTTCAGTTTTCTCTCATGGACTTGTTGATCATTGGTGAAGTTAACTTTGTTTAACTTCATCTTGAAGTTAAAATGAAAGGATTTTCCTAAGGAAGTTGAACTGTTGTAATTATAGTATCTGGCTCAGATAGTGTAATTACAGTTTAGTTTTAAAGAGAGAAACATCCATTTCAGTTCTGGTAGATTTCATGTATGTTGTTTTCAGCAGAAAGATTGAAGTGAGCCATAAATCAAAAGTGCAATTGGAATGATACAGAGCAGCTACTCTCTTTCCCTTCTTCTTCATTTAAAGCATCTATTGCTGACTGGGTTACTGCTGAGAGAGACATTAATTTTTCACTGTTGCTTCAATAACATGAAGCAAGGTGTTTCCCACAGGCCAAGATATTCTCATCCCTAACTGCTGCTTGTGTGTTTCTACAACTTGACATAGTCTTGAAGGAACAGTGGAATACTGAAGATTTATCACATGGAAGTGCTTTTTTTGATCATCTTGATTAAATATTTTATTGGAAAGGCTCCAAATAAATAATTACAATTTTATTTCTTGCTTGACTATTGTCAAGTGTGTTGTACTAATTCTACTGTTATGTTATGTTTCAAATATTCTGCTAATAAAAGTCTAATGCATTAATATACAATGCTGTATAAATACATAGAAGTTTTAAGCATGACACAAATGAAAACTCCTTATGCCTTCAGCAAATGTATTTCTGAACTTTTAATAGAATTTTCCAAATCCTGCCTTTTCATTCCAGTTCATAATGAAAATGCATTTATAAATGTATGTTGAAATGCATTTTGAAATGCTGAACTGAAAGCTATGAAAAGACTGAAAAACAGAAACAGCTAAATAGCTGTACTTCACTGACAGTTACATTTTTTGCTATTTCTGGTTTTCTTCTTGAACATCTATCAACTGCCTGACCAGTTCTAATGAGCATTAGCAGAAAGATCTCTAAAGTCTCAGAATTTCAGTGATGTTTCTGTGAGGAACTAAAGTAATAAATTTATTTGTTTCTTCCAAGAGATCCAATTTATCTAAAGAAGTATTAGAGGAGTAAGCATACTATATGTTTTGGTTCTGTTTGTTCAGGTAGACTATAAGTAGTGGAAATACTAAGATATCTTTTTGCATACTGGGATATAAAATGATCACATTTTTATTAACTGTTAGAAGACATTTTTCCTGTTTTATCTAAACCAGTTTACTTGCTATTGGTTCTGGTCTGATTTTTAGGAAACTCAGTAAACTTGTAGTAAACTTAGAAGCTTTCTTCACAATGAAATTTAACAAAATTTTACAGAAAAAGAATGGTAACATTTAACCATTTCTCTAGTCTAAATTAGCACAAATTAAACACCAGAGCACTAAAATAATGCAAGCCTTTATGAGCTCTGACTTGTAATATATATGACACATGAAGCTAGAGGAAAGTATTACAATGTAAATGTACAGAATTTAAGTTTGATGTTTTGTTTGCTTTTGGCTCCATTTTCAAAAATTCTCAGGCAGAGGATATCTACAGAGGCTTTCTTAGAGACACAGTTGCTTTGAGCTCCTGAAAATTAAATCCACAGTGCATCAATGCAAACTTATTGCCCAAAAAATGTGGCACAGTAGGGAATCATGCTCTATGTTTGACCCTTTTTAATTTTCATTTTTATTTTTATTTTTATTTTTATTTTTATTTTTATTTTTATTTTTATTTTTATTTTTATTTTCTCTGTGTGTTTCATTATTTGCTTATATGATACATTTCTGAGGAAAACCAAACTAGCAACCTCAGGATTCTTTCTGACAGAATAGGACAAGTTTAATAGCTAAAACAAAATACACACGTTTGTTCCAGATAGTAACTAGGTCTCCAACATGGCACTCAAGGGGATACTCCCTGCCTGCACAGACGGAGCTCAGGCAAAACCATAGGCTTCTACT
>JANRGV010000001.1:71205942-71222764 GCA_024734035.1 Alethe castanea
GACCCTTATCCCACAGCAGAAAATAAGTAAATAATTCTAGTAGGTGCCTGGTGATTTTGCCTGTGCTAGACCCACTACACAATATTAATGAAAGAAATGGTCAAAGATATAGGAGAAAAGGTCTCCAAGGGGAAGATAAAAATTGTTTAGAGGTTTGTCTAACAGAGATGAATAAGCCTTTTAATGCACAAAAAATAGTTGCAAAAGCTAGTCAGTCTGTTTCTCCCATACGAACAAGAAACAGATCAGAAAGCGTTGAGTTTACCTTGCAAAAAGGGAGCTTTAATCATTAGCTAAGGTTTTTTCTTAGGGATGAGGAAGTGCTGTGCAGAAAAGGTGTGAAGCACTGGTGTCATATGGTAGTTGTGAAGAACAGGTTAGGCAAACGTTCGTCAGGGATGACAGGTGTGATTGAAGCTGCTTTAGTCTGAAGGATGGAAAATGGCCCTCACCAGGTTTCATCTTCTTTTCTACTCTGTGACATTGACCAGTCATAAGGAAGACTTTAACCAGATGTCCAAACTAACTTGCAAGCCTCAATGCAGCTCAATGAAGACTATGGGTGGAGCAGCTGGGAGACACCTGTAAAATGAGCATAGTATTGAGGCAGAAATGCCCTATTTTAAACCTTTTCTGTTCTGCTTGCTTGTAAAATAGGCATGTTATCTCTTTTTGTGGTTTTCAGGCTGACCACAGGTACCCAAGCAGAGGTGTGTAGCTGACAGTCAAGCTCAGCTGGACATTTTGAATTTAAATGCATAGCACATAGAAACATCCTGATCTTGGATGTTAAAGTACACACAACTGTTGTACTAAGCATCAACAGGTTGGCAAGGGCAACTCTTTTGTGTAATGGTTGTCCCTTCTAAAAATAACATATTTTCATGGAGCAGTAAATGAAAAACAAATAATGCTTAATTTATCACAGAGTTGTTTACTTTAGTCATCCGTATGCAGATTATTCAACTCTTGATTCAACTGTTTCAGTATCTTGGTGGCAAGGCTTTTTTCAATTTTCAAATTGTATCTCTTTGTCTTCCACAGCACAAACAATGGAAATAGAAAATCGCTCAAGCTGTAATCATAAACTTCATTATTTTCTCTGCTTTATTCATCTCCCTAATAATTCTGAGTGTTTGCTGTGTCTGAGATGAATAGATAAATGTAGACTACTTTCACTGGAAAGAAATAGAACTTTATTCTTTATGTCAGCATGTATTTTTCTCAAGGTAATCCTTTCACAGCATACTAGTATGCAGCTGGTAGAATTTTTCTTCATATAGAAAGATGCATGTATGAAGGCAAAAATGCTACAGAGATTTCTTAAATCTACCATAGAGAATGCAAAAAACATAAGTGTAAAAGCTGACACTTCAAGGATGCTGCTTCCCTTCAGTATTATCCTCACTGTACAAAAAAAAAAGCCATGGAAATTTGACATTCATGCTTCTTATTGGCAGGAGAAATGGTCTACATTTGCTTTCCTAAAGAATTAATAGTCATGGTTGAGAATGACTGCTATTTTCGGAAATGCACTTAATGCAAAAATCTTGGTGAATAAAAAATCACTAGTAGAAAATCCAGGTAAAAAAAGACCAAACAATCCTTCATGTGTCTACATGCTTAGAAAAATAAGAACTAAAACCCACTTATGTGAATTGACCTAAACTACCAAAGATCTAAACAATTCAAGAAAACCACTAGCAAAAGTGCATTTTATGAGGCTGATTTCCAGAGTAACATCTGGATAAAATCTTTCCTTCCATAAGAAACTAACTTTTATCTTCATAGAATATGGACTATTTTGAAATATTTATTTTACTGTGTAGCACTTTTGTTTAAGAGTTGCACATGTATCTTTCAGGTTTTAATGACATGAGATTGAGACAGCTGAAAAATTGCATTGGGCTTATGATCACTTTGTTATTACATTCTAATACTGCATTATTAAAATATTTTCTTGTAATTATAATATATAAAATATAATTGAGATTGTTAGAAAAAAACTTATATTTGCTTCAAAATTATTCTACAACTCTCTAGCACCTACAGGACCACTTGAAATTGATGTACTCTTTTCTGAGAGAAAAGTGAAACCCATCTAAGTTTGCCAAATTGTATTATTTGGAAATATCAGAATTGCTACTTTTTTTGCTCTGCTTTCCTTCATCAGAAAATGCTGAAAATATCCATGAAGAAAGTTTTGGAGTTTTACAACTAAAGATCTGAAAGTACTCTGGCACATAGTCCCTGACTTGTATGATATTGGGAAGTACTGTGATGAATTTATTTTCCTTAATCCTACACATCAGTCTGATTTAGTACCATCATTGTATTAAAAAAATACTACTTTAAGAACTGAGATTGTATGTACAAAATCATTGTGGTTTAGAGAAAGTGTAGTGTATTATGTTTGCTTTCTATTGTGCTTCTTCACATGCAAGCTTTAACATCTATGCTTGTCATCATCCTTACAGAAACACTGATGACAATATTTTTAAGATTTTATGTCATATCAATTTATTTCAGGAATAGAAGATTTTTCAACTTAAAGCACGATGAAATTGTGATTACAATGGAGCACTATACCAAAACAATACCTGTTCATAGTGCTGCAACCTAGGATTTTCACTAATTTAATGGCTTCACTTTTTCTGCTGACTTCATCTTGTTGGCACAAAACAGTTCATATACACAAATATGAAGTGTAAGGGCAGCTGTCTTTCTTTCCTTAACGTATCTATAGACATGTGCATTATAAATACATAATCCTTCTTGTCCCCAGCTCAGTTTTTAAATCCAGTTTAAATTCGAGTTTTATAGGTTAATTATACATTTTGTGAGCAAATGTTCTGTTACCAGCTTAACATTTGTTTTTCATTAGTGGATATGCATGATTTTTTGCTTTTTCTCTTTGAAGATTCCCAGAGCTGTGGACATCCTTTCCCTCTCCCGTCCCACTGTCTAGAGCACAGTCCCAAATAACTTTGTCAATGCTACAATACCCACTCAGTTGTATCAGAAGAGAGGAACAGTCCACCCGATCTGCAAGGAGATCTGCTGTTTCCATGTACTCTCCAGGAAAGATTAGTTCGGTGCTGTGAAATCAAAATGTGTTGAGAGAGTGTTCCCAGACAAACAGCTGCTGTGTTAGATTTTCATCATCGAGGGATTGATGAGATTTACTCTGGGCTGCTTTTTTTCCATTGTGCCCTGGAGATAAGAATTCTTGTCTTTCTGCTAGTTATATTTTAACCTACCTGTTGTTTCTTCGCTTTAGAAGCTAAATACAGCAGACTTTGTGGGAAACACTAAATACACTTGCAGGGCTTGTGGGAAACACTAAATACACTTGCAGGGCTACTGCTTCTTAGGCACCTTTTCTGTTGAACACTCAGTCCACTGATAACTATAATAATTTAATGCCTGGAGTTGCCTTATATAATGTAGAGAAATTAATTAACAGATGTTTTGGGTGCTTTACTGACTTAAAGTGGATTCTTTCTGGATTCATATATGCACAATGGACCTCAGCACTTACTAAACCAGAGCCAGAAACCTGGCTGTATTAGCTGGTGCTGAAAAACTGTTTTTAGACCTTTGGCTATTTAAGTAATTTGAGTTTTCTCTCTTTTAGCTAATGTTGTTAGCTTTGTTGTATAACTTGGCTGGTGATCAGTTTGGTGCAAGGGACAGGGAGTGCAGGGGACCTCACAGAGCACTTGGGGAGAGTCAACACACTGCTTCAGGTTAAGGACTTCACTGGTCGTCCAAACAAAGAATTACAGTATCTGTATAGGTGGAGGGCTGGTTAAGCAGTGCCGAAAGAGTTGGAACACTCGATCTTGTTTACTTACAAGGTTGAAAACACATTGGTGTTACTAATTATCTCTGTAAAGTGTGTTGCAAAGACTCGCTGCTAACTCAGGATCACAGGAGCATGTGGAGAGAGCCATTCCTGTGAATGTCATTATTTGGCGAAGCCACAGCCTCTGGGAAAGAGAGCTGGATTCTCACCAAGTCCAACATTTCCATAGAGCTACAACATCGATGCCTTCAAATTTCCAGTTCAGATGGTAGGCAGGTGTAAAAAACATCAGGCAAGCTCAAATGCTTGGCACCTAAATCCAGAATCTACAGCTGGGTCAAGGACCGTAAGCCTAACAAGCGCCTAACAGATAAGGCCAGAAAATATGAAATTTTTAAGGAGATTTGCTATGTGCATCAACTGCCAGACTGTTGCAGTAGTACATGGAGCAATAGTTTAAATCCAAAGGGTAAATTTAGATTAGATATATGAAAGAAGTTGTTTTACAATGAGGATGGTGAAACACTTGAACAGGTGGTCCAGAGAGGTGGTAGATGTCCCATCACTGGAAACATTAAAGGTCAGGTCAAATGGGGCTCTGAACAGGCTGATCTACTTGAAGATGTCCCTGGTCATTGCAGGGAGGTTGGACTAGAAGGCCATTAAAGATCTCTTTCAACCCAAACTATTCTGTGATTCTGTGATATGCCATGCACACCCTCAGTTCACTCATTTGCATAGCCTTTAACTCCCATGGTAGCCCTTCATATATCTTAATTCCTAATCTCACTAACTTCTGTTGTGTCTTCTTCACAAACAAAAAATATTTTAACAGAGTAGAACATTGGGTCATAAATATTCCTTCAGAAACCTGAAATGGTTTAGTAATCGAAGTGAAAACTTGAAAACTTAAGTAGTTCACTTGACATAAAGGAGGGTACACTGATATAATGATACATTATGTATTATCTTTTCTATTGTACTTCCTTTAGCAGTTTACATCCAAGCCAGTAATTTTTTGGCATGATATTTGGGTTTTGTGGAATGTGTGAAGACAGAGCTCACAATTCTTAGAATTTCTTTGAGGTTATTAATAAAAGTGGTAATTGAAATTGCATGGTATGTTTACCTATTGTCTTCCCAAAAAATCACTTAGACAAGATTTCCTAAATCAACATTCAGAGGCCTTAATATTCTACAGAGACATGGATAGAAATTTAAAAATTCAAGCTGACACAATATTTTTTTTCAACAGTCTGAGAGGCAGTTTCAATAAGATGCATTCTTAATGGAGTTTTCACTATGTTTCAGGCAAAAAGATCTTATAATAGTCTTGTTAGACCATAAATATCTTCAGCTTCTATGTAAAAGTCAAGTACAAACTAAAATAAGTAAGTTGTCTCTTGTGAAACAAAGTCAAAACTGTCAGTGTGCTGGCCTGTAGGGCCTGTTTTCACTGTTTCAAAAAGAGGCAAAATAAGGTTTTCAAAACCAAAACTTGCCTAAAGAATTAACCCCAAATATCATTCTCACAGGAAAAAATAGAGGTTTTTCAAAGCAGACCTTCATACTCCCTTCAATTTTTAATTAAAATATTCATGTGGTAAGTCAGGGAGTGCTGGACATAAATTCAGAAATGACCATGTTAAAAATGGTAATTTTAGTTAATGCTGAGTAAGTGTGCAAATATGATTCACCAATCAGTCCATATGTCAATAATAAGCATGAATCAGGTACATGAAACATGAAATGTTGGCAAGGAAACCATTACTCTGAAGTATAAACTTAGTATGAAATAAGTTTTTGGCAGAAAATACAAGTGCCATGGTAACCCTGGATTCAAAACCTCATCATTTTTAAAATGAGTATGCAGAAGAGAATACATAAATCTAGGTGTAATAAGACTTTTTCCTTGATCTCTATTATTTCTCTCCTTTTAGCAGTATCCTTCTAAGAAGCAGATTCTGCTACTTGGAGAAAAGTGTAGAATGTTTGTTCAAATTCTATGACCTTTAGAAAAAGAAAGCACCTTACCTGGCAAGCTCAGTTCTGGATGGGCAGAAATGTCACAGCTGGTTTTGTGCTTTTGGATGCGGGATGTAGATCACATGTTTGGTAATTCACTTTTATTCTTCTATATTTTTAACCACTGTAAATCTTGGAAGAAAGTAAAAAGGAGCAATACCACATCTTATAGAGGGATAAGACTTAAAGAAATGCATGTCATGAGGCAACTATATTGCAAGACCATTTGTTACACCAGTAGTGCCAAAATGTGGAGGCCCTTGAGCCTACCAGGGGAACTTCTAGGGTAGCACCCTGGAAAAGTCTGCCACCGGCTTCAAGAATGCCTCACTACCTGAAGTGAGACAAAGAGGCTTCCCTCATGGGAACTGCAGCACTGTGTCAATCTACCTCAATTGCCTGTAGGTCACTGCCCTTTGTCCTGCCCTTGTCCTGCCCCTGTGCCTTAGACCATTGGCCCCTGACCCCATACTTAACCCAGGACACTGCCTTGATTTGGCTCTTTTGTCCCTGGATTCCTTCGGTGTGACTTTGCAATTGCTGGAGCTGTATACAGGAGATCCTTCTCGTCCTTCTTCACTGATTTATTTGTGGTGTGTGTAACTGTGAATTCAGTGACTATCTGTGCCTGTCCAAGCGGCTTCCTCAGAAGACGCTCGAGGACAGGTAGCAGCAAGCACCATCCAGTTCCACGCTGTTGCACCAAAATATTATTATTGTATAAAGAACTTCTGAATAAGAAACTCTAATTTAAAGAGCACAAATTAAATTGCAAGTCATGTAGTTTCATGACACACTGTAAACTGGTGTGTTTCTTAGCTGAAACCATGAGAACTTAAGATCACTTTTTAAACATTGCACATCGTCAGTTTCCTATCTTAAAAGAAAATACACAGCTCCTTAGATGGAAGTATTTTAATTCAAAATTGTTGGAAAACAATAGCGAAGTTCAAACTTTAGCACAAGATTTTGAAATTTTGAGTTAGTGCTGAGATGCATGGACTCCATCAGCAAAGCAGAGCTCGATTTTAAAGATTTTTTTTGTCCTTTTATTTTCCTTTTAGATGTTTCAGTGCAACTCACAGTGATAAGCACCCCTCTTCTGTAAAAGCATCCTGGATTACACAGTGAACCCACTTGGAGTTTGCCCAGCAAGTGGAGATAGACTCTTCCCTTTGCCACAGCTTTAGGGTGACAAATGTCCCTTGTGCTGCCCCAGATCCTGAGCAGTCCCACTCTGGGCTTCATGATGGATGGAGTGGGGAGAGCTAACAGAGCAGTGGCTGTACCCCTTGCTCTTTTGCTTTTCCTTAGAGAAAAGATGGTTTGTGCATGCTGCACAGGCCTGCCTCCTGCCTTCTCCTGTGCCAGTGCCTGGCAGGCAGGCTGTCACAACCATCTTGTAAGGAGGAGAGAGCAGAACAACCCCTTGTCAGAGCAACTTAGGCAATACCAGGAGCCTTGTGCAACTGCTGCCTTGTTTCTACATTTTCCAGCAGTTACCAGTCTCATCTGTAGCTTTTCCCTTTTTTTGTTCCCTCTGTGTAGCTATTATATAACAAGGGTCATGTGAGTACAAAAAATCCCCAACAATAAAACATGTAGTTTCCCAGTAGTGATGACTTCTGGCAGTGAGCTTCGTATGTCCTAATCTAAAACAAAGGCAGCACAGGAAGAGAAAGTGACTCATTCTCTGAGTCTCAGAAAGTAAACATTATCTAACCAATCTAATCTGGTCTTTATGAGCTTGAATGAGGTGTTTTGCTAGGCTTGGATTATTTTCACATGAGGATATGTATTAGTGAGCTCAGATAAAAAGGCCCTCCCAATGTTAAAAGTGTCTACAGAGTAAGATCAAATGAAAAAGAGTCATATGGACTCTGAGTTGTATTTTAATAACAGACTCCACTAAAAGAAAGGGGAAAAAGACAGAGTGCAGACCTCCAAACCCTCAGTGTTTTGTATATAATCATCTGAAATTTGAGGTGCTTGACCAAAGTATGTTGTCAGACAAGATAGATTTTCACCCTTTTTTGAGTCTTTGTGTGGTGGCAGCACTGCCTGGCCTGGCCCCAGCCAGTGCCAGCGGCTGCATCCACATTCTTGCTCTGTTTCGGTGTTTCCTAGCTGTTGGATTTACTCCTAAGATGTTTAGATAAAAAGAAGCACTAACACTATGTATTTAGGCTGCCTAAGAAAAGAAGGAAAGGTTCATCCCTTCAAAGTACAAAAACGAGAGCTGCTTCCATGTCCGGTGACAATTTCATTCAATTTATACCACATTACGACCAGCTGTAAGAATTAAGAATTCCTCAGACGATGTTTTACCAGCTCCAGTACAGCTCACACTGCCCTAGTTTTTGCTGATGTCAATCTATTTCCTTTGCTGATGTGCACGAGGTCATTTAGTTCTGGAAAGATTAAATCCAATGATAATATGAACTAGTCAAATGGCTGGTAGGGCTGTTAAGTAGGTTTGTATGGCCTGTCTACAGGGATTTCAGGATCCAGTTAAAATTAGGATAAATTTTAGTTTTAATGAATCAGCAACCAGGCCCTGTTCATGATTATTAATTATTGATATTACAGCACCATAGGTCCTATCTAATAAGAGAGTTTCATTGTGCAGTATAACTACACTTGTCATGAGACACTCCTTCTCCTAAGCCTTACAGTTCAAATGGAAAGAGAGATAAAGGCTAAGAAAAGAGAAAGGTAAAAAAACTCACCACTCAGATATGAAAGCAGTTACACAAGACCATGCTCCAAGATCAATGGCAGAGGAAGGGACAGAAGCAGCTTTTTTATGTCTGAGCCACATGATTTTTCACACTGAGTCCAAATGTCTTTGCCACATATGAACACAGGCGGGAACAGAGATCCCTTACTGCCTCAACCATTACTTGTATTCTGACCCTGAAAACCCAAATGCTTCCAAATGTACTCACGGCTTCTTTCATTTGCTCTCACTTCCTCTGCTAATTCCAAGTCATTATGCTGCTGACGGATTTTTCCAGTATTATCCTTCACATAAGACAGGCAAGAGAAATACATTACAGCATAAATGGAAAATAATGCAGGTGCTTCGGCTGCTCCATTTTCTGCCTTTGTGCACCAGCTCTGGAGAGGGAACAAAAGTGTATGCATCCTGTATATACTGTCTCTTGGTAGGGACAGCCAGAGATTGGCACAGAGGATAGGAGGTGTATCTGCATATGTCATATTCCTCTTATTTCCTTGTAGAGCCATCTAGCCAGGTCTAAAACAAGGGCAGAATGGACCATTTTATCCCATGGAGGAAACTGCTCTGAAGTTATATACGCAATCTGTTGCCTTCTAGAGTCAGAGTTTTGCCACTGACTTTTGTAGAAACTGGATCTGGTGGGGAGAAGGATGACTTAGTAGGTAACACAGTGAAGAGCTTTTAACCAGACACTTTGCAATTTAATAAAGAGTCTGTGCAATATTTCTAAGTTGACGAGGGCAAACCCTGTTAGGATTGAATTTTTAATTAAAATTGTTACTGCCTCTTTCCCCTTTTGGTGTCAAATAGATAATTTACATATTCAACATAATTTCCTTTAATATCTAAATAAATGTTCCACTTAATGAAAGCATTTAAGCAACTTTTAAATGAAACAGTGAAATATAATATATAGGGCTGAGACTAATTTGCTTGAATTTTAACACACACATGGAACACGTTATGTACTAAGAAAAATATTTTGAACCTGATGGGCTGTAAATTACAACCCTTGGTGTATATTCATTTTTAATTAATTTTCTTAGTCATCCTCCATAATCCTAATAGCTGGCTGAAAAAAACTGCAGATGCCTTGGGGTGGGCAGGGAGGGGGAACTGTACATTTATATTTCTGAGATGTTTAATATAAGCTTCATAGCCAATGGTAATAAATAAATATAAAAATATTTCAATGGTACACACAATAGAAAGCCTGTTCAGATTTTACTTTTACATTAAGCAAATGTCATTTTTTTCCCTTCCATGAATACAGTTAGAGATTTATTTTTTCTTAAGCATCTTAAATCAGTAAAGAAGCATGCACTCTTTGGTTGCATTTCTTGTTAAAAAAGCCTATGTTTGAGAAATATCACTGCAGTGATTAGAGAGAGAATACATTATCTACCTAAGCAGGCATATTAAACCATAAGAAGTGTGGCTTAGATGTTTTAAATGATTTACATAACAAACCACAATTAGGCATAACTCAATTCTTTCTTCCTCTGCTCAGAAATTCTACCTCTACCAGAGCCTATTTAAGGTCTAAAGAGGCATACTACATAGCTGCCTGATTTCTGAAGAAATCAATAGTTTTTGTTTTACTTGTGGGCCTTTTTTTCCATCACTGGCTGAGTTGTCTTCATCAGACTGAATGTTTTTAATAGATGTTTTTGTCTAATTACATTTTACAAACACTATCTTTAGATAGTGTATCTTTAGAAACACTATCTTTAGAATTTTAATGTAAGTTATTTTATTGTTTATGACAAAAAAAGCTTGTGAAAGAATACAGAGAATTTTTTTCCATCAGAGGATGTATAGCATGCAAACATTTCTAATAGACAGCATTGTAAGTTAATTCCCTGTTTATGATACATGCCTTCCAATGATGTTATTTTAGTGATCCAAAACTTGCTAGCTAGAGTTCACAACCTGTACTTTTCACCTAGCTTTTCAGGTTCACTTCACACAAATATGATTCCAGATGAACTGCAGTGCAAACAAGTTCCACTTCATCTTGATTAGTGCAATATCACCTAGGGACCAATTAAATTGACCTCTATGTGGTAAGACTAAGATGAGAGTTTCCTTTTCCTTTCACTGTAAGATAAAGATGTGAGTAGTCAAGAATCTCATTGCCATAAAAACATATCCTTTGGACATATATAGGAACTGTATGCATAATAAATTCAGTAACCAAGAACATCCAAGTCTTAAAGAAGCCAAATATTTGCTGAATTTTAATACATCTTTGTGTTGTGCAATGTGAAAAAGTGGGGGTTTTTTCGTCCTAAACACCTTAAGCAAAGACAACTGTTCAGTTGCTCACCCTGGGGTCAGGAGCAAAGGCTCAGCTTACCTCCAAGTGCAAATGACACAACTGCCTGAGCAAAATCTTGTGTCTTTACCTTAAGAGATGTTACCAGTCTGACTTCTGCATAAATGTAGCCTTTGTTGCAAGAAATCTGCAGGATGGTTTGGATCCTTATGTTTCTCAACACTCAGCTGTGCAAGACTGGCTAGCCACAATTTTTAGAGAATAAAACACGCTGTGGATGGTATTTACATTCTGAGAATGTTTTTGAAGGGTTAGAGAAATGATCTGGGATGTTACAAACTTCTTTATTGAGTATTCAGAACTACAGAACAAATGTTGAAAGAAAGAATCAGTAAATGACAAGCAGAACAAAAAGCAAACATGGTTTTAGTACATGTAGTTTGTGACATTTATCTGATATCTTTCTTTGAAAAAAATCAAGGACATTGCTTTGATAAGGATTTGCCAGAATAGGAAAATCTATTTAAGTTAGGAAGAGAACAAACTAAATGAGAGACAACAATAACCACATTAAAAATTGGCATATCAAGTTTGAAGGCAGTTAGAAACAAACTTTTTGAAGGTTGATGTTAAGTTCTGACTTAAACATTCTCACTGAGGGTCCTGGTACTATATTCAGCCTGATAATTTGGTTGGTTATGTAAAGTAGAGGTTTCGTCAGCACAGGAAAAGTTCAGAATCTTACTCTAAGAAAAAACAAAAGACCTTGAAGACTGAAACAAGGAAATGGCATGAGATTTCATAGAAAAGTGCAAGGTCATGCATTTGAGGATTAATAACAAGAATTTCCTCCTTCACATGAAAAGTCATTAGTTGGAAATGTCAGAGGAAGAGCAAGATCTAGGTGTATTAGTCAATTATAAGATTACTATGAACCATCTCTGTGAAGCAGCCATGAAAATGTCAAAAGCAATCCTAGAATTTTTCAGGCAAGGTATTTCACAAAGAAATATGGAAGTATTAATGTCATTGGAGCAGGCATTCCTAATATATCACCTGGAATGCTGCATATAATACAGGTCCATCATGTTGTAGGAAGATGTATTGAATGTCAGGTACATTTGCCCTGAATGTTAAACCTGAGCTCACTGCTAGCTAGCCTACTTACCACTGCTGTGAAGTCCTCAGTCAGGGGGCACTGACATCAGCTGAGAGGTTGAATTTGATATTCTCAGATCCTCCTCCTCTTCTCTGTTCATGGACATGATCTGATTGAAGTGCTATTAACTGCATTCAATATTTGGAAAATGCTGCATGAGCATAACCTGGAAGAGGAGCAGAGAAGACCCACACTGATGATCACTGGAGTAGACAATTTCTCCTGTAAGGGAAGCCTAAAGGATCCTGGATCAAATAACCTAGAAAACCTAGTGAAGTGCTGTGATGGGGTATATTAATTCAGCTCATTAATTAATTAATTAACCAATTCATTCATTCATTCATTCATTCATTCCTTCCTTCCTTCCTTCATTCATTCATTCAAAAGAATGAAATGACTATACGTAGGGCAGAAAACAGAATACATTTCAATGTCACTGAAGGAGGGAGGAAAGCAAGTTTTAAATCTGAAAGTGGTCTACAGAATTTGAGATTTCTGTTTTCAACCCCTTCTTTGCAAATATATTGCCCCCTTTCCCACACTGTCCACATAGCCCTAAAGCACAGACACCAGGCTGCCCTGTAATTTTGAATTTAAAATTTTGACATTTATACAGCTTTGAATTGTACATTTTACTCAATGAAGTATGGTAAGAACTGCATTTTCCAACTGGAGTTAGCAATACTGCAGTGCAAAACAGCTGGCACTAATATGTCACTATTGTTTTCTTTATTTAGTGTCTTCTTCTAGTCATAAGTCTACTCAAACACTCACAAAACAGGTAAATGTAAGTGTAAAATATGAAACTCATTTCAGATTTTATTTTTGCACATATTATCTCAAGGGAATAACAGCTTCCGCATCAAATTAATTTGCAGTGTGAAAATATAATATTTACATTAACTTCAAATGTTTGACTTCTGGAAAAACACCCACCAACCAAAACATTTGTCACAACTGGAGAGGTATGTGATGTTTAGCTAGAAATCTGATCTTCATCACAACACAGACATGGGCTGAATGAAATACTTGAGACTTGTGTCAATGTATTTCAGGAAGAATTTAAGTGAAATTATTTAGTATTTACTAACAGCAGGAGCTAAATTTGAATAATTTGAATCAATTTAAATAAAAGTTACAAGTCTTTAAGTGAGAGCCTTTTGAATTGTTCTGCTGTGACACCAATAAGTCTCTCAAAATTTTCTACTTGAATTTGCACAAGGCATTTTAAAAAAACCTTGGGTGAACAGTTTCAGAAGGACTTTTTAATTGCCTCTTAATTGCCTCTGAGCTGGAATTTGGAAGAAACCTCTTCAGGCTTACTGATAATCCTGATGGAGGCCAGTGCAATAATTGATGCTCACAGGTCCTTATGACTCAACACCTGAAAGCTCCTGGACCCGAAAGTCTAAAACAATTTTTTGAAAGAAGAAAATAGCCACATTCCCAATGTGCTTCACTTCAATGAGAATGGGCTGCAAAGACAAGGTAATGCTGAACTGAAAATTAATGGCGTTTTTCACGTGGTCTTTAGACTTCCTGAAGAAAATGAGGGTCACTTCCTTTTACAGGCCCCAAACTTCTGCTCTTTTGTATGGCGGCTGTCATAACAAATTGCAGCGCAAGACTTTTCAGAGGTAAAAATCACAATTTTCATTTGCAGCATACTATCATTCCTTATGGAAAAAATGCTCAGAAAAAGAGAGTTTCACAGAAGTTTAGGGAAGAATAGGGTGAAAAAGAAACAAGAGCCTCTGAAGCAGAAGGGTTCTGCAGACTGTTTTACCACGTAGTCCTATTACACTTGGTGCTTATTCTTGCAGCTTCTCAAGCTGGACATATGTGTAGGGCACAAATGCACATACTATAGGAGACTGCCTCACCACTAGGCTTGGAAATCTAGCTGGGTCAGCTGTCACTGACATTGCTATTAATGGACCTAAGGAAAAAAAAGTGATTAGGCACGTAAGGACAATTTTATTCTTCCTTAGTACAGATATATAATTACCAGAAATCCCTTCCATTAATGACTCATGTCAAAGCATTTAGCAATAGTATTTGCCATATTCCATTCTTAATTGCTATTTAATAAAATCTCTGATTTTCTTCAGTAAACCATTCTGTGAACCTTCAAACCTCTCCCACTCTTGATACTTCTACATTCTCTAGACGCTGATTTACTGCTGATATTAAAAGAAAAAAAGGTATAAACTGTCTAATAGAAGAGTGAAGTTAGATTATTTCACTTTCTCATTGATTTTTTTTCCTGTTGAAATTCAAGGAATACTGAGAGCTGTAATAAATAGTTTATACTGTGTAATTAGGTTTAGAATTTGCCATGGGAATATTAGATGAAAGGCGATAGGAATGCTTTCAGTAGTTTAGCTTGTTCCATTGTCACAGAACAGAAGGTTATGTAGAATCTTCACAACTGTGCTCCATGCAGACTAGGAGGGTTTTGTACATAATCTCTGCTTTAAACTCATTAAAGAATGATATCAATAAGAAGGTCTCAACTATTTGTGTTTTCAGTATTTTGTTTAAATTTATGTAACATCTTAGTCTCATTAAATGATAGGCCTTCTCTGAGATTAAATTATTTCTTTTTAGGATAGAGACAGCTCTTTTCTGAAATACCTAGTGGGATTTTGAGTGAAAAAAATGTGCATAAAGAAACAGCACTCTGATTCTGTTACCTAATCATACTCCATGCAAAATTTATTTCTGTAGACTCTTATTCTGGTCCATTTTCATTCAATCAACAATATAATGAAGACTGATACAAATAGTTCTTACTTTTTTATTTTAAATTATACAACCAGACCAGCATGTTTTAATGTATCAAATGCTTTGAAAAGAAAGTATGAAAAGAAAATCATCAAAGCAGAGAATACCTGCATCAAAGGAACTAAGATTATAGCAAAGCAAAATGAGGATAAAAAAGTACAACTAAATCAAACCTCCAAACAGCGAATTAAAAAATAGCTTCTATTTCACAGTTTATTTTAGTTACAGTTTGACTGTCTTTGTCAAAATTACTGTTGTAATATGAGATGTGCAAAACAAGGAGGATTTCATTTTGAAGTGTACTGTTAACAGTTAATTTCACTTGAGCTCAGAAAAGCTTCATCTAGCCACTTTGGAAGATTTCTGTTAAATGTCATGCATAATTACATAAAACTTGTAGAAATTTATAATCATCATACTTTTGGATGCTTTCAAGATTCTGGAGAACCTCTCAAGCAGTACTAGTCTGATACTCAGCTTTGCTGTTAAGCAGCCAGCTGCCTTGAAATTCAATTTACAGAATGTTTTTCATTCATTTTCCAAGTAATCAGTTTAAACTTGAACAAAAATATTGAATTGATTGTAAAGAAATGTGGCTGTTACATTCCATAATAAAATATGGTAATTTGGCATGGCCTTTTATTTGAGGTTGTTTTTCTTTAATATCATACTGCAGAATTTTGATTTGAGAACAGATTTCTTGGGCTTATTTTCCTTCTGTAGGAGTAAAAAAACCACTGTATCTGATTATTAAGGAAAAAAATATTATTTTCAGAAAAAAAATTACCAACCTTGTGATCAATGTCATCATAGTCTTGCTTCTTAATGGCTGTCTTACAAAGCAGTTAGCCCAGATTTCTGCTGTGTCCAGACTGAGCAATGGCTAGCTCCTCTGACATGTAATTAAGAAGCTGTATGTATGAATCCTATTTACACTGCTGAATAAAGGGTGATTAGCCTACACCTCAAAAGAAGAGTAAGGCTCAATACAGCTGGACAAAAATATAGCACAGGCTAAAAGCCTCAAAATAGCTCATCAGACTACCATAGATTAGTTAAATGCTAAAGAGTTAATATGATAAAGGGTATTAGGAAGTCTCTATAAATTAAGAATACCAAAAACATCTTAAGTTAGTTGAAGTTTTGTTTCAACCTGAGTAAAATGCGCTTTGTATTCAACATAAGTGACTATATGCTTGCCTGAAGCAGTGACCTTCATCAGTAACAGAACATCTACATTTCTGATACTTAGATAATATGTAAATTATTAGTTCTGCAGATACACTAAAACCCACAAATAGAATGTCTTTTGGATAGTACACAGGGTGAAGAGCATCCCAGCTTTGAGAGTTCTTTATTTCTGTGTATATGTCTCTAGAGTATTTTCCATACTTAAATATATTTATTTTATGAATATACTATACTTTTATACTTCTTTTCTTATGTTGTGCTATATTTACTTGCCATAACCCACAAGGTGACACGGTAGTAGTCTGAGGGAACACACTTACAGTAGGCATTGCATGTGGGAGTTCATTGTCTTCACTCTTCGTCCTCCATTTTATCTCACAGTGGTCTGGTGCAGACTTTGCAGGTGCCTTGTCTTATCCATTAGGAAGAAGGAGAATTTATACTGCTCATAATATGCAGATATTCACAGTATCTCACATACTATGAAAAAGTATTTTATAGGTCAGATCTGGAACGGAAAATATTGTAAGAGGCACTATCTCAAATTTTTAAGTAGTTAATTGCAATGGTAAACAGAGCTTTGTTTCATATGGATAAGTTTTTTAAGATTGTCACAGTTTAGCTCTATTCACAAAATGCCTTGGATTTCATTAATTAGTGAGAAATTGTATTTCTCACTGTAATTTTTTAAATTAAAACAATCTCAATAGCCACACAACAAGGTCCTCAGGGTCAAGACTAGAGCTAGTTTGGAAGTGTCCTGGTTTAAAGGACAGGTGTCTGCCAATAAAAGACAGAAGCTCCTTTTGAAATAGAGAATTCAATTTCACC
>JANRGV010000001.1:71231564-71292699 GCA_024734035.1 Alethe castanea
CCAACAATATGTTAAAGAACAGATTTAAAGGTAATTTGGAATTCTCCCTTGCAAAAATAAAACTGGGAAAATGAAAAAAAAATGAAACCTTAAGTGGTGTGTGTTTAATTACGGTGATCAGTTATTTATTTAAGGCCCACAGAGTGCAACAGTCCTTTTGAATTTAACCAGGTACAAGGCATTGCTTTTATGAAAGAAAAAGTGCTTAAAACCAAAAAAGGGCTACAGTGAAATGCAAGGAGATATGACCAGATAAATAAATATATCTCCCTGTAAAGAGTGCTATTGATTTTTATAGTGTTTGTTCTGCAGGGAATCTTTATTCAACTCTGGCAGCCTTTCAAAATCTGCATTTAAACAAAATTTTTTGAAGTGAGGATCTTGATCCATTTTCTCAATGTCAAGAAATGAAAGTGTACGCTTAATGAAAAAGGCACTCTAGATATAAAATATTTAAAAGCTTCATGCTAAAATACATGCTGGTTAAAAAAATGGGGCGGAGGTGCAGAGGACAATTAATTCTTACTTTTTTTATGCCTGCACCAACAAGCAATTCAGCCAAGAGGAGACTTAAAATCAGTGCCCCATCACCATCCATCAGGCCCACATCTTTCATTGAGAGTGATGCTTGAAAATTATTGATGACTCAAGGTGCAAAAACCATTTCAAGCTTCCAGTTTCCAGCTCACACAATGAGAAAGCCACCACAAAGATGTCTGTTCATTGATTTTCTTCTGCTCCTTCTTGCTTCCCCCTCCTTCCCCAAGAGCAATTTACCTGCTAGTGGTCTTTCTGTATGCCATGCACTAAACAAGTGATGATGCCACGTGGTTTTAACTGTAGAATTTTATTTTTAAAACTAATTCTTTCTCTCCTCGACAAATGTATACACACTGTAATGACTTTTTCAACTGTCTCAATGTTCAGTTTACACTAAAGAAGAAAAGGAACAAAACAAAATCTTTCAGGCTCTCTTGGTTCCCTTCTTTCTCCCTCCTTTTCTCTCTCCATTTCTGGACGTATTCTGCACATGTTTGGTAAGAAAGCTACAATAGTGAGATTTCCATTGCTTGCTTGTCTGCTGGCCAATTTAGCAAGAGTTTTGAAAGTCAGAATCACATCACAGATGTCCATATGTTTCAAACAGGTACACTTACTTCCCCAGACCACACTGTAATTGGATTGTGGTGATAAAGAGAAGGAAACCTTTTCTAAGAGCAGCAGTCTCTGCACTGTTACATTTACAGCTTCCTTCCCTTTCTTTCTTTCCTTCCTTCCTTCCTTCCTTCCTTCCTGCCTTCCTGCCTTCCTGCCTTCCTTCCTCCCTCCCTCCACCTCTCCCTCCACTCTTTCCCTTGCCACTATGAACCACTGCTGTTAAATTGGTTTTATACATACTATTCAATGCCCTGAGCTGCCTCTTTAGGGATCTGCCACAGAGAGAGGATTTAACTTCTGTGTTTGCCGCCATCTATCGTCAGTGCAAGAGGGATCACATTAACAGATCCCATTACTTTCCTCATTTCCTCCCCTAGCACTCCCTTAATTATCAGCTTCCATTTAATCTCACTAATCTGAATACCGGAATGCTGTATAAACAACTCTGTGTATGTGGAAAAGGGAGTATGAATTATGCCATGCTGAAAAAACAAGCAACAACCATAAGTAACATTTTAGCAAAATCAAACCCACTTCCATGCAAATGAGTTAATGAAGGAACTGAATGCACCATGAGGTTTTTTTGCCTGTTAGGAATTTGTACATGTAGAGGTACATTTATATTTTTTGAGCTGAATTCCACTGAAATTGGGAGATGGGGAGGTGACACAAAATGGAATGAAGAAAAAGAGTTCCCACAAGATAGCAGTGTCATGTTTCCAGTTGTTGAATCAAATCTGCCGTGCAATGACACTTGCCCCTTTAAAAAACTCTCTCAGGAATTTAAAGACTTAAAAAATCTTCAGGCTGAAATACACTATGACATCCAATCCAACTATGCTAAAAACAAATCCATACTGTAAAAATGTTATAAACAATGTCAGCAGCGACTATAACAAGAAAACAAAAGACTGTACCTTTGTTAGAGTTATTTATATTTTTAAAATAATTCGGGATATATTTCTCATTACATTATGGCTTAATGTGATACTAGAAATCACCCACCAGGAGTGGGCTCCCGCTATATGAATAAAATGTAATTAATATATAAGTTTTTTCCAAGATTAGCATCTTTATGATGTCCAGATACAGGTCTGTGTGGTTCTAATTGTATGAAATTAGAAAACAATTTGAGTTGCAAATAACAGTGGATAGGGAGATATGTATGGGAACTACTTAGGAATGTATTAGCCTATTTTTTTCCTTGAGTAAGGATTCAGGGTTTTTCCATATCAACTTAAAAAAGGATGCATTAGCAGATATTCATGTACACAATTTGACAATAGAGATAAAATTCTTATTTCATAATAGCAAAATACTGTCAAATTATACACATCTTTCCTTGGGAGACTTAGAATTGTACAGAAATGTTGAAGAAGAGAATTATTCATGGCATATTTTACAGAACACATTCTTAAGCCTGACAGCAAGCTACAGTCATTTTATTTTCCTTGAATGCCTTCCTGGAGTACAGCACAGTAGGAGATAGGACCTAAATTGTTCAGTGTCTCTCTGGCAGACAGTGCTGACAACGTGATCTTCCTCAGTGGACAGTGATTTTTATGCTATGTAATCTAATAGCGACAGCAGGGACAGTAACAGCAGGCTTCCTCTCTGGCAAAAGGCAACGCAAGACAGTCTGTACTGGGGATGTCTGAACTAGTCCATTAGGTCATTAAAATGAAAGAATAAAAGCATACTAAAACAAAAAATCCAGACACCAAATAATGGAATAGTCTTTAAACTAGTTAGTGACGATGGGAGCAACAGGTAACATTGTAGACTTGTATTATTAGGGAGATTCTAAAGAGCCACGGACATGAAATCATCGCAATGGCCCGTGTAAATATAATAAAAAGATGGCTCATTGTTGTGAGCAGTTCAAAGATTATAGTCTACATCTATAATACTGCTTTCTGAGAAAGAGCTTTGAGAATATATGTGCTAAACAGTAAGCTTAAATCAAACCTGGAATTAAGGAGCTAAATTTTCTAAGTAATTCAGTAATACCTAGAGTTATTCCCTGAGTTCCTCCCTGAAAAACTGTTACGAATTTAAAAAATGAATCACATCAAGTGCGTAAGCCTCATAGTATAAAAAATGCAGAGTGTGTAGGATAGAAAAGTAGCAGCAATGCAGTATAAGAATTAAAATATTGAGTGTTATCAAAGGTTGCTAAATCTGGTTAGGATTTTATTTAGCACCTATTTTCTTCCTTGTTAACAGAACCTTTGATGAGTGCACTTACTGAGTTATTTCCCTGGTGCTCTGGACTACAAATCCAGGATAGGAGATTTTGCCAGACTTACTCAGTGGCACATCACTGGGTTTGCCTAATTAGTTGAATCACCTGGATGTGCTACCTCAAAGATTAAAGTGCCTCAATGTCTGTAAAATACAAAGCAAAGTAGCATACCTTTTATTTTAAGTAAAGTTAATAAAGTCATAAAAGGCTTTTTTAGTCTCCCAGCTGGAAGTTTCTCCTTGAGGTGAAGCCTTGGAAGCAACTGAGTATAGATAAGCTCCAAATATTAAAGACAGTTTGGTTCCACTATTTCCAAGGGGAAATACAGGGTTCTGGAGCCATTGAAATAGTCCTGATTATGCTTCTTCTTTGAAGGTCAAAGTGTGTCAAGGGAATATAGCTGGTGACTCTGTTATATGTATTCTTTTGGCCAACAGGTACCTTGTAAAAAGTTAGGAATTCCTAAAGTAGTTTTTAATTAAGATGTATTGTTGCTTAACTTGATTAGTCTGCTATGTGACCACGGCATTCTTAGAACTATTTAGTACTTTCGCAGCACTAGAGAACAAACAGAAATAAGTTCAAAACTTCAGGTTTTGGCTCATATTTCAATGATAAACTGTACACTGGGAAATCATCAATTTTCACAATAGACAGAACACAGATCTTAATGGTGGGAGGGAATCATATAAAAATATATGTCCTCATCAGAGAACAGAAAGAAACGCATGAAAAAAATATAAACTGAGGTTATTAAGGAATCATGATTCATTTTAGTCTTTGAGTGATACTAGTCCAGATTGCACTGAGTAATTGTCCTTTGAATAAGACAAATCTCCTTTTAACCTTACATTTACCTTTAGGTCAGCTAACCTGAAAGCACTGGAATGATACCATGGAGAAAAAGGCTACAAACACTACATTTGTATAACTAACTATGATTTAATTACTCTGTTGCTGCTAGTCCAAAAGTTAAAAATCACTTTGTAGGACTTTTTTGATTGTTAACGGGTAGACAAATGTTACAAACATGATTTCTTTCTTCTATCAGCATTAAACAGACAGGAAAATGTCCAGGAAGTGCACTTTGATACTTACATTAAAGGATTCTCCAAGGCAGTGCATAATAGGAAATGAATCTTTATGCTTTTTAACATATTAGTCTTAAACAACCATAATTGAAATCTTCTGTCTGGAATACAAACAGCACGTGTTTTACTTCAGTAAGCAGACATGATTACTGCTGCTCTGTCGAAGCCCTGTTGCTTAACTGTCTCGGGCTTTTAAATCAAATTATACATCCTCTCCCTCCACTGCACTGAAAGACGATAAAATAAACAAGGCACTTACAAAACATTCTCATTTTTTCCCCATTGGTCTAGTAGAATCTAAAAGAGGATGAGGTTGAAAAAGAGAGTGGATAAATCCCCTCTGGACCCTCTGCATTAGATAAAGCAGGCTAACAGAGAGAGGAGTGATCACTTTACAGCAGAGATGAACTTCTTACAGGAGGTTTGATAAATTGACATCATTCCAGGCAATTTGAGGTAATACAATCTTCATGTCTGAACAGTGTAATTACTAGATATGTTTCCAGGATTTGAAAACACTCAGTATCAATCACCACAAACAGTTTAAGCAACAATTTCTTTCAATGGGAAAAAAAAATAAAAGAAGAGAGGAAAAATAAAAAAAGACAGGTGAAAAAATGTTAAACAATAATTTAGATGTTTTTAAAGGTAAACAAAGTATGAGAGCTGGAGGAAACACATGCCACCTCAGTTTGAGGCAAAGAAGTGAAGACCTGGTGCAAGTGAGATGGTCTTAGAAGGGAGGCAGCCTATCTGATGCCAGGTAGATGGTTGTGCTCTAGAATAATCTAACCTCATTTCCTCAGTGAACCTGCAGCAACTTTGATGCTGTCAGCATGATCCTAGACTAATTCTCCTATCAATCTCTGTATATCCCAGGGTTGACATGTAAGCATTTTTCCCCTTGATGTGTGATGTATCCATAGTGTCCCGTTTTCAAGAGAAGTGTGACAGTACAAAAAGAGCAGAACAACACAAAAACAGTAGGTGAAATAAATCAATTGTGTGTATACATCACAAACTGAGTATGAGAAGGTCATTTCTAACACCTACTCCAGAGAGAGATAAGGCTGTTTGTAGGGTGGAACTGTAATAAATGGAAACAGCTTAGGCATTGGACTCTTTTCCCCATCACTCATACAGGAAATGTTTGACCCACTGACAAGCTAGATTAATTCCTAGCAGCATTTTTTCATATAAATCTTCATTACTCAGTTTCATATGGGGTGTATGAGGTTAATTTTTCAAGCTACATGTAAGGCTGCAATTAGTAATTTTTAATTTATAATGACAGTTATCAAAGTGGTGAGAACCACCAATAAAACATGTACTAATTGACTTGCTTTTATTTGTAATGTCAGATAAGAGGCAAGCAACAAAAAAAAATGAATGTCTATGTCATCTAGGCCATGCAGAATATATTTTTACAAGGATGATTTATTGTAATTCCTCTGAATATTACCCTGGTTAGCCATGAATAGGTTCTCAACAGATGTTCAAAAACATTGTCTGGACTATGCTCCAGCTGTTTTAAATTCTTAACAAATGAAACAGGCCTAAGGCTCCTGTTCCATCCTGTTGCATTCACAACACTCCACTTTGTATAGCCTGCTACCGTATTATTTGATGTGTGTTATATGATGCATTGTGTATTATATGATGAGGCAGGAGCTTGGCTTGACTATATCTTTAATTTACAAAAACAATTACCCAAATTAATTACATTTGAAGACAAAGGTACATAGCCGTGTGAGAGTAATTCTTTGCTACATTGAAATCGACAGGTATATTTCACTAATATTACTCCTAAAATAAAGTTATTTTGCTTATAAAAAGCCAGAAATCCACGTTGTGACTAGTATGTCTTATCTCTCCACTAAAGACAGTCTATCTCAGTTCTGGGTTGAGAGTTAAATTCCAAGGTTTACACATAAATAGTTGTGGATCATAGTGTCTGAACAAAATATTATAAAACTGAGATCTAGTGCCCAAGTTAGGATTTTTTTTTTTCAATCTTATATCTGGTAACTATGAAAACTTTATGTCCCCAACAGTAAAGTGAATGGTACTTCTGATTTCAGGACAGGTATCATCAATCTTACTGAAAATAATACATAAGTGTCTACAACCAACTAGAACAAGTGGAGATGATGCCCTTTTTTACTGTTACTTTTTGTAATGAACCTTACTGACCCAGAAGGAATATGATAGGGATCACTTTGAGTTCTGCAGACTCCTTTCTAAGGCAAAGAAATGAGACTTTTTATTTTGTAAAGTATATTCTTCTAGTGCAAACTAATATAAAGGAAACTTTACTCAGTAAAATGATTGTGTGTTTTATGTATTAAAAATTGAATATAAATTCATTCTTTATTCCAGTCATAAACTTATTATCCAAATGGAATTTATATATGCTGGTTACATAAACAAGAAAATTAAGAAGCCCAAAGCTGTGGGTAAGGTTAAAAGAAGATGGCAGAGGCCAAAGATAAAGGCAGCAGAATTTTGTCCACACGACAGGAGAGGAAGCATTGCTTCATTTAAACATCTAACCAGGAATAAAAGAAAAGACACTAGAAGAAAGAGGCAAAAGTAGACAGAACATTCAAGGAGGGAAAAAGTGTCTATATGGCTTCAAATACTCACTGGGCTGCATGTTTCCACAGGGCTGCTCTCCAGCTTCCCACTACCCAGTCTGTACATACATTATAGATTTCATATTTCGTAGACCTAATATGTAATTCACCTCAACAGTATATTTTCTGAAAAGAATGAATAAATTTCTGGTTATTCTATAACATAAGTTGCATGTGATTAAACTATGGAGTCTCTAGAAATCATTGAGCATTATCTTTGTATGTTATTTCCCAAGATACTTAGAATATGTGAAGGAGCACCATTTCAAGAAAATGAAATTAAGGGAGAAAAATATTTGTCAGTAAGAAAAAAGGATAAAACCTCGATGCCTTTAGTATTAAACTGTAGAATCACATTTTTATGTATTTATATCTATATGATATACATGTATATTTGTATATGTGGATTTACATGTATGTATGCACAGGTACACATTTATAAATATATGAATATTTTTATATATGCACATAAACATGCAAACATATAAATAACATTTGTATACATAACCATATATACTTACATTTTGTTTGTGTTATGTGTCTTGATGTGTACATGCACATACACTGCTGAGATACTTTTGCCAAACACATTAAAAAAATATCAAAAAAGTGACAGAAATAGAAACTTCTAGCAATGGAAACAAAAATAATTAAGCACATGAGGTCACCCTAGCAGAGTGAAGGATGGAAAAGACTACAGAAGGAACACGAGTGGACGAGGCGACAAAAAATGGGTTGTACCGTAATAAAAGGTGCTAAAACTCAACAATCTTCAATGCTTCCCTTCTCTTGTAATTCTAGGAAGTAACTACAAAATAAAACCAGAGTTATACTTACAGTTAATGAAAGAAATCTCTTTGACATCACAAATAAACAGTAATAATACTTGCAGTGGATGTTACAGTTAGATTGAACAACTGGTAAAATAAATTAATAATAAGAAAATATGAGAAATTATATTATCAGAATAATCCCAGTTAAGGTATGTAAACCATCAGGGCTAGAATACAGGTATAGAAATCCATATGCTATAGGTAAACTTTTCTATAATAACTCTTTGATAAAATGTTATTACATTTGGTGATTCTGGTTTTTCAAAAGTACATTGCAAGTTGTATTTTGTTTTTGTGTTTTTGTTTTTTTTTTTCCCCAGAGAAGAGCCTTGCATTCAGTGACATGGAGTGTATTTTAATGGTAAGGACACATAGTGAATAATAAAACTTACAAGTTTGACAATAAGACTGTTTGGGTTGGAAGAGACCTGGAAGATCAACTAGCTCCAATGCTCCCACCACGGGAAGGGACAACTTCCACTAAATGTAATTGCTAAAAGCCGCATCCAGCCTGGCCTTGAAGACTTCCAGGGATGGGCCATCCACAGCTTCTCTGGGCAACATGTTCCAGTGTTTCACCATCCTCATAGGGAAGAGTTTCTTCCTTATATCTAATCTAAACCAACTCTCATTCAGTTTAAAACTATTCCCTCTTGTCCTATCTCTATTTTGTCCTTGTAAAAAGTCCCTCTCCAGCTTTATTGCAGGCTCCTGTTAGGTACTGGAAGGAGCTTTCTCTTCTCCAGGCTGAACAGCCTCAGCTCTTTTAGCCTGTCTCTACAGGAGAAGTGCTCTGATCATTTTCACAGCCCTCCTCTAGACCCACTCCAACAGGTCCATGTTCTTCTTAAGTGGAGGGTCCCAGAGCTGGATGCAGCACTCCAGGTGAATGGAGCAAAAGGAAGAAAATCAACTCCCTTGACCTGCTGGCCATGCGTCTTTTGACATAGCTCACAGTATGTTTCACTTTCTGGGCTGCAAGTGGACCTTGCTGTGTGGTCATGTCAAGCTTCTTGTCCACAAAGATCCCTGAGTCCTTCTCCTCAGGGCTTTTCTAAATTAATTTTCCACCAGACTGTACTTGTGCTTGGGATTGCCTGGCCCATGTGCAGAATTTGGCCTTGTTGAACTTTGTGAGGCTCACATGGGCCTACCTCTCAAGTCTAGCAAGATTTATTATTGTTCCAAGCTAGGAATACAAGGAATTTCCCACTTCCATCTGAGTTTGAAAACAGGCGTATCAATGGAGTTCCATCTAATTATTGAAGACTGGATATAATCATCTGGTGAAATAGCCTGAGAATGCAAATTAACTTCAACATCATTTTTTCCTCAGCTGCATCTTTCACCTAAGGAGCTAATGACTAGAAACTATCAGGGCAATGGTATTATTACTCCTTCTGATTTTTTAAAAGTCCTTCTGATTTCTTAAAATTTATGCTCAGATTATAACATAGCAGAGACCTACTAGTGGCACTGCTAGATTCTGTAATTTGCTTGCAGTTTGCACTGTCCTAATAACTGAATCTGCATCTTGCGTGACCGAGGAGTGAAAGATTCACATACACAATCCATCAAGCTGCAGACACCCTCAAGATTTATTCAAATATGGTTTCCTGTTATTGCACTGTGATCAAAAGATGAGCACACTGAAGCCCAATTAAAGCACACAGCAATTAACTGGAAGCATATAGAAATAAAACTTCAAAAATAAATCATCTGAAGTTGAAAAGACCACTGAGTGTAGCAGCTGTTACAATCTACAGTATTATTACACCCTTTAGCACTGAGAGTTTATCAAGATGGCAGTGAGATACATAAGATATACTACTTAGCTTTAATAAACATTTTAAGCATCCAGCAGTTACAAACAGGACATTTTCAGATCTACCAGAATGCATGGTATTTGAATAAAATATCGCATTTCAAAGAATTCTTTCAAGTTCTTTAAAATATTATATTCTGATTATTGAAAAATATCATTTATTTATGCTGCATTTTATTTCTTTTGCTGAAATATTTACAGATTCCCTGCCTTTGAAAGTATACTGTTTCCACAAGACATTTTAAAAAAATGGAGAATATGGATAGACTTTTGTAAGTTCCTGGTATTATGTTCCTTGTTCACTTGAGTGTGTGTTTGCATCTGTGTCTGTGTCTGCGTGTAAGTGGTTGAAGGAACCAGATTAAGCAGGAACATTTACAGCAATTCACTAGTTCTGGAGATGCTAAAGTTATAACTATTGAAAAGTTACCCAGGAAGAAAAATGAACCTTTCCCTGCTTACATCATCCAGCACTGAATTTTCATTCTTTTTCCTCACCTCCCACCCTTCTAGAATAGATGAAATATTTCTTAACCCTACAGCTGTATATAACCAACTAAGAAAGTGACAGACATTGCCATGCCCTCTTACTCCTATATATTATTTTTTTAAGTAAAGGAAAAAAATATAATAGTTACAAGTATTTTAAATACTCCTACACTAGGTACATTATTATGTTGTAGGGCCCTCCTTTCTTCTTTTTTTCCCTTGCAACCATACAGCACAATAGGCTAGCCCAAATATTTAGATACTAGCAGAATCACACTAGATATCTGCTTTTTATCTCATGCTTCTTTCTATTAAGGAAGAACTGAATCATCAATAATGTAGACCAAACATTAAAAAAAGATTCTTAAACATAGTCTATTAGTGTCAAACATTTTCAAACCTTTCCATGAACATTTGCCATTCACAGAAATACGTATAAATATAGAAGTTGGATTCACACCAAATTCTGAAGATTTATCTTTAATTTGCACAAAAGTTTGTCTTCATATGCTAAATGAATTTGCTCTGTAATTTTTCTAATTAAATACTCTCAATAAAATGTTGACAAGGAAAAGCAGACAATGGCAGTTAACGAAACACAAGTTTTCTAATGCAGGTATTAAGAGTTACACATTTATATTTAAACTCAGCCCAAGCAATTTTGTTTTTCAGAAGGAATCACCGTATGATAATTAATTTGACTTTCTATGGATGCAAAGGGAAAATTTCTTCTTGTAACAGCTCTAAACCCAGCAGGTCTATAGAACATCAGTGGACCGTGGGTTTTAGTTTGATTAAAGTTTTAAACCCATACTGCGTGGGATTCACTAATGATAAGACTTGCAAAATGTTTATGCATGTAAAATGAAAGCAATGTGACTTGTCTGGAGGCAAATCAGCTTTCACAAGTAAAATGATGAAATAGCAGTTTTGCTCCAATAAAAGTTTATACTTACTTTTTTTTAATGTACATATATATCCTTAATTGCTAAAATGCTGAAAAATATATAATTATGTTGTTCAGTGTTAAGCAATTATTTCCAGTTTTAAGGCATTGCTACTATAATATCCCTAAGGCAAAAAGTCTGTGCATTCATGAATATTGGAAAGAGTAAGTCATAAATCTATAATCTGAACATAAACATTTTTCAAGCTGCCTGAAGTCTAGGGGTTTTTTACTTGTAGTAACATACATTTCATTTAAGATTGCTGGTTTTATTAGCCCTTCCCCAATTTCATAGTTTGAAGGTTTTTTACCTGTAATCATCCATCTACCCAATAATTTCTACATTAATAAAGACTGTCAAGGAATGAAAAATGACAATGATACTGTGTGTACAATCTTCGCTTCCAGTAATACAATTGCAATGGAGATTTTGTCTTGTCTTTCAAAAGAGCGCAGGGTACAAACCATATTTTTGGCTGCACTGAGCAAGAACTTACTAGGAGAAGAATGAAAGTTTCTATATCATTAGAACATTTTAAGTTTGTCAAACAGAGGTAATATCTTATCCAAACTTATCCATGCAATGCCAACCATGACACAAATAACAAATCCCAGAGCCCTAGTTTGCATTGGTTTGCATTATGTCCTTCCAGAAGAACACAGAGCTGACCTTCTCTCAAGCAAATTAATTCTTACAGGTATTCCCTCTTTAGCCACAGAGTTCAGGAGATTTGTATAGACCATCCATACAAATGGATGGACTTTCTTCCAGCTCAGTGTTGAAACCAAGTATTTTCTCTTTTGTCCTTCCTTAAATATTAATGGTTAATGGAAAAGGAAGCAGGAAAGGAAGGAGGGAACAAACAAACCAGACAGCACTAGCCACTTAACCTTTCCTTTATTTTATCAGGGAACATTATTTTCCCCAGAGAAAATGAGGCCCAGGACAGGAAGCTACCAGCAACATTGGGGGAATCCACCATGCTTCCAACTGGGAGCCACTGTCAAGGCTGCACGCAATGCAATACATGCCCTAGTTTGGTAAATAATGCTGTCAGACAGAGAGCAATGGCAGGATTTTTCTTATGCTTCTCTCTGGATAGTGACACCATGAACAGAGAGGCACTTGTGAAGTTTTCTTCTGCTCCAAAAGAAGAAACTCAAACAAGAAAATCTATTCATTTGATTTTTGCAGTTAGGCATTGTCTTGAGAGTCTTCCTTTTTTTTTAAGACAACTCGCTCATTTTCTCAGGTTGCTGGAACCTATATACATACAGTCCCATGCACAAACAAACCGGTGGAGGAGAAAATTAAATATTTCCTCATTCTTCCTGAAACACAAGAAAAAGAAGGAGAAAACCAACCATGAACTTCTTTGAGACCACATCTGCTCCTATTTAAATACTTATTCCCTTGTGCACAATTATTTTCAGAGGCAGGGGTTGAATGTCATGTCCATCATTATTGCCAAATTTGCTTTTCAGTAACTGTTTTGTGATTCCTGTTATAACATTTGAGAGTTTTCACTTGTATATCTGTAGGAAAACCTGAAACAGAGGAAGCTGTATCCAACCTATAGTAAATGATTTTTGATTCTTTTTTTTGTCTTTTTTTGCTCTTCTAATCACCTTCAAGTAGCCACTGAGGGTCAAGAATCAAGTATAAGGAAAAACAGAAGCATATATGATGAGTTCAAGTTAAAATGAGAAATAATACATGTGTGAGGCAGCCCAGAATGCCATCACTTTAATATCAGCATGGGATATGTATCCAGAGAAGATGGGGCATTATGAGAAATTAAATTCATAAGTGTAACATTAGAGAGCTGGTTTAACAAAGTTCAAAAAGAAAGCTAGGTGATTTCAATAGGATTTGAAAAATAAATCTTAGCAAGTAGATTAAATGATTGAATCTATTGTACAGATAAGTACAGTTAATTGGTGGATGTTTTCAAAGGATTTGCTATAGATCCATCTTTAAGACATAGAGGTGACAGAAAAGGTAAAAAATAAAGTTTTAAGAACAAGCTAGGATATAAAGGTAGCCAGGGTGGTATGGCTTGAAAAGAGGATAATATTTAGAAACCTGTGAAAAATATTAAGTGACATAAAAGATAATATAATCAGATTGGAGTGTAAAGAAAATACAGATCATGTGGGGTAGTATCTGCCTTCAGAAAGCAGCCAAATGCCTATTAGGGACACATAAATAAAACCTCCTGCTGAGGAGTTGCAATTCTCAAATACACGAGTTTAAATATCTCAGAATGGAACTAAAAGCTGGCAGCATCTGTCATTATAACTATTGCCTATTACCTGTATTACAATAGTGCCTGAGGCCCCAATTAAAGTTCATTCCCCATAATGAAAAATACCTACAAATGCATGATAAAAACAAGAATCGAAAGGCTATTGAAGGAAGTAGATGAATAGAAGGAAAACTGAGATCTCTCTTGTATGCTTAGGGATTGAAGATGCAGAGGTTAACTGCTTACTCTGTTGTAAAGGAGGATTTAGATGCCTAAATTACTGAAGTGCTTAAAAAAACTTTACTTGTGATTGCAAATGAGGAAACAACAAAATACAGGGGAAAAATTATTTACGTTGATTTATTTCCTAACTGTTGAGGCTGCTTTAATACCCTGGTTGGATTTTTCTCTTTCAGTGAAGAGAGCAAGACTATTAAGTATTTCCCTACTGATTGTGAATTTTCACAAAAGGAAGAAGGGGTCAGGTTTAAAATAGCTCTATGCGTGGGGTATAGAAATAAGGATATTAACCTTGTGTTTGACAAAAATTCCAGGTGCACAAGAGGCAAGATTGCAATAAGACTTTTAGGGACTCTTTAAAAATTTGAGGAAAACTGTAATTTAATGACAAGTAAGTACAGCTATAAAAGAGCTTTGTAGAAGGCCAACTTCGATAAATTTCAGAAGCCACAAGAATAAAATTAGTCTTTATTTACTGCCTATCACAACGAATTATTATGCAGAGTAACAGGTGATGTAGAAGAGCCCCGCCAAGTCAGGTAGCAACTAGAAAGTATCTAGAATTTCTCCAAAACACTGATATTACTTGAAGGCAGTTGTTGAAAGAAAACTTTTTAAAGAAGCATACCATCAATTCTTAAAGGGGGTGATTTTTGTAGAAGTAGTAAAGAGGAAAAGTTCATTTAGGAGAAGAAGAATGTTTATATTTTCAAAAGCAGTAATTTTTATTTTTGGAAGTGTTATTAAGTGTTTTTAAAATGCCAAGGCTCTTCATTAAGCAAAAACATGTTGATAATTAGAAGCCTAAAATGTCTTTTAAATGAGGACTAAGTTCCCAACACATGGAATACTGAAGATCACTGGACACTAACTGAGATTTTTGATGTAGCATGTCTCCTCATTTGATCAGGGGCAGCTATAGTTTAAATATAAACAGATTAACTCCACTCTGCACTTCTAAGAAGCCAAGGCAGATATTTCAAATCCATTAAAAGAAAAATATGCATTGATTACATGTATTTTTTTTTTCTTTCAGTGAAATGAGCTCATGAATGCCTCAGTACAATGTAATATGAACAGAAACATTGGTGTCCAGTGGTAGGATTCACAGTGATCAACATCCTTAGCAATGAAATAAATGCATGGGTAAGCCAACAAAAAAAATAATGGATAGAGACAATCTACAATATTGCCTCCCTCTTCCAAGTGCCTAAATGCGGCCCAAATTATGCACTTCTGTGAAAGTGGGATTCACAACCTGGAATCTCACCTTCACTTAAACTCTTTTGATTATGGAAAATTGATTCACTCTTTTCACTTAAAACCTGTCTGTCAAAGCAGAAGGAGGAGAAACTAATGTTAAAATAGACTAGAGATTACAACAGTTTCTAAGGAAACCAAAGTCAATGCCCTCCTCATGCAAAATGAGCTGAAATTCACACCTCTCACCTCCCACAGGAGTGCTCCCTCCACTACTCACCTAGGGCTAGGCCTAGGGCTAAGACACGCATCAAATACAGCATGTACAAAGCAGATGCTGTATGGTAAATGTCCAGGCACATACCCTCTAATCCCATTATAAAATCCTTTGAAGCTATAATCCTATAGTTCTGAGGTAATCATTTGATAAAAAGCTGTATCTGCTACTATTGTAGCACTCATTTCCAAATTAAAGAAAGGATTAGGGAAAGGCTAACACCACAGAGAAATTGATCAAACAGCAAGGAAAAAGTGGGAATGTTGCATACCCCCAATAAAATCACTTCAGTTGTGTGGGAGCAGTAAGTGTAACATTAGTCTTAGAAGATCATGCAGATTAAAAAATGGGGGAAAAATAGTTAAAGAAAAGAGAACCATAACAAATAAGAATATTTTTTTTTGTCAGTAAGAAACATGCAGAACTACAGATGTTTGTGATTCTCTTTTAGAATAAGAATATATGCTGAGTTATTTACTGATTAATCAATAACAGAAACTGAATTTTGAAAAATGCTGGAAAACCTTACATTCTACTGTAGCCATGCTATACATTCTTTTATCAGAAAGCACTGTATTTAATATAGAAAATCAGTTTTTAAAATAGTTGAAATTAACAGCATTTACTTTTAAAACAGCACTTCTGTTACAACTGCACATACTCTGGCTAAGTTTGATCAAAATATTAAATTTTAGAGCAGAAACAGAAGAAGTACACGTCCAAGTTAAGTAGGGCAAAACAAGAACAGATATTCCAATATGCTGGGCATACAAAGAAATATGAAGCTAAGAGGGTGACCATGAGGGTGCAGAAAGTACCAAAAGCTAGAATAGAAATAAAACAAAGTGAAATATGAGACCAATACAGAATACAGGAGGAAACGGTGGAAACAGAATCCTAAAAGTTAAATCTGATGATAAGTAACAGGCCTCTGTTATTGAAGGTAAATGTCACATCCCTAAGAGTATTATTAGCTCTGCATTAATAATTGTTGTTCCCAAAATGCAGGCAAATGCTAAAACACTAACATCTAAAATACATGTAGCAAAAATTAGAGCCTTCAGCCTGAATGAAACCTAAATTATTTGCATGATCTTGAGGGAAGAGATGGGGACTGGGCATGAGGAAGGCACTCAGTCCCCATTCATTGACCCAAAATGCGAGCTGCACCTCTGTACATGGCTGCAGCAAGTGCTGGATTTATCTCCCAGGCATGGAGTGTTTGTGTGTTTACCACGGAACCCAGTAACTGAAACAGAATTTGCTGCAAGACAGGATTGCTTAGATATAAGTAATGTCACCACTTCTGTAGCAGTCACTCAGTTTAGACTAGAACCTACTGAAATTCACTGGACTTCTCCGTGCTTTTTATATGTCTTTTATGCTATTTACTGCAGTATGTCAGCCCCAGGCCTATTCTGTTATTGCCTCAGAAATTTTCTTACACTCCTTGGAAAGCAACCTACTTCCTTAAAAAGCCAGCTTATCAGGATATGTCTCTCTAATAACGAGGCACTTACACACAAAAGTACCAGGGTCTGTAAATAGCACCTGCCAGTCACTGAGCGAAAAGATGCTGCATAAAAAGCAAAGTGAAGTTCAATGGGAATATGTTCTGAGAGTCAGGAAATACATTTTTTAGCAAGAGAGAAGCATCATTTACTATTCTCCTAGTATTTGGCACCAGACCTGCCTTTTCTTAGAATGTGTTGAAGTATGTCAAACTGCCTTATGGAAACAGCCACACACAAAAGACCTTCAGTAATTACAACATGCAAAATGTGCCTAGAAACTTCTGATTAATAATCACATTGTGTTTTCAAAGCTAATTTGCAGCATTGTTGTACTTTACATTGTTGATGCGGGTTGCTGGGTTAATCCGTATCATGGTAACCTGAAACATCTGAAACACCCGAAATATCCTGACAGTCCCTGCACTGATACCCATCAACTACTTTGCATTTGCAGGGTTCTGTAATAACCAAGAAGACACAGCTCAAGGTCACTGCTATTACAACTACAGAAACCACAAAGAAGAAATAAAAAGTAAAGTTTGAAAAGCAAAAAAGGCTTCCATGAATAGTATAGTGAAATATAAGCAAAGGTTCACTCTAACAGTACATGAAGGTAGGCAATATTGTTAAATATTATACTTAGCTTAATAAATTAACAAATCTCTCCCTTATTATCCACTGTGGGTGTCTGAGTTTTGAGAATGCTTAGTTTAGCATCTTTAACATTAAGGAAGGCTAGGGGTGGTAGCTGATATTTCTAATAAAGAAGCACGTAGGTGTACAAGATCTGCATGAGTGTATTTGCTCATACAAACGTAGCAAAGGATAAGTGATCTCCACCTCCACTCTCAGCATGCTAGACATGAGGTATAATCAGGCTGTGCCAAGTATTATTGGGTATCCAGCCAGCTTGTGTCCTGGTTGTTTGAATCCTAGCTTCAAAGTGGATCAAAGCCCTCCTTGCTTCTAGCAGAACAAGCATTCCCCTGGGGACACTGACGTCCTTCCTCACCCGACTCAGAATGAACAGTTTTTTTCTAGTGTGCTTAGAAATATTTAGTTACCCAAATAGTACACAGCATTGTTTACAGCAAAAAAACTGCAAGAAGCTACTAATGAAATAGAAATGTTCATTGTAACCAGGCGGATCTCTCTAGATCTTTATCACATTGTCTCCATCCTCACTTAATTTATGTGCTCTAAATTTATTTAATAATAGCAATAGATAAGAAATCATTAAAACAGAAGAAAGATCTTGCATTTGAATATGTATATTTATAAGCTTGTTGAAGAGATATGAATGGTGTAATACTTGTAAGATGGATTCTATTCTGTTTCAGGGCATTTTGAAGTTACTCCTCATGTTCAATTTCATTTACAATTATTGTAATTTCTATGAACTCTTTAGATAAGAAAATAACCGTTTTGCCCTTTTTAGATCTTATTATGAAACATTGCTGAAGAACAAATAATAGCTGGGTCTACTAAAAGATCAAAAAAAAAGCAGCAAAACAGACACTCAATGTGCAAGTTTATAGTCGTCATTTCTTAAAAATGCTAATGTTGCTGCTGAAGTTTCTAAGGTCACAGTAATGAACACATTGAGAAACTCCATCTGTCTCGAAATGTTATATGCTACTGTGCATTATAAAGACCAAAATCTAATTGAATAACTACTATGAAAAAAAAAAAAGGCAGTTTGTAAAGACAAAAAAATTAAAAATTGCAAAATCCTTGGGGAAAAAAAAGGACATTAAACAAAAGATTTTAATCTCCAAGAAGAAACACAAAAAATCATTAAAATATTGCATTGAAAGCTGGCTAAGATATTATCATCCAAACTTTCTTTTGTGAATTACTAATCATTCTTAGCAAAACCTTTTTCAGGATTAATTTTTTAAAAGAAAAAAAAAACAAAACAACAAAAACCCTATCAAGAAAAGTTTCAAGTCTTCAATATAGAATTTCCACAAAACGTACTCTTGGATTGCCAGTCATGTTTTCCAACTAGAATATCTGAGACCTAATGTGCATGGAACCCAGGAAGTATTTATATCTACCCCTTCCACTCACAGGTGAAAATTCTGAAAAAAATTAAAATCTCAAAGAACTTTTATTGATGTGCAAAGCAGCTTTTATCCAATACTAATTGCAACAATAGACATTTTCATTTAGCTTCTTGAATTCTTCTTTTTTCCCTAGATAGTTGAGTTGTATCTGTTGTGTTGAACAGACACACTAAATTATTTTTTTTAATCTCATTTTCCTCAGATGGAATTTAAAAACAACCTCCTCCTATTATGCTGCCCAGTTTCTACTTGATGCAGTGTTTTCTGGATAAAACATTTTTAACAAAATGTCACAAGAATATCTGGAGTACTGCCTATGAAATGCTAGTACTTCCTCTCTCTATACTATTCCATCTTTTTATCCTATTGTTTTACTTACATTGCACCTAACTATAGATCCTAGAGAGCAGAGCTTTGCTTTGCAAAGAGAAATATCCAGAGGTACTTTGTTTTCTCAGGCAGTTGAAAAGTCAGAATTCTGAAGTATATGCCTCTCCTACAGTACACACACTCCTTCTGTAGCATGCTCTGTGCTCTCTCTCCACCTTTTCACCTTCCCTAGTGTTGGATAGGTGAGGGATCCATGGCTTAGCCTGCTTCTGAAAGCTGTTGCAGTGGTACTTTAGAGATTAATGCCCTGAAAGATCTGCATAGCAGCTTCCCATCCCGCTTTGAGAGGACAAAGAATAGTAAGTTTTCTGCAGCTTTGCTGACCTTCTCTGTCCATTCCTTCTGTGCAAACAATTAATCTTCTTCAGTGCAGTCTGCAAGCAGAACTCCATCGAGCCAGTGGAGTCGTGTCACGGATTTCCCTGGCTGTCTACCCCTTTGCTCTTTCCTCTGTGCTGTCACTGCAGAGAAATGACTCTGTGGCAAGCTAAAGATGGTATTTTCTGTAAAGAAAGATACAAACTGTGTAGGAATGAAAAAAAAAAAGAAAAATAAGAAAATAGTGTGTTTGTAGATTTGAGGAAGGAAAACCCTCACTGCAACATATGAAAGGCCAATATATGCTCTCATTTCTGTGTTCTGCAAATTAAATATTTTGCTATATCCCAAATTATTTTATAGGATGGATTGCGACAATCTTTCAATTAATTTTGCAAGCTTGCAGGTCTTGTCAGCTTTTTAAAGGATTATAGAACTCTTTATTTCAACAAAGCTCTCTTACCTTATTTGTGCAGTTTGACACTACAGACTTTGCTGAAATGTCCTGCACATAACAAACATAGAAGATCTTTAGGGAAAGTGTATTAGTAACATCAGATGTAAAACATCGTTGAATCTGAGACCAAAACCACTCTCAGTGTAAAGAGAAATAGACTGAAAGAGTTGTGCCACTACTGTTAGGGCTCAGTACTGCTCCCCATATCTCCTTGTATCCCGGTTCATCCCTACTGTATGCAGGGTGACAACTAGAGGTTGCAAGAAGTGCAGGAAGATCAGCACAGCTAAGCTGCAGCCAACAGCATGAATCCAAAGCACAGTGTCATACAGCAACATGACTCAGCCCACCAGATCCTGGGCTAGCTCAAGGATGTTCTCTGGCACCATGCCAGGAGTGAGGAACTGCTGTGGTCTGGGCTTGGATCTATGGCAGAACCTTTAGAGGAGCTGCTTGCACTACAGTATATAGCCACAACCCAGGATCAGGTAAAGGAGGAGAGGAAGGCTCTCTTTCACAGAGGTTCCAACAGGAGGCTAATTGAGGTTAAAAGGGTCAGAAGCCAAGAGCCCCAAGCACTGCTGTGCACAGGACTGAATACAGGGACACGTTGGTGGGCGGATACAAACAACCATAGGGAATCCTTAAGGGAGGAGTGAAGGGCAGGCTCTTACAAAGTACAAACTAAAGTGGGAAGCTCGGTGAGGAGAATTGGTCACATGGGCCAATGGGGCACTGAGGATTAAGGGCTTTCCAAAGGGGTGGAACAACCAGGGATTGGCCTAGGGTGGGACTGACAGGGAAAGTTCAAGAGCAAGGGGCAGGGTACAGTGATAGGCATGGAAGGAACTGGAACAAAGGGCAGGGAATACCATAAGGGGCAGCTTCAGGGGTGGATACAATTTAGGCACAAACCAACTTGGGGACAACACATGGGTGAGCTGGAACAAACTATTATAACTTTAAAAATGAACTTAATAAAACAAAAGCTGCAACAGTAACAGGCTGGCAGCAGTCAGATGCAGTACTCCATCAGTCAGCATCAGACTGGACGAAGCTTCACCACAGCAAGGTCCCAGACAGTACAAGACAGGAAGAAACAGCTGTCAGCACTTGCTAAATTCGGGAACAGTGGATTAATTAAAATGACTAAGGAATGAATCACTGCCCATTAAATCTTCCTGGTGATGTTTTAGATTGGAAAAGCAAAACAACAACAATGAACAAAAACAATGAGCACAGACATTAATTCAATATCTTAACCATTGACATTTTGCAGACAAATCAAAGCAGTTTTCAAGCTGATGCAAAATGTAATAATTTCCCCCCATGTAATTTACATTTATATGGATATTTATAAGATCCTATCTGTTCTTTTAATGATATGTCTAAATTAAGCAAAGCCTAGTTTTATTTTATTTTTTTTTTTAAATTGAGCATCAAAAAACATGAAGATAATGGACAGTGAAATGGGTAAACATAAATGTGGCTGTAAACCAAAGATAAATGCTAGGAGAAAAATTTTTAAAAAAACTTAACATGAGTAGAATTGTAAATAAAATTCAAGAGACAGACATCAGCAATTCCTCATTTCATGACCATAACCACTGTGGAGGGTACATATTTTCTTCAGAGGAACTACATTAAGGTGTCTGTGTCAACACTCCATCTTCTCTCTCCTCTCACAAGTGCCACCCACAGACTCTTTCCAGGACAGCAGTTTGTAGACCATTGAGCACTCTTCAAATACAGTCAGTGAAACAATTTTGTGGAACTCGCAAACACACAAACATATTACCAAAACCATATTCCTGTAGCTTTAACTTGGTTCATTTCAATGATTTGCTTTGCAGCACCGTCTTACAAACAGCTACATGCAGAAAAAACAGGGGAATGACTAACTCTAGATATGTCAGGAAAAAATTAGTCCTTAGTCTGTGTCAGGGTAGGGACTTTTATTTAAAAAGATTTTTTAGCCCAGGTTTACCACCAAAGAAAATATAGTGTATAATTACATTCTGAGAATGAATGCTTTTAATTATATAACAATGAGTTATACTAATTCACCCACTCTATCAGGCCAGGAAGTGCAACATTCAAACAGGTGTTTGAAATGAGGACTTATGCATTCAAAGAACTTTCTTTTCCCCATCTTACACTCTATTTAGCAACTTCTGCAGCTAGAAGAGCATTATTGTTACTTTTTGAAATATTTTCAACATGGAATCTTAAAATGCTTAAGCATTTGTTTAACATTATGTGCTGTGAAAAAAGCTCAGTTCATATCCATGTAGGTAGAGGCTAATATAGAGGCTAAAATACAATTGAAAGAAAATCTCTTCATTAAAGCCTTTCTAAACACACGATCAATCTGTGGGATGAGTCCTCAACCCCAATCAGTTAACTTTGATCAAAGGACCAGAGAAATGTGCATTGTTCTGCTGCAAGTTAAGGAAGCCTCCCTGATAAAGGAATTGTGTATTCAGCTGGAAGGGCTCCTCTGTAAATCCTTATGCAGCGTATGTACTGTGGGTGGTCCTGTGTCACAAAACACTAAAAAGGTACAAGGTTGTGTCAATTCACCAGCTCAGCCTAAAGGGAACGGTATAATTCAGAATGCCTTTCTGGACCATCTATGTCATACTTCTGCCCCCAAGCTGCAGACCCCATTAACTAATATTAAAAGGGAACAAAATTGTTTTAATTCCTATATATTTGAACCATTTCTGTGGAAAATGGGAAATAAAGGCAAAGTGAAAGTGTAATCCCATTTAAAGTAACACTGTCAAATAGATCTTCAAACACATTAATTTACATACCAGACAGATTCCTATTACTAGCTCCAGCTGCCTGACCTAGCCCTGACAATCATGGGATTACAGAAATAGCAGGTCTCATCTCATGTCATTCACCAGACATAAACAACCTAACACTATTAGTGTCCTGGATCTACAGCTGTACCAAGAAGTGTGGCCCAGCTGAAATGGAAGGCATAAACAGAAACACAAATTCATAAATGACCAAACTTTAATGATTGCAGGACTTTATGGATATATTAAATATCCCCTGAATCCTGAAAGTCTTAAGAATTACTTCAGTTATTCTCCACAATTTTCTTTGAACATAATGTCACATAATAAACCTAGGTTTCTTAGTTTCTATTTTTTTTTATTATTATTTTTTTCTCCAATTATGTATTACTGGTATAGTTCAAACTATTAAAGAAACACATTTTCTTTCATAAACCTTTAATGTCTTCATGAGGGGAACTGGAGGGGCAGGTACTGATCCTTTCACTCTCTTGACCAGTGACAGAACTCAGGGGAATGTCATGAAGTTGTGTCAGGGGAGGTTTAGGTTCAATGTAAGAAAAAGGTTCTTCATCCAGTGGGTGACTGAGCACTAGAAAGGCTCCCCAGGGAAGTGGTCACAGCACCAAGACTGTCAGAGTTCAAGAAGCATTTGGGCAATGCTCTCAGGCACAGGGTGTGAGACTTAGGGTGTTCTGTGCAGGGCCAGGACTTGGACTCGATGATCCTGATGGGTCCCTTCACACTCTGCTTACTCTGTGATTCTGTTCTATAGGTGGACTATCATTATCTTGGAACTTTGATACCATAAAGTATTTTTAATTGATCAAACATTTTTATCCTTCATATGTGCTACTACAAGCCTTTATTTGGTTTACTAAGGCAATCCAACTGGAAGTAAGGTATTCAATGAATGAGTATAATTATATCTCTTTCTTGAAATATGTTTGTTCTCTTTGTGTAAATATTAGCATGAGATGTTTGCTGTATCACTGTTCTCAATTACAATAAAGGTATTTGGGATATAAGTAAAGTGAAAGAAACCTGTCTACTAGCCATGCGTTAGGAAGAATGTGGAAATACATGTGTCTCTCTCATAGGGCAAGTGGATAATTTATAGATAATTCATTAGAAAACAGAAAGGAAAAGAGTTTAAAATAGAGAGAGAAACAACCAATTAAATACCCATTTCTGATAGGAAATTCTTAACGTGACTAGTTTTTCTTTTAACTAGTTTGTTCTTTCTCAACACGTATTTTCTCAACATAATCACTTTCAACATTTCTGATCTTTAATATAAATATTAGAGGATAGAATAAATATTTTCCCCAAAGTAAAAGAAATTAATACATAATAAATGAATACACACACTGCATTTCATGATGTAACTGTAAAATACATGCCTATTTACATTTAAAAATAAATAGAAATAAGAGTTTTGTCTGTAGACTCAACTGTCTAACATATTAATCAATTTGAACAGAAAGACACTCTAGTCTCATGTCTTTTTTTAATTTTTTTTTTCCTTGAAAGACACATAATGCAATTGTGGGGTAGTTAATGTGTAAATACAACTATCTAATTTTATCTTATTCTCTGTAAAGCTAATTACATTCAAATTCCACATAAAAATGGAAGAAACTTTTTTATCTGTCTTTTCACTTTCTGTCCATCTTCAGAACTAGATCTAATGCACCTGTGTGTCATAGTAGAAGATAATGAGACACTCACTATCAGATTTCTGATTCTTAAAGATTCCAAAAGATACTGGGCTCTCAAACGTTCAGTGAAATACTCCTGTCATTTAATGACCCGCACCTTCCTGGAGTAAGACTAGATGTTTCAAGGAAAAGAATAAAACCTTTTCCATGTAAGATTGTCATTGTCCCTTACATTTTTCCTGTACTTTTCTCATCCTTTCTTTTTTCCTTTACTCTTTAATTCAGCCTAGGCTGACCTGCCTTTAAAATTGTTTGAACAAACTCCAGCTGAAAATACCCAACTGCAGTTTCCATCAAATCCCTAAGCATGCGTTTAGGTACCTTCCCTTATCCCACTGCCCACCAGTTAAGTATGTCTTTAGTTCACTAGGTATAGCCAAGAGTGGCAGCTGAAAGGTCACAAATAATTCAGATTCACAAATGAAAAGAAGATTTTTGCAATCCATTTACTTTATTTAAACATTATTGATTTACTTTTCACAGGTGCCAAATCCAATTTATCAGGATGCTTTTTCACTCTCTTTTCATGCTTTGGGGGCTTTTTGGTTGTTTTTGTGTTTTGGTTCAGGTTTTTTTTGAAATTTTTGCAAGTTGTAGAAACTTTCAACTTTTTCAAGACCTCTCATTACCTGAAGACTTTCTGATTTTCCAAAAGATTACTTGCCATGCAACTTCTTTGTAAAGAATTTTGTAAGACTTTGCAAATTTTTTCAAAGTTCTTTATATATGTTTTCACAGCTCCTAAAACATGCTATAAATTATTAAAGAGTGTAAGACTTTGTATGCTCTGCTTGAGAAAAAATAATTAAACCAGCTCCAATAAAAATGTGAATTACCTGAACTTGATGCGAGTTTCTTTGATGCTTCAAAAAGCTGGGGTCATTTTTTGCTTTTTCCTTTTACGTAAGATTTAATTTGTATTTTCCTCTATAATTTCAGATCCAAGTGGAATAGAAATATCTAATATAATGATAAAGTGTTACAGTTGTATCTCTGACCTCTTGGAAGAAAAGCTCCAGGAATTTCATTAACCTTTCTGTTCTTGTGAGATTTAAATTCTGCATCAAGAGGTGTAGATAGTTTGGATTGGATAATCATCTTATTCTCAAGGTGATATTTGTACTGAAATTCCTACCATTTTGAACATCACTTTTCACAGTGTGCAACATGAAAAGATATTTTTTGTGCTAAAAAAAAAATAAAAATCAAAGTTAGAGTTAATCTGAGATCTAAAGGACTGTAAGCTCTTTGTTATTTACATATTTTCCTGCTTTACTTTATCCTTTGAGGAAACAATATATATTTTATGGAGCTGTAAAAACAGGTTCACGAGCAAACAAGTTCAATAGTTAGAAGAAAACTGCAATGGGATAGCTGACCAAAGCTGTACTGAAGATGTATGCAGGCCCCATATCTTGTAACATCTCTGCTTATCGGTTGGAGGGTTTCTTGGGAGTCTGCAGGGGGAGGAGGTGGGAGTGATTTTTGTTGTCGTCGTTGTCGTCATTGTTTTTGTTGTTTTCCAGCAAGTATGTTTCAGTCTTTGGGGGAAAATAAACTAAGAAAAAAGAAAAGAAACTACTACAATGTTTTAGCTCTTCTTGAAAATATGAAGTTCGCAAAACCAAATTACCTTTTAAATTGTCTTCTAGATCATATTTTGATGTGCATAACCCTTTTATTTTACAAGTGAAGTCAGCAATGTCATTCTGAATATTTTCCATGTTAAAACCAATATTTCATTTTCCCTTATTAATCTATTTTCAGAGGAAATTATCTAAATCGTAAAAATATCATTTTTATAACCTGTATGTAATACTTGGTACATAATTCCTCAATAACTGCTACATGGATATAGCTGTAAACCAGATCAGGACCCTACCTTAAAATACTCTTCCAAATGAACTTCTTTCAAGAACAGGGGGCCACATAAACTCTATTCTCAAAAAAACCCAAAACAACCAGGCAAATAAAATACTGTCTTACGTTAACAAGGTAAAATGCCTGTTGCATAGACAAGGGAGTTTCCTTGGTTTACTTTTTTTTTTTTTCCTCAACACATGGAATACCAGCTTTGCAAAAGACCCAGTAAATAACAACAGTGTGTTTACCAAAAGCAAGGCGTAGCCAGTATTTGATTGTGGAGATGGACATATACTGTCTCAAGAAATCTGTTTAATTTTTTTATACCAGAAACTTAGGGAATATGGAAGAGAACACTTTTTGTGGGTTCCTGTTATGCTGTATGCCTGATTCAGCTCACAGCTACACAAATTTGATTTGCATTGGATTAAAGCCATATGAATTTTTAAATTAGTATGAAATTATTTAAAACTCATGAAATCTGTATGAGAACCCTGTTACCTTTTTCTATCTTATTTAATTTTCTTTGGTTTTGTTTGGTTTTTTTTTTAAATGCTTTTCTTCTCTGTTCCTACCCTCTGAAACATCAGAATGCTAGATTTTCACTCCCTAGATTCAGTGCTTTAGAGACCAATAGGCCTTTCCATCTTCAGCATGAACCAAACTGTAAGAATTTATTATTTGTTTCTTAGGAAATTCAAAAGTCTTATTTCATTATGGAGTCCCAAGGAGATTAAATTCCCAATATAGTCTTGCATTAGCAAGGAGAATTTTAACTACCTTCAGTGAAATCCTACACACTTTAGAACTCACCTTAAGGAGAATAACCTATCTCTTCTTTGATTAGTTAGAACTGATCTGAAAATATTTCTAGAATATATCAAAAGCCTGAAATTAACCTTAATGATGTTATGATGTCTAATAGGAAATGAAGGACTTCTAATAAAGGAATTTATTTTCCAAATATCTGGGTATTGAGGGAAAATACTCTACTTGATAACCTAGTGGAAGTGCAAGTGATTCCTTCTATACATAAAAAAAAAAAAGATACAACAGATGTTTTTAATGCTTTTAAACAGAGTGTTAATTCCTACCCCTGAACAAATGGAAAGCAAAGAAGCTGATCTTTAGTTACTACAGAGAAGAGCAAGATATTGGTAGCTATCCAAGTAGAGACTATCTACCAAATAGAATACTGACTAGAGAGATGCTTTCCATTCTAGGTGATGTCATAGGAATAAAAGAACAGTTTATTCCCTCCCCTGTCCCTACAGTAAATTAAAGATTATAATTATTCCTCATATCTTTTGGACACTCTTTAAAAGCTGAGTTTTAGATCTACTTGCCACATTTAAGTTATTGATCCATGCTTCTTGGCTGCATGCATGCTACTGCCCTCATCACTACCCTGTTTTATAAAACTCCAGGTAAATACCAAGTATAATTGACAATATCAAAGTCATAAACAGCCAACCTACAACAGATTAAGTGCCATGTTACTTCTAGCACGTGTATTAAGTTAGCTTAGACCCGAAACTATGAAGTAGACAGAATTGTGAAGGCAGTGCAAACAAATATGAACTTAGTTCATATTATTGACTACTACTTCATTTAGACCAGGCTGTTCAGTCTCATTTATTTTAACAAGATACATACTGGGGTTTCCTTACACAATGCATAGTATCTCTCTGTTTGAGTATACAAAGAATGTGAGGAAAATCCTGTAATTCAAGAAGTTTTCTCTATATGAGGCTTGGTTAGTCTATAATTAATCCTCTAGGCAGCCTATTAGAAAACAGCACTGCTTTACTATACAGCAAAACAATAATCTATTTTATTTTGTGAAAACTTGTCAAACAGTATATTTTGGAGTTAATGAGGCTACTATTTGCACTTTTGCCCATTTTTTCTGAATTGTTAAGAGCCAGAGCCTGGAGAAAGATGATAGAACTTTGCAGAGGGGTGAGAAATGTACATAAATTATGGGGGACAACAGAAAAAAAATGCACTAATTTTTTAAAACTTGCAGATGAGAATTTGCAGATTTGATGGACCTAAAAGGTGAAAATCAGTTAGTAAAACAAGCCTACAACATAGATGAAAGAAACCTGAGACAGAATTACAAGAAACAGTTGTGAAACCATACTTGGAAACAGTGCAGAGTATCTGAATGAGTGACACCCATGGTGTGTGATACAGAAGAATTCTCTTCTTGTACCGAAATAAAAAATAAACCAAACCAAACCAAAATGAACCCCAGAGCAGCAGTTAACATAAGAATAAGCTGATAAGCTGATTTTCATTGTTTTAAATTATTATTTAATATTTTCGTGCATGGGGGAATTAAAATATTATAAAAGAAAGTGAAAAGAAGTAATCTTAATCTACCCAAATTTGGAAACGGTCGGATTTGTGACTGACATTTGCTAAATGATTACTTTAAAATTTGGAATGTTATGCTAGAGGTAATTACCTGTAACAATAATTTTTCCTAAACAGAATTGTATTTTAATGCTTGTTTACTTGAAGATTAAATTAAAAACACTACATCACCAAAATGAAAAGAAACTAAAATCCAGTCTAATTGTTATCTACTTGGAACCAACTCTTCAGAACAGATGGAAGCAAGCCTTCTATGAGAGATGTTCTGAAATCAGGAATGAGGAAAAAACTTTAAAGTTTTTCTGTAGCAGAATATTCTATCTAGAATTGACAAAATATTTCATATAGAAATTTTGTACAATTTTTATTAATGATGAATAGATATCTTGCCAAGACAAAACAGCATTGTTAATTCCCATAAATGTGGCAATTGTAGGAAATTGATTTGCAGGACTGGAATTGAAAATCTTTCTTTAAGATGCCAGACAAGTCCTTAGGCTTCTATTTTTTTTCATTAGTTTCTGTCTCAAATATGATAGTTTTTCTGCACACCTCTCTCTCAGTATAATGTAACTCATTCTTTAACTGAGGTGGGCATGAATGGTTCACTGACACTCACACGGCTTGGCGAACAAGCACCACCATGCTTACCTTGTTTGGTATCTGATGCCATGGGTGTCATTCTGGTTTTGCAATGCTTGAGTTCCTGTGGATAAAAGTAACAATCCATTCCCTTTATCTTAAAAGAAAATTAAATACAGCATGGAAACATTCTTCTCTAGTGCAAGCCCCATCCTCTTGGTGACCTCACCTACATAATCCCGCTTCTTTCTCAGAGTGGGAACAGATGAACAGCAGTGGAGATAGAACATAGAATCAGAAAACGATTCACCATATTTTCCTTACTATCTCCCCAATTTTTAAGATATATACTCTGTCACAAGTCTTTGCCCTAGGAATAATGCACAATAGTGTTATACTGTTAGGAAGAAAAAAAACAAAAACAAACGAACAAAAACCTCAAAAACCAACCAACGAACAAAAAGAAAACAAAACCACAAAAAAACCAACCAAACAAACAAACACCCACAACAAAACAAAGGAAAAAAACCCAAGAAATTATTTTATAAGAAATTTTGTAATTTTGATGTTGGAAGTACAGCATAGTTGGTTTTTTTCCTCTAGATCAGTCAGAACTTAAAAAGTCAAAACAATATTGTATACTAAATTATAACTGCTGGAATAAAAAGCCCTCCAGTCAAAAATGTTTGAAGTCCCTTAACACAAATCCCAAAGTTAGTGTATTAAAAAATTAAAGAATAATTTTAGTTCAAAATTTTATTTTTTGGCAGGAAATGTTAACAATTGAAAATATTGCCTCAGAAAAACTATTTCTTTTGAGTAATCAGCTTTTTTGTAATGATTCAAAAGTTTTTGATTTTCATGTCTCACCTGCAGTAGATAAAGAGATAATTACCACAGGGTCAGTTACTGCTGTTTCAATTGCTGCATCCTTTTTTTTCCTTTTTTTTTTTTTTTTTTAAAATTGTCACTAATCTCTATTACACTAAATTTCTAGCTCTAGCAGCTACACTATGTCATCATCTTGTTTTTCTTGGTCATTACAGGCTCCTACTAATAAAAAAAGATCAAGTAGAACATTTGCCATCACAGAGGGTTTAAAGTCTGAAAAGAATTGCAGGCATGATCATTGCAAAACTGCTTGAGGGAAATTGTGAACTGTCAAGTATATTTATTTATTTATTAATTAGTCAACTCCTTTGGAAGCCAGGTCATTCTTGGTTAATTTAACCATCAGTATACCTCATATAAATACCACATAGTTTTATCTGTACATCTCTTCTTTTTCTGCTAGCATTGTTATCTTAGATAAAGCCTACATCTTCCATAAGCATGTATTTTGATCCATGGGAAAACATAATCATATAGTTGGTTTTATTTTCCACCTGCAGGGCTCTCAAAAAACTTTACTTGCAATTTACCAAGTTTTGAAAAGTAGTTACTTCACTGCTATGGAACAGATGTCAAAAGCCAAGCAATGATTTTGAGCTACCCAACTATTTACAACAATAAAAATCTACTAGGCCTTAAAGTATGGGAAAGCTATGGTGTGGTAATGCTTTTTCATATTATTTCTAATATGTATTTATTTATGCTAAAAAAAAAAAGCTTGCAAATGCCAGACTATATCTTTACCTGTGAATGCATTAATCAAGTGTTAAGATGCACACATAAATACACACAAAAGTATATGCACTACTGAAATAGCTGATTGATTGACAAAAGGGCAACAGATGGGAAAGCTTCCTAAAGTTGTTGAGTAATATCAATTTTTCATTTATCAGTGTAAATACAATTTTCTGAAAGTAAGCATTTTGTAGCTGTTTAAGATTGATTTCAATTGCTATATAGTGGAGTTTGCGCAGCTAAAAATACAAAATTATATCATTAAAAACTGCACCCCTCTTTTTGCTCGTTGAATAGATTATTAAATTAACTGCTAGAAAATGTGCAAGTTTCACATATAATAGTTTATGAAATTCATATAAATTATCAATATGCATCTAATAACAAGTAATTAGCAGCACATTTAATTCTTAATATATGGATTTTTGTTCACAAATATTAAAATATGCATAGTAACAATATAGTCTGCAAATAGGGTATCAGTATGGGTAGTCATATATGTTGGCCATCTTTGTTTTTGAATTCTGGTCATAAATTAGCCAGTTTAATTAAACTATCTTTCCAACATCGAGGCAAATAATTCCCCCTCTCGTCTGTTTCGTAGCTGACTGGTAATAAACAGCAGACTTCTCTTAATAATCTCTGAATTATTTTATCATATAGATAAAATTTACTTTATTATCCTCTATCCCACAGGAAAACACACACAAAGTCCTGAAACTACCTTTTTTGTCATATATAAGGGGCACCAGAAATAGATATTTTAGGTCTTAGTTTTTAACTATATAAATCTAGGAAAAAGAAATATATATAATTTTCACAAATAAAGAGAGTAGTGGGATGAAAATTGTTCAGTGATTTCACCAAGGACACCAAAATAAGAAGAAAAGAAAGTCTCTTTTGCACAGTTTTGCATTATCAGTTATCAAAGCTGACCAACAAGAACTGTAAAGGTTTTCTATCCGGGATGACTGAGAAATCAAACCACAAATAAGATTCAGGGCTGATAGGTTTTAACACATAAGGGAAAAAAAAATCATCTGGTAATATGTGGCTGTAGTTAGTTCCTGATTAGAGATCATAGATAGATCTGTGGAAACTGGTTCAAAAATTTAAGTGACATGTAAGAATTAATCAGGAAAAATAAGGAAACTATGGGATACCACTCTGTAGAGCACTAATATGCCTTTGTTTTGAATACTACATAAGTTATGATTGCTGTATGAAAAAGAAGCAAACAGAAATGGAAAGAGAACTAGAGAAAGGGCAAAATGGACAGTCTGAAATGTGGAACAAATGCATATAAGGAAAGAGTAAATACATTGTAAGTTTTTTGGAAAAGACATGGGGACAGGAATGACATAGATCTCCCAAATCATGGATGAATGGGAGAATGTACATAGAAGACATTTGAATAATTCTAACCAAAGTGTATTAGAAGGGACAGTAAAACAAGCAAACCAACACACTTTCTTACCATTCCATAAATACTTATTTTCATAGTTATGTACTGTATGACTTCTTTCCAATCCCCTGAAATTCAAACAGGAGTGTCTCAGCCTACTTTGTCCTTACTTATTTTTGAAGTAATCCTTATCTTCAAGTATCTTCTTATGTCATAGCTCTGGATCTTTCATCTTTCATTTTTAAAATGTTTTCATTTTGAAGGGTTTTCTTTGAGTTTTTTTTGTTTGTCTGTTTTTTGTTTAGTTTGTTCTAGGGAATTGTGCACATTTTTCAGTTGTTGTTTTGGTTTGGGTTGGTTTATTTTTCTTTATTCCTCTTGTTTTCTTCCTGAGGCTTTTTTGGCTGTGAATTTGTTAGGATTTATTTTTTTCCAGATAGGGAAGAAATGAAAACTACCAAAACTATTCAAGATATGAGTAAATAATACTGTATTCTGTTTTGCTTTCTGTCAGTATATTAATAATTCCTAAAATGCTCTATTTGTTCACTTTCTTGTACTCTTTTCTCAAGCATCTTCCAGTAAGCAGAGAAGCACTCCATCTAACTGATGGAGAGAGGGTAGAGAGCAGGATGAGCCTTTGATCTGTTACAGCATATTATGCACACTGAGACAGTGAAAATATAAATTATTACTAGCTATTTAAAATAGCTGAGATCACTGAGAAATAGTGGCATAGATAAATTCTGTGAGCCTATAGGAACTCCTTCACTTCAATTGCAACATTGACAAAGGGGAAACAAACATCTACATGGAACATTTTTGCTCCAGAAAAAAACCTGTTTATTGTGCTGACTATTTAAAAAGTGAGGCAGTAAACTTGTAAACAGAGAAAATTTCATATTGTTTTACAGTTTTATCCATGGAAACATGGATCATCAATAGAATGCTTGAAACAAGACAAGGAGGTTTTTTGCTTTATTAATTAAGCCTATGATCCAAAGAATTCCCCAAACTTAGACTTTCTAAATTGATGCAAGAAGTAAATAGTGAAAAATAGGAAAATTAGGAATCAACCATCTTATGTGCACATTAATTGTGCTATGCAAGTAAAGTCTTACCTCTATTCCTTCTTATAATAATGGGAAGGAGTTGGAGGGAGAAGATAGGTGCGGTGATAAGTGGTAAGTTAAACTTTAAATATGTAAAACACATATTGGTTTTAAATTGCCACTAAGACTAAAAAACTTTCTTTGTTCCTTTCTGAGATTAACGGAAACTCAGGACATACATAAGTCATGTGTTCATAGAAATCTCGGGCAGATACCCATTTAGGATAGAATATGCCATTCTAAGAACCACATCTTATAATAGAGAACATTATTTCCATTTCAGTTGTTCAGTTGTAATGGTATGGAACACTACTTGTCTGTAACCAAACTACATTATCAGTTTTATTATTTCAGGTAACTGAATTGTGTCATTGTTAAAACTCAGTTTGTCAAGATCTACAGTTTTGGTTCTGGATAATACTTAATTTTGCATGCCTTAAAGGCAATACTCTTTTGTACTCTGTTGCCAAGGTATCAAAAATCAGGCAGTAATGCTGTCCTATTAAGATGCCACATCCATTTAAGAAAACTTTCCATGATCAGACACCTTAAGGCATAGCAATCCATGTTGCATAAGAACATTTGATCTTCATCTACAAAATTATTTCTGGGTTTTTTTGGTTTTTCTGTTTGGTTTTTTTTCAAATGTTAACTGTTCTGTATTTGGACCACTGTTAATCTTGCAAACAGCCATGTTGAGGTTGTATGTCCTAATATGAGTTGTTCATAGTGTTTCTGTGCTATGAACTCAGACAAAGACATTTTCAGGAAAAATGAATGCAAAAATAGGCTGTTCTTAGAACATGTGTAAAGTAAGCTGATTTACAAAACTGCTAAATACATACTAGTTCCTACCTTGGTTGTTGTGGGTTTCCTTATATTTATCTATGCAAATATTTAGAGAATGTAATTAGACACCTGGAAGGAGGTGTAAGAAAATAGGAATGCTTCAAATCCTCTCACTACTGAATAATCATTACTTGTGATTTCAGAAGGTCCACAAGAAATTAGATTTTAAAGGTGAAATATGATATTTATTTATCTATTAACTTTGACAAGACATAATTTGTCACACATCCTATTTAATACAGGCAATGAACTTCCTACTGCAAAAACTTTAATTTTATTCATAGAATTGTTTAGATAGGAAAAGGCTGACATTGAGTCCAACCATAAACTGAGCACTGCCAATTCTACCAGTGACCATGTCCCTAAATGCCACATCTACATACCTTTTAAATACCACTAGGGATGGTGACTCCACCACTTCTTAGAGTAGCCTATTCCGTTGCTTGACAACCTTTTCTATGAAGAATTTTTTTCCTATTTTTTCCTAATCTAGACCTCCCCTGGTGCAACTTGCGGTCATTTCCTCTCTTCCTGTCACTTGTTACTTGTGAGAAGAGACCTACCATTTCAGGTAGTTGCAGAGAGTGATGGGGTCCCCCACTGAGCTTCCTTTTCTCCAGGCTAAACAATCCCAGCTCTCGCAGCTGTTCCTTATCAGACTTGTGCTCCAGACCCTTCCCCAGCTCCTTTGCCCTTCTCTGGACTCGCTCCAGCCCCTCCATGTCCTTCTTGTAGTGAAGGGCCCAGACCTGGACACTGGATTTGAGGTGTGGCCTCACCAGTGCCGAGTACAGAAGGGCAATCAGTGCCCTGGTCCTGCTGGCCACGCTACTGCAGGTACAGGCCAGGATGCCATTGCCCTTTCTAGGCACACATATGGCTCATGTTCTACCAGCACTGAAATTGCAACGTACTGAAGTAATAAATTTTTCACCTTCTATATTTTGTTCACATCAAGGATCATCATTTCCTAAGAGATCCTAGCATAATATACTTAATGACACCACATCCCTTTTGAAAAGAGTTTTCTTCTCCTTCATCCTATTGTCCTTTTCTTAGGCCCGATGCCTGCAACAGTGCAGGAATTTTCAAGGTTTTTTTTGTGAACCCCAAGAAATAATCTGTGATTTATGAAGATAAAAGTGGGCCAGATTTTTAAGCAAGCTTTCTCCGTAGATTTAGAATTCTACCATTTTCTCTCATCTGTAGCTTTTACTGACAATCATTTTATTTATACTTCCAAACTGTTAACAAAAATAACATGCTGAAAATGGATTTATGATTAGCCTGCCAGGATGCTCTGGCTGAATAATGATTCCCTACATGCTTCAATTTTCAGATCTATTTCTTAGATTAAAAAATAACTATTAAACATATATATCATTTTATGGTGATTATGCTCATTGTTTTCAATCAGAATGTTGCATAGTGCTTAACTAAATACTTCATAAGCCAAGACAAGTACGTAGAAATGTTGAAGAAAAGAAATTGTAATTCAGTGAAGCAAAGCATCAAATTTGTCCTCTATGCTTAAAAATGTGGTGACTGGCATTGTAGAACATTATTTTTTAATTCCCTCTGAAAATCAACTTATATTGGTTTTTCATTGCCTCAATATCAGGCACATAGATTCCAGTTAAATCATACTATTAATTGTTTCCCTAGTATTTTGCAGCTCATCAGATTAATGTCTCATTTGTAAAAATAATCTTTACCTGATTTTAATATCTGTGGACGAGGAACATTTATTTTAACTATTATAGTAAGAGTTCATTAAGAGGAAGATGAGCTTCTGATGTTTAGGGGAAAGATTTAATATTTACTGGACTATGTAGTTATTATGTACACGTAATTACTTTTACAAGTCTCTTCTGGAGAGTGCTGAATATGAAGCAGATTCATATGGTTTGCCGCTCACCAACCTTTGTATGGAAACACAGATATTTATTGTCCACTGTACTTCATGTACATTTAGCTCTTTCATCCGATGCTGTGCTAGGCCCCAAGAAATCAGCTGTCTACCCCTTTCTATGGAAATCTGCCTTCCAGCAGCCTGAGCACCTGCTCCCTGACAGAAGCTGTGTGCTAATCAGCTTGTCGTTACAAAGGCCACAGAGGTCACAGCGCAATTCTCTGCCGCGGTTAACACGAGGGATCGCTGCTGGGAAAGGCACTTGTCCCAGGTAGTCACAGTGCAGTGCCTGCTAGAAAAAGGCACAGCAGTTCAAGATGCTGGACAGAAGAAGATCACACTGATCCAGACATTTAACATAAAAGGAGAACTGGATGAAGAATTACTGACTGGATAGACCCCTTTTCAGATGAAAATCAGAGAATGTGTCAAATGTCTCACCAGCATCACTGAAAATATTGTAAGGGGTCCTCTGGCAGCTACTGGAGAAACCAGAGAAACTAGAATTATCTCTGCAAGATCTTATCAGTGAGAAGTTTGTGGCCTGTATGGATGTTACAAATTAGCTGAGCACACAGAAATATGTTCCATTTCTTTAGTCCTTTTTGAAGAAATTGGGAAACAAAGGGGAATGTAGAGGGCAAAACATAATAATCTATTAAAAAATAGGTTAGCTACTGCCTCTGAATTGAACATCATGTATTTTATTTATAACTTTGGCCTTTTAATGCTGCTAAATATTTTAATGTATTCTTAGTAAGCCTCCATATTTGTGATATTTGGAAGGTGGCTAAAGTAGTTAAAATGATATGCTATTTTCATTATTTTATCAGTAAGACTTGTTTTGAATTTGAGTTCTACCAAAGCATCTAAAAATTGTTCCTTGATGCAGAGATTTACCTTTTCCCACAGTGAAGTATTCTGCCTCTTTCACATGGTCTTGTCTTGACAATAAAAGGAAGAAAATCTTTAATAGGAAACAAGAAGTTTTTTTAAAAAATAAAAAGTTGTTATTTGGCATAGTTTTCTGTAAGGAAGTCCATTAGGAGACTTCTTTTTTCATTTTAGTGTAGCAGAACTTGAATTGTGTCTTGATGGGCTATTCTAAACTTGGCTAACAGCAGATGATTCCTTTGCTTGTTGAGACTTTCACAGGTTCATTAGCTGTGGAAGTTAGCATTGGTCAAGGTTCTATTTTTTCATGGTTAGACCTCCAGAGTAAAAAATTTTCAAGAAAAATTACATCTATCAGCATAAGGGAATGCTCTAATCTCACACATAAAATGAGTTGCTGTTTTAAATCACTTCTGAACTTTTGTGTATAAAAACTGGCTTTTTACTTTTTTTTAGCTAGTGTGTGTTTGTATGTGCTTATGCAGTAATTGAACACGTAACATTTACTTGGAGAACCTGTGGTCTTTGAAAATAAATGGGTGTGTAGAGTGAGTGAGAACAAAAATGTGTGTAATTATTTTTAATATGGATTATTCAAAGAATTTGGGGCTTTCCGTTGGTGAGAAAGGAGACATATTTCCAATTTCCTCCTATTGCATTACTAGTTGGGTAATGCTGGGAGCTAAAATTAGGCAGAGGAAGCGGCAGGGACATGGGAGGGTTTTCCTTTCATTTGATATCTGAGAGAGAACAGAGGCAACCAGGGTTTCAATTTTGTTTGTTTGCTTGCTTTGCATACTTTAGAAGCTAAAAAACCACAATAACTTCTTGATGTTAAGCACTAAATTTGAAATCACCAAAAAAAGAAAAAAAATACTGATTAGGACTTCACACAGCCAAGTGAATATATCGCTTCAAGTGTAACTATAAGTGAACAATTATATGCTGTTACCATTCTTTTCATTTGGCATTTTGTGTACCACTCTCTGAGAAATTAGAAGCTAAGAGAAATGCAGCACTACTTGGCATATAAACCGTAAATACATACTCTAATATAACTTCATTTCCTGTGCAAAAGAAAAAAGAGAAATTATTCCTCTTTTGTACATTACATGCATTATAGATGGCAATATAGCTGATAAAATATTCCAGTTTTAACAACAGCATACAAACCCAAACGCTGTCATCCAGAGGCTGGAAGTGCTTTAGAAAGATAGACAAGCATTTTATTTCCATTTTGAACACGAGTGAGCAAAGACCAAATGTGTTAAGCAGTCCATGTAACGTCACATGAGTCAGTCACAGAGTCTGGATTTGTGACTTCTAAACACTCGCTGATTCATTAGTGCATGGATTACTTGTCAGTGTCCTGAGCTTCTAAGGTATTCATCCTTTCCCTACCACTCTACACCTCCAATTTTTATGCTGTAATCCTACCAATTTTCTTGATCCTGCAGTGTGACATTTCAACTTTCAGATTAAAAGTCTTTTAATACAGGATTATGAAGTGGTTCTTGCTGATTTAGCTCTTTTCTGCTCTTATTAGACCAGTGGTTTTATTAAAAATATATGTTTGGAATAAATCTTTCTTTTCATAGCTATGATTGTTCTTTACACTGTCCTAATCTGTGCTAGATTGCTGCTGAGTTACCCTCTTTCAGAGGTGTCTGTTTCTCAAATACTGACCCTATGTTTATATAAAGTTTAGAAATCTTTTAATATGCAACTTTTTATAAGTTACATCTGAGAGAGATATTATTTTTCAAAGGTAGAGTCATTTCAGCAGAGAATTTTAAAAACTCATTTGTCACTTGTTCATTCTTTATTTTATTCTTTATTCCAAATGAACACGTTACCTTTCTCATAACCTAAAGTCGAAGAACAACCAAAAACTATAAAGACCACAAAAATTTTAATTATAATTTTCATCAAATACTAGATATAAAAAAGGGTTGCTATGAATAAAATGTCTGTTTGTGAGGCTGTACACGTTTTCAGATGAGCAAAGAGGGGTAGCAGTTACCAGGAAGTATTTTTAAACAGAAAGGAGATACAGAACACAGGAAGGCAAAGAAAAAAAATATTTTTATTAAAAAACCCAATGAATTACATTGAATGTAATGAAGTTTATATTTTTAAATCAAACTTGTGATAATTTTTTTATCAAGAGAAATGTTAGTAAAATGAAATAGCTTTTTCAGTGCATTTTTAAAAAACAATATAAATATTATGAAACAGTACATTAATTATGACTGGAACAGAAAAACTGTTTCAAAATAAAGATATTAGCACCCATTGCAAGGAGATTCACTACATCATTATTTTTAAAATTATTTTTAATTGCCTGCCTATTGGACTTATAATGAGATGGTGGGCTTACCCTTTGGTATTATGGACAAGTAGAAGCAGCAATGTTTATAAGATAGGGTCAGTTGCATAAATGATCATGCTGAAAACTGTTAATCATGACAACTCCTGCACTTTCAGAACCATTTAGAAAGAAATTAAAATGTAATCAATAAACCAACAGAATAGAGGGTCTAGTGTACTTGCAGAGAATTGCTAAACCATTGACAGTTTCTATAACACTTCTAATGTGAAGCGGCACCTGAACAGGATGCAAACTCTGAAAATATGGAAGGGAATCCCTAATGGAATGTATCCTTGAGAAGTGATCTTAACTTCAATAGTAATTGTCAATAAAGTGAGCCGACATTCAGTAACTAATTGTAGTGTCTTTTGCTATTTCTACATCCATATCTACTGCCTTTATTCTTTGTTATATGGTAAATTTAGGATTCTTTTAAAGCCTTCTGTGTATTTAAGACAAATAAACTGAAAAAAGAAAGGGTTATACACTGACAGGTAGAAACCAATGCTGCAAACGAGGCTGTAGGTATGATCATTATACTTACTTGTGGAGACAGGAGGCAGAATTTCACTGCATTGATTCAATTTAGTAATTTACATTTTTTTAAGATGCATTCCCTAATGTTTATAACTTACATATCATATTCCTTCGGAAACAGCCTCAGTTATGAATCTTCATATTATTGAAATGCTTTCTATGTTCACATATTGTAAGTTCCCTGAGTAGGTAGATATTGGGATTTAACACTCCATGTCTCAAAACAGGATCACAACTGAAGTAAATTTTCTGGAAGAGTCTGAAGAGACATCTGGATGACAGTGAAAAAGCAGAGTAATGATTACTTCATTCCTTTGCATAATGCAAAATCATTAATTGAATAAAATCAGGGAATTACCAGCTGCTGATATTACTGACTAATGCCTCTTACTGTAATATATAATGAAGATCCATTAGGGTTAATGATCTCTATAGAGCTCACATATTGGAGTTTAGAGAATTTCTCCTTAGAAAACATTACCTATTGACAACCACAGAGTCATTCTGGATTAGTGAAGAACAAAGACAAGGATGTGCCCCATTTACATGAACCCATTTGTCTTTCCTGTCTGACATGTCCCCAAAAACATTTCATTTTCCATTGTTCAAGCCTCTGTTTTCCTGAATGGGCTCTAACTAGCTTATGGTTTCTGCCAGCATGAGATATAGGGCCACTGAGCAGACAGTGACCCCAAGGAGGGATTAGTCTGTGTGTTACAGAACAAACACCCTGTGAGAATGCAGGAGCAGAGAGTAGAAACTGGCATCATATGCAGTACAGAAAATTTGGTACCATCTTTGCTTCAACATATTAAAGTAAAAAGCTCAAGTTAGTTCTCAGCTTTGTACTGAGAACAAAATTCTCTTTGTGACCAAATGTTCAACTAAGTAGGAGGATTTTGTTCACAATGTCAAATATCTCCACATATACACACATAGGTATCTACAAAATGTTTAAACAGAAATCTCCTACCACTTCACATTTTTCAAATTTCTTTACACTATGGGTTGATATAGAACCTTTAGATTGGTTTCTTGAACTATCTACAAATTCCAAATTTCACTGTTAAGAATGCCACCTTCCTTTTACTATGAACCTTCATAAAATCACCTTTGACTATGAACTGCACACTCAAACACATTGAATAGTGAATCTCTATTCCAAAAGGACTCTGATGAGCTGCATAGATTTATCTTTTTATGCAGCATAAAGTATTAACATAAATAAATTATAAACAGCTGCTAATTCTAAATGCTTGCAGTACATAGGTTCAAGTCTTCTCTGACTTGAGAAACACTGCTGAAGAGCATACAGAAGGTGACTTGGAACTTCAAACATAAGAAAGTGACCAAGTAACATGTCATGGACTCAGGAGAAAACAGAAAAAGGAGTTGGGGTAGGATGATTCATTTGCTGCTAGGTCAGTCACTCATTTCAATTATCTTATATATTAAAATCATTATTTGTGCTTAAATCTAAATAATTTGCTATTGAAAGTATGGAAAATTTTTAAAGCATGGCTTGATGAAGATGGACACAGCATGTCTGGGATGTGTACTTCAAGAGTCACCTATTTCCAAGAGCACTGATAGAAATGTTTGTTTCTATAAGCTAAAGGAGTGTCATATATTCCTTTCATTTACCAAAATGTGAAAGCCTTCCTATTTCACTTGTGATTTCTCCAAGGAATAAAACAACAATCCCTAACTCCTCCTTAGTATATAAGACATTATTCTCAGGTACATCTAATGAATTTAGGGGAACAAATCCTGAAGTGATTCAGCAGAACTTATGATGCTGAGAGTCCAATCTCAGACCCTAATTAGGAAAGATAGAAGATTTGAAAGAGAAAGCAAATTGACCTCTTAAAGTTGCTGTAAGCTGTCAGCACAAACACAAACACAACTAGTGGCAGCAAAAAACTGTACATATTGAAGGTTTTAAAATAGTAAGATACGGATGCCTATATGTCACACATTGAAGAAAAAAAATTTTAAAAGCATGCAAAGGTAATGACTTCTTCATTTCAAATGATATGGAGAAATCTAGGTTCTAAAGAGTCACCATATACTTAACGTCCCTAAAGGAAGGTGACTGAAAATTGCTCTGTCTGAAAAGAAAAATAATGACATAAGTATAAAAGTAAAGATTCATTTATCTCTTTTGACACCCTACCTTTGTTTGTGAACCCTAAAAACACCTAAAAAATGAAAAAAATGAAATCCCACTGTCATCAACAACAACAAAAAAATTAAATAGGAATTGTGTCTGTTCTTGTCTTAAAAGCTAATTGAGTACTAAAATAAGTCAATTTTTTCTAATCTTAAATAACAAGAACTCTCAGTTACTACATTAAATACAAATTTAGTGCTTCCCAATAGTGGATCCGGAGGAAGGGAAAGGAAGGGCACCACTAGTAACCTCCAGCTATCCATCTTTTTCAGCCAATAATATAATTTCCAAAAAAACCAAATAAACATCAAACACCATTGTTGTAATGCTGCAGAGATTCAAGATTATATCCTTATCATTATGTCAAAGGAATGTTCCTAAATTTGTTGATAATTGCAGGCTTGCAATGCACTTTACAATGCAATGGAAGAAATAGGATGAAGTAAGACTAGGGCACTGTCTCTATTCTCAATTGCAATCTAGTTGAAAATACAGATTCTAGTATATTTAAAAAAAAGTCACCACATCCGTCAGTGTGGGAGACAAAATAAGATCATCTAGACCCCTTGATGAGGGGAGAATCCATATCTATCTTCATTCCAACATTGTATAAACCCATTGGATAAATTGGATTGGAGTGTGCAGAAGGCAGCTTGACTCCAATTCATGCATGAGAGATAAATTGTATTCCGTCAGTCTTCTCCCACGTTATTGTTTCCTAACCAAGATAAAATGACCCCCCTAATTAAAGGACTGCCTGACTCATTGAAGGTTTCTGTGACTCAGTTGCAAGATAGACTTCAAGCTGCTTGTGTGGGAGGGCAGCGAGCTGGACCTCATCTTATGTGGGGGGAAATAGCAGAGGAGCTACCAATTTATGGCTGACAGATGGGATTTGTTGCAACTGAAGTGAACAATCATACTGCTGTCCAAAGGGTGGAACTCAGAGAAAATGCTTCTTGGTTCAGAGATTGGAACCAGGGAGTTGAATCCTCAAGGAACCACCTATGGAAGGAGGGATTGGAGAAGGGAACTGGTGGATAAACAACCACTCCAGAACTTACAAATTCTAATGAAAATGTGGGAAAAAAGGGATAGGAGTTCCCAGAAGAGACTGTCCTTGCTCAAAACCCCACAGCCATTAGGTGGTTCCTACAGTCCCATTAGTGAAGCTGTATGTAGCTGTTTCTGAGATGCTGGGAAACCCTCAATGCTGTCCCCAGTAGGTGAGCCAGGGTACAGCCAATGAAAAGACCTTAGAAGGCTCACTGAAAATAAAGATGGGCATACATTGCTAACGTTTCCCTGGGTTCTTTGTGATCCTCAGTCACCTTTTTAGTAGTCACAGCAGCCTTCCTCTGCCTTGAATGAGGAAACTACCAAATGAAGTGGGATAGTCCCTGAAAAACAGATACATTTTACTGATGGTTTTGGGTGCTCTAAGCCACAGCAGATAGCTCAAATAAAATGTTGGTTGCCTGGTGATAAACCCACTGAGACCATGATGGTATTGGTTTCTTTCCCTTTGAATATTATGGGATTTGGTCTCCTGAAGGGAAAATCCTGGATGTATCCTTAGGCAAAGGAATAGAATTTCAGTTCCTCTGTGATCTCAATAAGGCTTTTGCTAATTGCTCCTGCACTACCACTGTCAAGGTACTGAATGTAAAGCCTTATCCTCTGTGACTAGGGACCAGAGACGGAGTTTCTGGAGTCATTTGAGAGTTAAAGGAGAGGAGAATTGTTGTTAAAAGCCACTCTTCCTATAATTCACCTCTGTGGCCTGTTAGTAAACTGAACGAGAGGTAAATTTGTAAATTGGATTGTGAATTTGATTGTGAGTACTGGTCCCTTTACTGCTGCGGCACCTAATATAGCCCAACTGACTTCCACCATTCAGGAGCAAGCACACCTGGTTTTAGCTCCAGCTGAGGTACAGGATATGGATTTAATGGTTCCCTTCAGAGAGGGAGATCAGGAATGTTTTACTCTCAGGTAGGAAGGAGTACAATACACATTTACTCATCTCCCACGGGGATATCAGCACTCACGCACTACAGCCCATCATGCCCGAGCTCTTGAGATGAAGGAAATGACCAGATGAGGATGTCAAGGTATATCAACATATGTTGATATATTGATGTATTGATGTATTGATGTATTGATTGGGGCTGCTGATATTACCGAAGTGGGAGAGACTCAAGGCAAAAGTAATTTGCCATGTGGAAAAAATAAATCTGCAGAGTATCAAGAGCATGGATGCAGACTCTTCTTGGTGGTGCCACACAACAGGACAAGAAGCAATGGATAGAAACTGGAACACGGGAGGTTTCACTTAACATAAGGAACAGGTTCTTTACTTTGGGGTGTCAGCACTGGAACAGATTGCCTAGGGAGACTATGGAGTGAATATCTCTTTTCCTGGAGATATTCAAAAGCTGTCCAGACACAATCCCAAGTAACAAGTTCTGGGTTTAGCAGGAAGACTGAACCTCCAGTGGTGTTTTCCAGATAGTTTTGATCCAGCAAGATCTACTGGACTAATAGCTTTCAAAATTTTCATCACTTCCCCATTCAATTCTACAGTGATAATTCTGTAACACAGTAATTACAAAGAAAACTGAGATAATTTTGTATTTTGGAGTCAATATTTTATCACAAAATTGCTACATATATGCACGTATAACATATATACCTAAATATACATTAGTGCACATATAGACAAATATACATAAAAGGGATAAGAAAAATCTCTTATTTGCATTTTACAAAGTGCAGAAAACTCTATTTTGTTTGGTCTCTCTGCCCCTCTCTAAAAAGTTACTTCTTAAACAAGCCATAACACTGCTAAAAAGGTGGATGGAAGGAAAAGTCGTTTTGAAAAAAAACATTAAAACAAGGTCCCTTGAACAAGTACCAGACAGGAAAGAGATAATGCAGGACTTTGGGAATACATGGCAGTACTTAATCTTGAAATAAAATATTGGGGCTATATTTGGGGCTACAGAGATTTTGAAAATATTTCATGCCTTATTTGCTTTGAGAGTTATTTAGTCTCAATGAAGTATCAAAGATGAAATCATAATGATTTTATGGCAAATTGCCAGAATAATTGTATTTAACTACTTTGCATCTGGTTATTTGTCCTTTTTTGGTTGATTACTTTTGTAATGACTAGCCAGACAGGTCTGGAGCTGCAGATATTTGGGTAACAGCATACTCTGATTAAAACAACTTTCCTGCTTTGCTGTTTAAAAAAGTAAAAAAAAAAAAAAAACAACCAAAAAAACACAAAACCCAAACAAAACCAAAAAGAAAAACACCAGAAAAACAAACAAAAACCTCCCTACCAAATTCATAACTGAACACCACCATTACTGAAAGAAACAAAAAAACAAAATGAAAAAAGAAAAAAGTGATGATAATAATGATAAAACTTCCCAGAATAACTTTTCAGATGTGCCAAAATCACAGCCCCCTGCCAGATGATAGCCTCAGAACAATTAACCTAGCTGTGATAGATGAGTTTGATGAAATTTAGGTATTCAAACTGAAGAATATATACCTAAGATTGCTCATAAAACCTGACTTCCTAAACTATTATGTTTAGTTGTTTTATTCCACAGATTCTTGAAGATGCAAGAAATACAAAGTTAGAAATACAAAGTTACACTTTAGAAAGGTCCAACTTTGATGTAAAGCCTTAGAGCATAAATAAACCTTGTTGGTGAGTGTGGGGAAACAATAGTATGTTCTACACCTGTTGTGTAAATCGTAACCCCAAAAAAATACTTCAGTTCATCACATACAGGGCAACATTTTCAGAAATATCTATCTTGTAAAATCACATGAGCTCTCTTTCTTTTTTTTAAATAATTTTATTTTTCACTTTAATGGCTGTACCTTTCCTTATTTCCTTCTTTACTAAGAAAATATGAACTAATATCTATACATATATATAAAAAGAAATTAATATAGACTTAACAAAATTAAGCACAGAGTTTTTTAGAGGGTAATTTTTGAAAGACTGCCAAAAATATATATAATTTGTGCTATCCTTGCACAATTAAGGTGCTTAGTGAGTTTATAGAACCTTCCACTTTTAAAAAGTGGATGATGTGCTAATTCTACTGATTTGAAGTCTAGAGGCTGCCCTGTTTAAACTATGCAAATTACCAACCTAAAGCAATTACTCCATCTTATTGTCATCTCATCATTAATTCTCTGCAGGTTAAACAAATTTGGATTAATATTTGCAACTTCCACATTGCATCAGCAGCTCCTCCAGCATATTATCTTAAGACAAATTAATTAAGAAAAACTAGTATTATAGTTATGCATTTTTGAGAAGAAAAAAAGATTCTGATATTGCTACTGAGTTGTAATATACTGCCAAAGATATTAATGTATATCTCAAATATTTCAAGTCATTAATTTTAGGCTGATAACATCCATATTAATAATACAGATTAAAAAACACCCAAAGACATATAATTACATCAGGACTGTCTCCTAGACTTGCACACTCCTAGCTTTTGCATACTTATTTAGAGTTTTTTGTCCATGTATCACCTAATATATAAAAGCATGGGCATATGCCATGTTTGTTACAATTCAATCTACTTATTTGAAATGCTGACCATGTGTATCACAAGGAAAATATACACAGATAGAAATGAGATCCAAAATGTTGAAAGAAGAGAATAGACTGTAAGATTGCAGTGAGAACAGGATCTTTTGGCTAACAATCTGGCAGAGTATTTCTTCTCACTGTACACCTGTAGCAGCTGCGTGTCAATTTATTTATTCATATTCTCTTCATCTCCTCAGATCTAGCTTCCAAAGAGTCCGGATACTGTTTAGCTTAAAAAAAAAAAATAGATTGCACAGTCTGTGATAGTTCATTTTTACTAAATGGGATTGGAGAGAGCTGTAACTTTTGACAGAGAAACAGTGACAAGCCATGCCAGGTAGGCTGAAAGTCATGATATGTCAGCTGATACTGTGGCTGCCTGAAGAAGACATTGAACCAAAATTTAGGAGCACATGAGCTTCAGAACAGAGGGAACTATCTGGGTAGTAATTGCTGGACAAGGGGAAAATGCCATAGCCTTGCCTCTCTCTGTAATGCTGCAGTGCAGCCCACAGATGAGCAGCATTCAAGTAAAAAGCACTGGAAGAGTGATGGACTGAAGGATGTGAATTTCCTTCCTATCCTACTCATGCTCTTCTTAAAATGTGAATAAATGAATTGTATAATAGAGCTACTTGGATAACTTGTACCACACTCTGCTATCTATCTGTATTCTTTCCCGGACTCTCTCTTGAAATACAGAGTATACATTTTGATTTGTAAACTATCACTGGAAAAAATTATAGAGGACCTTTTTTTAAACTTCTGTGGCTTTTTATATTTCTCATGCACTCTGTCATCACCCACTATCTGCAACAGTGCTTCTAAGATTTCATTTAAAATCAGATTTTATACTAACATTTTCACAGATAAAAGACCTTTCGAAATTTCTAATAAGTAACATTGGCTTTGCTAAACTGAGTTCGTAAGAATATAATTTCTCAATATAATGAGAACCTTTAGAGAAAATACATGACATTTCAAGACAGATCTTTTACAGAATGTATTTGTACTAGTGACACCTCTTTTGGGTACTGAAACCACAGCTGCTCTGGCTTAGGACATTGATGTTTCTCCAATAAAATCTTTTTATCCTCATGTCAAGCAAAAAAGCAATTCCACAGACAGAACCCAGTTCATTCCCTACATTCTTTCTACTTACATATGACATTTTCCAGGCTACTAAATGGAAGCAGAAAATACATCTTTTATGATACAGTGCAAAAATAAACTAAAAGAGATGTCGGGAATCCTCATAAATCCACTTAGCTCCTAGATGGATGTAAAAAAGTGGCTTATTGAGTTAGAAGATGCTTCTGTGATGAGAAAATGAAGGAATCTTGTAGTTATCTGTGAGACCACCAAAATAAAACGTAGCAGAAATTCTTAATGTTAGTCTGAAATGCCACTGAGGGCTCACTTCATCTTGGTAGCATGATATTTTATATTCATTTTTACCCTCTGTCACACACAATTTATAACATTTCACATTGTAAAAAGTAATGTAAAAGTGCAGCAGCAATTTAACACAAAAAAAAATCCACTTCCTTAACTGTGGGTCACTTCACATATTTAAGCCTTCATTACAGAAAATTTGCCTTTGGCCATCATAGATAAAGAGGTTCATCCAGACACACTGATCCATTGAATAACAAATGGCAAAATAGAACAACCAGAGACCTTTATGACTGTGTATTCCAATAATTTTAGATTTCCCCTTCCCCAGAAAGGAAAAGGTTTAAATATATATGTAGAATTAAAACAGGAGATGATGTTGTCCCCTCACTCCCCTTCCTTTTAATCCTATTTTTGACATTATATAGACTGCAAAGTTGGAGACAGAAAGACAAGTCATTTGGCATACTTTCTTCTGCTAAAATGAGGAGTATTATACAATTTTATTCAGTCAATCATTGTGAGAATGCACTGGACATTGGACAATATGAATATAAATTTAAAACCTTCAGCTGTTGTAAGACAACTATTCAGTCACTTTACCACTTCAAACCTTTTAAAACTACTTAAATCATATTTCAGTATGATGCACGTAAGTTGTTTTGAGGTTTGCATGCCATATAATCCTTCAAATATTCTTCAAGCTGACCCAACAAAGATTCATTTAGAGAGGAAGTTTTATTTGTGCTTCCTTTAGGACTTGTTTCCATCCCAGATTTTTGAAAAAGCCTAGACTGGAGTCTGATCTTAATCAACAAAGAGCAAATTTAGTAGCACCAGTGACCCTACTCAAAAAAATAATTGCAACCAAGATGTAAACCAGCTTATTTCAATTGCGACAGAGTCAAGACCTTTATTTCAATTAATGTCTAAATAAAGGTTTGAGATTAGGATGAATCATTTTGAATTTAATTTTGGTCACTTACATCCCCAGAAAAGGACATCAGTATTTGCAAGATCAGCACTCCCTTACAGTAGCTCCCTGCATTTAATCTCAAATTCTTACAAGGACTGTAAAATGAAAACATTTCTTATTCATACTTTCAATTCAAAAATAGAACCTGTCCCAGGGCAATAAGCAAATTTTGCAAGTTCTTCAGATAAAGTTAACATTCCATTGCACATAGAAAGTAAATGTACAAATAATTTTTAGAAAGCTGTTCAAATACATTCAGTGTTTTTCTAGACCGTTACCATTTTATTCCATGACAAACTGGAGGTACAATCAAAGTGACAGAGCAAGTATTTTACAAATTTTTTGACTTTTTGAGATTTTTTTGGCTCACAGAACCATGCATATGATGCCACGGCTTTTTAAACAGAATTTTAACTGGATGAGGTATGGATTTCAGATAAAAAGTTAGCAACAACATTTGTTTCTAGAAATCTCTTTAGATATGTTTTCAGACATATAATAGGCATAGAAGGCTTATGAAATCACAAATACATAATTGTTCACCAACCAACTATTTTATTTTATGCAAAAATTTACCCTAACAATGAAGCAAAACCCCCTTTTTATTTCTGCTTCTACTCTTAGTTAATTCCACAATTGGTGAAATAAGAAATGTACCTATCTTAATTGGGGAGCTAATGTCAAAAGTGCAATCAAATTAAAAAGTAGAACACAGGTGGAACATTAAAACTCTCCTCAACCACCCACTGATAGAATAATTACTAGGCAAGTGCTGTTATTGTCGTTGTTGGGTGGGGATTTTTAATAAAATAAAAGTCTAAAACTTCAGGTGATTATTAAATTCCTACCTCTACAAGCCCTGCAACAGAGACGAGACAGATAATATTTCTGATCCATCTTTTGTTACTCTTTAGGTTAAAAATTTCTCTTAATCTCTACAACTTTATAAATTGAGGGGGAGTAGTGTTTAAGATATTTAATATTTTCCCTGGGAAAGGACATTGTTTCAAAGAAATGAATCTATCATGATTCAAATGGAAGAATATGTTTCAAAACATTCAGATGAGAAAACCAATTAAAGAAACACAATAAATACCAAACCACGTTGTTGTCCCATTCACTTAATTTCACAGCAGTACAATCCCATCATCTTTCATAGAATTTTTCCCAATTTACCATTGTCATAAGAAGGGTGGTGAATAAGAAGTGTGGTGAATAAGGTACTACAGTTCAGGCAGAATTATAATGCCCAGAGAATGGAATGGTGAATGAAACTGAAAGGATTCACAAAAGCATTACCAATGGAGAGAAACACTGTTCTTACCATGTTTTAATGTTTTTCTGTTTTCAGTTTTCGCTATCAAACACCATTGCAGTTAGGCGACAGGTACATTCAAAAAAATTGCAGCAGCACTAGCTAGAAAAATTAGGTTTTAAATTTAAGCCAAAATCAACTCTCTGTTTCCTTTTGTACAGTCATTGATATCTATAAGCAAAAGAAAGTTAGTAGTAGTTTTTCTACTAACTTATTTCTAAAAGTATGATACAGTAAAAAATAAATATAATGTATGGACTGTTTCTTATATAATAGCAGGCCTTAATGACTTCAAAACATGTTCTAGCACTGCTTTAGTTGACCTGAAATTGAAGGAGGGTCTGAGTAAAAAGAATATTAGTCCAAGAAGTCTACCAAACTCATGACTGTGAGGAGGAAGTAAGTAAATTCTACAGTCTTGTACCTGAGAAGCATTATATCTGAAACCTACATAGATTTGGATTATTCATGCAAAATATGAACAGACAGAGAAGTTCCTAGTTGTTTTCTATTTAATAACTCTTTTTTGTTTTCTTGGAATAAAAATTTGTTGAGAGTAGATGTCTGTTGTGATTTAAGCCCAGCCAGAAGCCAAGCACCAAACAGTCACTCACTGTTGAGTCCCCCCACCAGTGAGACTGGGGAGAGAATCAGAAGGGTAGAAGTTAGAAAACTCATGGGATGAGATAAAGATGAAAGAAATGATGCACACAAGCAAAGAAAAATGAGGAAAATATTCACTGTTTCCCATGGGCAGGCAGGTGCATCTTCAGGTAAGTAGGACCCCATCATGTACAAAAGTGACTTGGGAAGACAAACATCATCACTCCAAACATCCCCCATTTCCTCCTTCTTCCCCCTAGCTTTATATGCTCTTCCAGCATATGTAAATTTTTCAGGATAAAGTCATTAATGAATTTTGTCACATTGCTGCATATCCTGTCCAGAGTATAATAAAATATGTTAAAATACAAAAGAATCAGACACTTGGGTGTATTACACCTTCTTCACCAACTTCTTAGAATTAACCCTATAGCAAGATTATTTCTCTATATGGTCTCTATATGAGGAAAAGAGCAAATAGGAAAATAATAGGAAAAGCTATGAATAACACAAACATTTTATGTGCTTCTTTATGTTTTCACTTTAGAAGCTACACAGGACAGAAAGCTTCATGGGCTTTGTAGGTACTTCTGAGCTGCTTATAAATAAAAGATGTGCAGCTCCTACTGGAGTCCAAATCATAGTAAGGACTATCATGAAGGTCACTGTGTACTTTCTCAAGCGATGTCTCTCTTATTACAAGATCCTTACTCAGAATACATTCCCCAAAACACTAGTTAAAAAATGGTAAGGAAAACTTCCACAAATTAAAGAATTGCTACTCTCTTTTTGTGCAAAATCCCACTGTGAGATGTCTCATCTGTCTGTCTTAGTTTCCCTACATGCAAAACATCGATAGCCTCACCAGGTGCATGAGGGGAGAGTACGGTGATAGATAGTTAGTTAATATTCCTGAAACACTATCTATGTGTTAAAATATTCTAAGATAAATGAAAGTAAATGGAAGAAGATGTCAATTGTCATAACAGAAAAATGTCATGGTTTTGAACCCACAGTTGAATCTATTTGTTTACACTTTGTACTGTAGGATATACAACTATGTTGCAACATTTGATACTGAGACTGCTCTTTTAAATTAGTGAAGTCCAGAGGTACCAAGCAATATTATGCCATTTGTCAGTACAATGCAGATTAGAATTGTGCAAGTCAAGTCACGCTGTGAAAATTTGCATGAGTCACATACTCTGTCGAGTTTTAAATTCACTCTGTCTTCTCAGGCAAAAGTCTTGACATTGTCACTGCAAGTTAGCACACCAAAAATATTAATAATGCTGAAATAGCTATAGTCGAAATAGCATAAAAACGGTAAAGTGTGTGAAGAGATAGTCAGAAAATAATGGGAAATATTTTGTTGAAGAAATATTTATTAGACTTCTCCAGATATTATTGTGTCCCATTCTATAACTTCATCTCAAAGTGAAATACTGCAGAAGCTTGGAGTACAGCAGTCAGATTTGGAAATATCTCCAGAGGTAAGTAAAAAATAATTTAGAAATTAATCTAATTAGGAGGGGCCTTATAACCTGACTCAGTGCAGACCCATATGGAAAGATTAATAGAATTTAATGAATGTCAAAGAAAGCAGAGCCAGGCCAACTCACTATATTCATTCAGAAAATCAAGCTCAGTAAAAGCCTGAATAGAAAGAAATGTGAAACTTATCAATGTAAATATTTTATGTAATACCATTATGAAAGGCAGAGTTTTTTTCCAATATTGGTATCCTCGTCTTATTACAACCTCCTTTGCTCTCTCACTCTCTTTCAGAAAATGAAAGAAAAATATATACCACCCATAGTGATTTTTTTTCTATGCAAAAATCTTCTGATGCTTTCTAAATAGAGAACCTTTAGGCACCATTCTTAGAGGTGCACTACTTACATCTCCATCCTAGCCCCACTTTTAAGGGGACTGGATTGGGAGTGTGTCTGAGAGGGTAGTAGTGAGTACAGACCCACATTCATCCCAGCCTTACTTCCCATTGGTTTCCATATAATCATTCCCACTGGAGTGATTACAGGCATTACCTGCCTGAAAATGCCTAAAATAAGATTGTGCAGAGCCACTATTTAAGTAAGCATAAGGCTTGTGGCCAAACCCCACAGGAGGCAGCAACTTGGTCCTCCAGGTCCCAAGGATCTCTGTGGGGAAGCACTATTGACATCTGGTAGACAGGAGCAGCTTTGACTAATGGTGTTATGGGAAAGATCAAAACCATGACAAATTGTGTGTAAGGGTTTTATCATGTTTAGAAAATGTGTCACAAAGCGGAAGGAAGTATGGTTGTGGGATCCTGGAAAAGGCCGTGTGGCTATGAAAAGCAACAGGAGTGAGTCCAAAGTAAACAATCACCTAAAGAAAAGGAAATAGATTCGAGCCCCATGATTTGAGATTCAGAGGTTTGGAGGCAATTTTAAAAAGTAAAGAAAAAAAAAAAAAATTTATAGGAAGCCTGCATACTAGATATACTGTTGCTAGAAATTGAATAAGTAAATAGAACAAGGCTTTCACAAAGATCCCATAGTGACCTATAGCATTGTCAAAAGACATATAGAGCCAGATCAGGCAAGCAAAACCTCTAACAGGCAGTGCAGAGCAAAAGCAGCTCACATCACAAGATCAGCAACCCAAGAGAACAGGGGACAGTACTTGGGCAGCATCTGGAAAACACAACCTAGAACTGAGGTGCCGCTGCAGGAGGTGTCTGACACCCTCCTTACAAAACACAAGATGAGGATACTAGAGGAATAAATGCCATGGGGGAGGGAGTAAGGGGGTATGAGCTGCCAGTCTCACATAAAGTGTTCTTTTCCTTTCACAGAGCAGAGGAGGTGAACGCTGTGATTGCCAGTGCTGAGGAGGATGTTGTAGAGCAGATGCAATCCAACCTCTCCTGGCTGGTTTTGAACATCCCCAGCAGGCTTGCTCTTCTTGCAGATCAAGGGTCTTTATTGCCAGGCAAGCTGCAGTCAGGGAACTCTGCTCTTTCTATTCTGATCTATGAGCAAACTCAGAACTCGGCCACTTTGAGTCGTGCACCTGCCCACTCATTCTGGATCAGTAAGGGAATTTGCTGGGGATGCCATGATCTCACAGACAAAGGATGGACTTTTCTTTGAGCTACCATGACCAATACCAATTTTACAGAGAGGTAACTTTCCTAATCAGCTCCAAGTGAATCCATTGAGCCGCTTCTGTGAGTTACTGATGCTTATTTTAAACACATATTTTAAAAACCTCACACTCTAGCATAAGTGAAGAATACAGAAACTTAAATTACAATAAGGAAAAGACTGCAGTAAAATGGAAAGAAAGAAAATAGTGCAATTAACCTGAACATGGGGAGAGAATTTTGCCCTAGGGGAACTGCTGGAAGAAATTGAGAAGGAAATGTGATTATTCCTTTTAATTATATATTAACAAAGGGATATAGAGATAACTCAAGGGAAAAAATGCTCTGGGGTAAAGAAAAAAAATTTTTTTTTTTGTTTATTGTGAGCTTGCCCCCACTTCAAATTTCAATTCTAGACTCATACTTCACTCCCCACCAAAACCAAATAAAATACAACATGCACCTACTGGCACATTAATGACTTAAGATTGCTTTTGGTAATAGAAACTAAATATTCAGTTGAGTTAAATGAAGACATTAGATCTTCCTCAGGTACCCTAGTTCACTTTCAAAACATTTATATATGGAATATCAATAATTATTTTAATAATACTTTAAACTAAAAAAGAGTCCAATTTACCTAGGCAGTCAATATAATTTCATAGAGTCCATAGCCAAATAATCTTCTACTGTCAATTAACTAAACTAAATTAGAATTAATATTAAATTATATTATCATTAAAATTATGCTGTTACAAGCACTAAGTTGTAGAATTCTGCTTCCATCTTCTAGACATTATTACTCTTCAAGTGAAACAAGAATATTCATTACCATGAAAGATAAACTTTTAGAGCACAAAATGAAACAATTCTGACTTAAATTACACAATGTGAAGAACATGGAATATAGGAAATGTCCTGCTCTGGCTCCTAAAAAAAATGACCATTATTTTCTTTTATTCATTTCCCTGTGCTTATAGCATTACAACATTTTTACCAATCATTTCAGTACTTCTCTCTCTGAATTTTTCGCATAAAAAAAGAAAATAAGGATCTTGCACTTTAAATGTCTTAGCAATTTGCTTGGCAGCTCAAAAGAAAGATCTAAGTGAATGGTTTCTTTTGATATCTCTTGGTATTGTGTCACATCCAGCAGTGTGAAAAAGAAAGTAAATACAAGTTGTATATAAAGGAAAAAAAAAAAGATTTCTGGTATAGAATAAAAGAAAGTTTGACATTTTAACTTAGCATTTTGGGGGAAAATTAAATTACTAGATTCCAAATTTACTTCCACTGCAAAAAACAATTCTTTCTGGTGAGGAAAGCGTTTTTTTTTTTTTCTTCCTAGAGAAACTAAAAAGGTTTTAAACTGAAACCAGTATGTAGTATGTCAGCAATCAAAAAAATTATAAAAAACCCCGACACCATTCAATAAACCTACCATAATACAGCACTTTGGCATAACTATGGCCAGAGTGCCTGATTTTTAATCTCTTGATACTGGAAGCAAACTGATTGTTTAAAACAAGTTTTATTCTAAAGTTGCAGATATGCCAAGATCATGTAGGAGCAGCAATCTTTCTTTTTCTGTTTTTGAAACAGCTCTGCTGAGAACTCTTCAATAAAGATGTAGTTATTTTATTAAAATACTGCTTTTATACCGTGTATTTTGTGTGTTAAGTGAACAGAACTTCAAAGTTTTGGGGACACAATGGTATTTTTTCACTCCATTGAAACTGGTTTGGGTGATTTATTCTGAATAGAAACATTGCTCACTTGCACAACTTTTAAGGTTGCTGGAGTTTGGAATTAAACATATTGAACTGAATCACTTTCTTCCTTATTAGAGAGCTCCTCTCATTAGAAACAACCTCCACAAGAAATGACCAATCCCAATTTATTTAGGAATACTGAAAATCCTTGTCGTGTCAGGAATTACTCCAGAGTAAAGGCTGCATCCATGCTTCCATTATAACCAGATTTTATCACCTACTTCATTAATTTTTTTGCTAAAGAATTCATCTGAAGAGGAGAAACATAACTTTCTCACTTCATTCACTTTTGTAGTCACAGTTCTGTCAAACAGCTAACCTACAAATTAGAACTTAATAATGCAATTATTTTTGAATTACCATACAGACTAGTCATTGTTCAGTCCAGCCTAGAACCTCTGAAGGAAACCATTACTTAAGGATACTTAAGGAAAACAAAATAAAAATGCAGATACAGAATAATATTCCATGGTAGAACTACATTCATAAAGACTACAGAATTAGAAAAGAGGGGAATAGAAAACTGTTAATTGGAAATTAGCTTTCTTTCATGAAAAGATTTTTGTAAATTTTGTAAACAATCCTATCAAAAAAACTTGAACTGTAGACACAAAAAGATGGACCAATTATTTAGAAATGAGAAAGTACCTTAAGACCTGAAAAAAGACAGTCTATCTGATGACAGTGCCACTCAGATGATAATGGTAAATTTATTGCAAGTTTACACAGATAAATAAAGCTGATTAAATTTCTGACTTTCCAGTGGCAAACATATGACAAAAAAAGACAAAAAAAAAAAAAGATAGATAGATAGAATAAAAAATTCATGGACACAAAAATCTAAATCTATCTAAGAATCCAATTAAGTGCATTGGTATTTGTAAACAAAATAACCCCCATAAAACAATCCTTCCTTAAACCACAAATTATTTTTTCTGCTGAAAACTATTCATTGGGAACATTCATTGGCATGAACAGGATGAACAGGATTTGTTTTCTAATTCTAAGTCAACACAGATTTGGCATATGAACACGTTAAGTATTGTGGTGGAGGAATAATATGAGTAAAATATACTTTTCTGTGGCTGTGAGTCACTGGGAATTCCTCAAAGAAAAGGCAATTTCTAGATAGAAAATGGTTATTAGGGCAGAATCTAAATATATCACTGAACTGTACATATACTTGTTAATGCAGAGAATATATGTACCAGCCCACGTGTATGCACCAGATAATTATGAATGAGTATTTATCAACAAAAATAGCACTGTAGACAAGAGTAATGTGAAATATTTTTCTTCTGTCTGCCTTTGTTGTTTTCATCATTTAAGCATGTTATCACTTCCAGTTAAAGACCCAAAGAGATAAATTATAAGAATGGGACTTTTTTTATTTTCATTCAGCCATAATTGTTATTAATACAGTGTTCAGAGCTAAAACTAATCAGGAAGCTCCTTTCACACCATTATTCTTTACCATCCATTGAAACTTTGAGATAGAGTTCGCTAGGTCATGAAGTCACAATCTGAGAAACATTGGAAATAACAACCACACAATTCAAAATCATGTCAGATTTTCAAGAACATATGCTTTCCTAATATAGTATTTTCTTTTATTTTGAAAGTTAAATGCTTTGAAAGATTTTTTAATGAAGATGTGCAACATTTTATATAAAGTCTTTCTAAAATTTTATAATTGCAAGTACTTTTGAAGTGGTAAATGAACTGATTGATACATACCATGAAATATGTAATTTTGATTATCTGAAAGATTTGATCATTACTTTGTATGGAAAGAGTTGAATACAAAAAATCCATAAAAATTTACAAGTTACAATTTTGATGGATAGGCAGCCTGGAAACAAACAGCTGATCCAAAATCCCATCACTTACTTGGCATGGTCTTACTTGGAATGCTGTTACACTATGTATGTAAATGGAAGAAAATATTTGATTAGATTGGCAATATCATCTCTTATACAGAAAAGGAAAAAAAAAGAAAGACGAAGGTAGGATTTTTACTTTCATTTATCCTAATATAACAAACAGCAGTTTCTCTTTTGAAGAGCAAGAGAGAGGGAGATGGGAAATGACTAGTTAGTAATTCTTAATGACCCACCTTCAGCTATTATACTATTATAGTTAATTTGTTCCAAACCATTCCTCACACCAACATAAAATTCTCTGGATCAGATATTAAATTTTCCAGTATCCGAAAATGTTTATTTAATACAGAAGTTCAAGACAGATGAGGTTGCAAGGCTGCACTCTCATCCTGCACAGTACGGCATCGCACTGGTGTGTGGTAGAAGTCAAGCTGGAAACCAAACTGAAACATATGGAAAGAACTCAGGGAAACGACTTCGACACAGTCACCAAACAAGGTAGTAGGTGACCTGGGAAACAGAGCAACAACCCAAAAGTATGTGTAAAGAAGTTTCCCTCCATTTTCTTGACACCTCCAGCAGTTTGTAAGGAATTTTGGAACCATCTAGTAGAGCAGATGCCAGGAAAGCATGCAATTAATTCCATTTAATGAAATGAAGCATGCATTCATAAATCGGTTTAGATAATGTAACCTATTCACATGAAATCATGTAGTTTCAAGGTAAAAAGGTAAGACTGATTAATCAATGCTCATATTTTTATGAAATTGAAATGAACAATAGAATTTTTAAAAATATATTGAAAATATCAATAATTTTTGCTTGATATCTTTAATTCCAGACTATTAAGACAACCCAAGATTCAAGACAGAAATTTTAATTGCCCAATCACAGTAGGACAGAAACAAAGAATCAGTTTCTTCAAATAATGTCCAGCACTACCTTGAGCAGATAGTGTAATATGAGACACCAACTGCTCCTTATGACATAGGAGACACACAGGACAAAACAGAAAATTAAATCATTGTCTGTCTCCTCCTCCTTCTCCAGCAAGACCATTCGAGATTTTTGTATATTTTTTCGCTCCTGAAATTCTCACACTTTCGTGAATAGTGAGCTGCAGAGCAGGGGCAAAGCAATGCCAGTGATCTCATTAAATCCTCCTTTACCCAAGTCATGACAGATCAGCACAATATCTAAATCACTTTAATTCTCCCTACTGAGAGTCTGATAATAGAAAACTATGCTCATCTGCAAATTTCCTATACAGATGAAGACACACTGTAATTGACCGTGCGACCTCTGAAAAATTATGCTATTTCCACCTCTTACTTGTGACCCTCCCAAGTATCTATAATTCCACAGGGCTGTGTCAGCATAAAATGCATGAAACTGTATTGTGAAACTGTATTTTAAAACTGTGGCAACTTTCAGGCTTCCCTATGTGCTTTATAGAATATTTTTAAAATAAGAATGTACTAATATAAAGACATTCTTATAGACTCAAGGTTTTCCATGTACACATAGAAAAGTACATACACACCCCCATACAAGATCCCAAATTACTTTCCTGGGAAAAGCAAAGCAATTTCCTGGCAAAGTAATTTTCCTGGGAAAGTGAATTTGTCCCAATAAGAATGATTCCACCTGAGATGTGTCAATCACTGAAAAACTTAAAGTGCTTAAAAGTAGTTCAAGAATTGATCTGAAGAAAATAGAAACATAGGTCTCTTGTTCCTCGACTACAGCCAATCATTCAGGTTCATTATCCATTTAACACTAATGCCCAAAACAAGCTGTGAAACTGTTGGCCAGTGCTCTTCTGGAAGGCTGTTAAGAAAATGAAAAAAAACAAGTGTATAAAGTATTTTGATATTTAAAAACTCAAAACCCACCAAACTAAAAAACCTCCCAAAAAACCCAACCAAAGGAAAACTTTTAGGAAATGGCAAAAATACATCTTACTCTATGTAAATAAAGAATAGAACAAATTGTGTCAGTGGAGTCTGTAGATTCAAAATTTATCTCTGCCTCACTATGTCCCTGGTGAAAATCTCATTCAAGGATTTTCACTGATCACTTGAATCTCATAGGAGTTGAGGGGATGAATCATTTTTGAGAGACATTTTCACAACCTACCTAGAGATACAAGTGCCCCTCAGCCTAATTCTTGGATCAGAAACTGTTAATGTAGAACTGCTTGGTGCTGGACAATATTTTTTCCTGAGTCTCAAGTGGTTTTGTGGGGCAATGGATGACCTAATGCTGAAATTACTAATATAGCAATTATTTATGGAATGAGATTAGAATGACTCACAGAAAACAGCCTCAGCTACCAATCTTGGATAGTGTCTTATATTTAACTTGTCAAGTAGTAATTATATCAATTGAGATTTTCATGAGAAATTAAATAAAGGCATTTAACACTTTACTGGATGACAGGGGAAGAGCATATATATCATGCTGTGGCTCTGATTTAAAACAAAAACAAAAACAAACCAAAAAAAATCCAAAAATCAACAAAACAAAAACCCCAAAACCCGAAAAAAACCCCAAAAAACAAGAAAACAAAACCCGAAACCCAAAATCCAAAAACAAAACAAAACCAAACAAACAAAAAAACAAACAAACAAATAAACAAGCACAAATCCCTCGCCCAAAACAAAAAACTTCTTGCGTATTTTTAGATTTGCTTAAAATTTGGGTCTAAATATGTTTCTTAAAAGGATCTATTAAATGGGGGGAACTAGGAAGGTAGAATTTAGTCCCAAAAAAGCTGACATTCATCATTCATAGAATTCATCACACTCCTAAGAATACAGTTTTGTAGAAGCACTATGGAGTTGAACCAGAACCATACTGCTCACTGTGTTGTAAGAAAATAGGTTTACTTTCTTTAAATGTAACAATAGGAAGAGCAGACAGTGCACAGAAAATGAAGAAAAATAGTAAAAGAAGAGAAACACTCCCACTACACCCACCAAAAAAACCCAAAAAACAAAAAAACAAAAAAACCACAAAAACAAACAAAAAAACCCAAAAAACCCAATCCAAAACAAACAAACAAAAAAAAACCCAAAAAAATCACACACACACACACAAAACCAACCAACCAAACAAACAAAAAAAAAAACCAAGAAAAAGAAAAAGCCTGCAAGCCCCTAGAGGAGCATTTTGTACAAACAAAACCATCGCTCCCGTTTTTAACAATTCCTATTTTCCCATTAATAGCTCAAGCATAATTCAGCAAT
>JANRGV010000001.1:71292799-71303856 GCA_024734035.1 Alethe castanea
ACACACAAAAACAAACAAACAAACAAACAAAAAAAAAACCACCAAGAAAAAGAAAAAGCCTGTAAGCCTCTAGAGGAGCATTTTGTACAAGCAAAACCATCACTGCTGTTTTTAACAATTCCTATGTTCCCATTAATAGCTCAAGCATAATTCAGCAATGGATACACCCTCAAACCTGTTAACATCATCACTTTCAGCTATCATCTACAAGAGCCTTGGAAGACAGATTCTTTATAACTGGAAGCTACAAATATATTGAAAAAAGAATAATTAGACTCGATTTTCATCCCTAATTTTCCTGAAAAATCTGACATCTACTCTGGTAATAGGAAATATATAATAAAAATATATGACTCACTACTTCCTGTACATTTTAATATTTTCAATAATTTACGAACTAAAATCCTGTATATTTTTTAATAGTATATTTCAAAATAGTGCAAAAATGAAGTAAATTTTTATACATGTTTTCCTAGTAAGAAATTCTTGGCCTCTCTCCAAGGGCACACCTGAATGTGACTATGGGATGTGTGAACACTGGTATTTTCTGGACATTTTGTGTGTCAAAACTATTGGACATTTCCTCCTGAAGATCAACCCAGCAAAAATATTGAAACTTAAATAACCCAAAAGATTCTAAATCCAAATCCTTGAATTTCTTAAGATTACAAAACATTTTTCTTACCATATGAAGGCTGTTTATGTGCATCCCTCTAGATCAGAGCAGCAATGGCCTTCTTATTATAACTTCAAGCTATATTTTCCAAACTGAGATGACCATTTCATTTCAAAATTGTTGTCATTTATTTTAGCAGTGTTGGGAGGGGGGAAGGGGTGGTGTATTTTCCCCTCCAAAACTCCTTTACATAAGGAAAGACTAACAACAATCCAGAAAAAAACAACCATCTATGTTCTGAAATCATTAGGCTGTTTAATCACGAATTTCAAGATCTGTAACTAATGATTATTTATTATACAGAATAATGTTTGCCAGAATTTCAAATTGCAATAAATAAAGCCCTAAAGGTCACAAGTTTAATGATGTTTGCCTATGCAGCTTGCTTTTCATCATGAGCTTTAAATCGCCAAATAGTTTTCTGATGAATAGGAAGCCAGGCAAAAACAGCTGAACAGGAATAAAAAAACCCCAAAAGGCGACAAACAAGCCACAAGCCTTATACATGATCAGAGCTGACTCAGAATGAGATTCAAGGGCTACTGAAACATGAGTTAATAAAAGCAACAGGACTAATGCACTTTGTGATGCACACAGGCTGAAATTAAGACCAGAGTAGGAGGAAGGGAATTAACTGAGATCAAATGCAAGACTCTTCACTTTCCCTTTGGGAAAAATATAATTTGAAAGACTAGAACAGGAGGAGAGATGAAGAGAAGAAAGCAGTAAGGAAAAACAATTTTGAAAAAAGAGTGACAAGTATACCCCTTCTTAATAAGGATCAAGACCAGCCAAAAAATATAATTCTTTCTAGTTCAATTTAGTGCCAAAACAGTGCATAAAGAGAGCATTTGAATTATGAATAACCTATGAATAACATCAGTATCCTGAAAGTGAATTTTCTTGTCTTTTCAGAAAGCCCTCAAGAGACATCACACATATTCTGTAATATTACCCCAAATGGCAACATGACTTGTGGACTCAGCAAATGTGCACAGCTTGACGAGTCACATGATACCTCTGTAAAAAGGAGTGGAAAGAATGGAGAAAAAGAAAACAGGTACAGGCGACTGGCATGGACATCAAACAGCCTAATACTTGCAATACAGACAATGAAAAAGTAAGAACTTCCAGCTCAAAGCATCCTCTTCAGTGTAGGATCACATTTCTTTTTTAAAATTTTCAACTAAAAATAAAACTTCATGTCTACAATCATGATTAAAATCATGTCACATCAATTTAGCAATCAATCATTACAAGCTCCTAAAATCAGAATAATTGTCAGTAACTTTTTCTTTCCAGATGAAATAAAGTGATATAGTTCACTCTAGTCAGGTAAAGTTGAGTCACTCTAGTCAGGTAAAGTTGAGTGTTATGAGATTATAACTACTTGGACCTCTGAATTAAAATTTAAAAATTAAAGTGGATCTTTAAGTAAAAAAATATGGAACTAAAGAGCACACATTGACTAATCAAAGAATCTCAGAATGACAGAACAATTAGGGTTGGAAGGGACTTCTGGAGATCACCTAGTCCAACCCCTCTGACAGGGCAGGGTCACTTAAATGACAGAACAGGGACAGAGCTGCCCAAACCATATGCAAGACCAGAAGCATAAGGACTGTTCACAGCACCTCCAGGGCTGGACACTCATTTCATCTTGTGAGTGGAATTGGAGAGGCCCATTTGAGCTGGTCCAGCACTGGGCTGGACCAGAGCTCTTTGGCCCTCTCCAGGGCTCTTTTGATATACAGATCCTCAGCAGTAACATCTTGCCTGTGAGTGCTTACATGTATGGACCCCAGAGAATTTTACATAGACAGCTTAACCTGCACTTTCGGAAATGAAAATATAAACCAGCACACAATGCTTGAAAATTTCCAGTATCTGCTTGAAGTGTTTTCTACAATGTAAATAAATAACACTCTTTTTCTGCTTCTTTTGATTCCAAGTTCTTTTTATTCCCCTTAAAACAAATCAAGGATTTGATTATTTAAGCAAATTCCAACAGCAATTTTATGCAGTTCCTTTCCATCTCCAGTGAAGCACACCATGTCTGATATTAACATAGCCTTCTGTACAATAAAACATTATAAAAATTATGTTATCTTTTTCCCTTACTAAAACTGCTGCCATCACCAGCAGCCTTGAATCTGCCAATTGTAATTACAACTGTAGGATTTTATTGTCAAACACAGTCCCCAGATAAATCATTCTTGCCTTTTCAGTGATTCTGACTGATGTGCTGAGCGTGGAGTCATCTCTTAAAAGATGGAATGTATGGGGTAATGCAGATTCTCTTGCCTTTTTAAAGGCTATACAAAGCCTTTTTGCAAATGCATTTTTATTTTTAGTGCTTGTTTCTTATCTATGTGGCTTATTTTACATGAATCTGCACTGCTTTGCAGCAAATCAGATTCAAGTATATCATTTGTGAGCTACATACAAAGGCAACAACAAAAGCATTAATCTGTCCTTTTCAGCAGACTAGGTCTGAAGAAGCTCCTACAATCTAGCATTAACAAGCTATTTATTTCATTTACCTACTTAATGACTGAAGAAAAAAAAATGAAAATGATTATTGCTTGTTTGTTAATGAAAGGGTGCTGTGGTTAACCACCGGAAAAACTATTAAGCATCGTAAAATTGTCCTTGGAATTTGACACTTTTAATATCTCTGATGTGCCATACTGCCAATGCAATAGAAATAGAAGGATCAATAAAGGTTTCACCTAACTCCCAATTAGATAATTTTATGAATTTGGTGAAGAAAATAAAAGTTAACTTGAAAAGATAGTAATCTAAATATTAAAACATTTCAGATTATTGAACAGTGAAAGGTGACATGGCTTAAATTTTGCTATTTTATGATCAAAATTTAGCTGCCCTATAAAAACATGAACCTAATTATTTTTTGTATGTATTGCCTATGTTTTTGTCCACGTAGGAAACTTGCAGATCCTTGAAGGTCCTTGCTAGATTACCAATTAACTTCACAAAAACGGAAAACAAAAGAAAGATTTTTTTTTTAATAGATTTTGATACTTTCCTTGTTCTTTGTATTGAGAGCCTTGCAGAAGACACTGTACTGAGGAGCTGCTGACCTTGAAGAGTCCTTGTCTCCTCTACTTGTGCTCTGGGCTGGAGCAGGCTGTATGCAGCAGGAATAACCACTGCAGGGGAACCTGCTGGCATGCCCAGTGCCAGCCTGTGCTGCAACAGTAGGTGGTAGGGCAGAGGGAACATCCCAGCCTGTCAGGAAACTGATAGCTAGACAGCTTCCCAATATAACCTGTAAATTTTCATATGCTAGGGAACAGGAGAGTCTATGCAGATTAAGGGGTGCAGTGAAGTGATTCTGACTGGGGAGCTGCTGTACCTCAAGGAGTTGGTGATCCACATCACAGCTGACCTGAGGCCTGTGCTGTGCTGGGCCTCCTGTCCAGTGTGGCTTCAGGATGTGTGGTGTTGCAAGAACACCTTGGCTACAGGACAAACTCAGCCAGCTCATCATGATAGAAGAGCATGCAGGCACCTGCCCCTTGGTGCTGCAATTACACCACCTGTAAAACCTCACCTTTAACTAGCACTGCAAGAAGCCTTTATGAGAATGTCCTTTATGAATGGAGATGTTTGCTTGTAAGGAAATTATATATATAGCTCAAACGATCAGAAGGGATAAACCACTCTCCTTGGACAGGATCTCTTCAGCCTGCCAAGGATATCAGTCATGGTCTCTCTGATGATGTGTGAGCAGGAGGTTCCCAGCTTTGGAAGGGACACCAGATTTATTCCAATAGTTTTGTATAGAAGGCAGATTAAGAAAAAGAAAATAAGTTAGCCCTATATTATTAAAAAGGCTATTTTATTAGCTACTTCTTGTTAGCTCATGTCTCTCTCTCACAATACAACTCAGCATCCAAGGCTTAGAACTTTGACACAATATTTTTTTGCAAGGCTGACGATAAAAAGAACAAGGAAAACCTCAAAATCTAAAAAAATTCTAAGAACTTTGCTAGCAGATCACTACAAGTAGATTACATTTCTGACTATGGATGTCACTATCTTTCCCCCCAGATTTCCTCCTGCCCAAAAATTTTGGCTAACTTTTGACTACTCAATTCTCCACTGGTAAACTCTGCAATTAGCATTGGAAGCTTAGTCCTGCAAAGAACAAGGGCTGAAGCTATAATATGAACTTACTCTCACAGCAATCTGGAAAATCTGACATGAAGGTGTTTGGAACCAAAGTGGATGCCCCAGGTAAGAATTATACTTTTGAATAAGTAATTCAGAAAAGCACAAATGCTGGTAGTTGGCCAGATGTAACCTAGTTTAGCTGTAGGAAATGGTCAGGAAAGTGAGACTTTTGATTGACGTCCCTTTCCTAGGCTTGGTCTCTGTGTTTTGTACTACCTACAGACACTTCAACACGTAAAAACATCAGCGCTGAACTTGCTCTTTTGTAGATAGACATGCCTGGGGCACAGCAGGCAATTAGTTTTTTCCTTTCCAGATAAAGCCACAGTAGGGTTGAGAGTAAGTGAACAAATAGATTTTGCCCAAAATCTTGGTTTATGCATGCGATTGAAGCCAAACTGCTGGACAGCATTGGGATTAAGATGCTGCAGAGAAAGAAAACTTCAATTATAAATATGACTATGGATATAAGAAAGCTCACAGGTTTTAAGTATTTGGCACAATTTTGAACATCCAAATTGTGGACTTAAATAAAATGAAGGCATCTAAAACTCATTTAAAAAAACCAAAAAAAAACCCAAAAAAACAAACAAACAAAAAAAAACTCCTGTCACAGTTTTAAACATTAACATATAGAAAGAAAAGACCAGATGTGTTGAAAAGTACTTTAGCAAGTTATCAGTAAATATCAAGGTATCTCTGTGTGGATTACAGGTCCTGAGAACCTCCTGTTCTCCCATCTTTTATGTGTTTATATGCTATGTGTGATTAGACTAAAAATAGAAATTTTATGAAGCTTACATGTATTGTTTCCTAGAGTAAACAGCAAGATCTATGATTATGCTCACTGATTTCTCTGAGGAAGCTGACATACTAAAAACTGCAAAGCTAATTCATGGCAATAGATATTGCAATTTATAGATGAAACATCAGTGTAACTTGGAATATAGGAATATTTTGGAAGTTTATGAAGTTTATACACTGTCAATCAACTGAATGGATTTATGTTTTCTGTAAGCACTTCATTTCATGGCTCATTTTTGCAGGGCACTCTGGAAAAAAAAATCAGCATTTATATCTCGAGAAACTCATGAATAGTACACAAGAGATGAAAATGTAACCATAAAATTACTTTTGGCACTATTCTTACTGTCACCCTGGCCTCTCAGTTAGGGTTTGTTAGGGTTTTTTGCTCCCTTTGAGGTACGAGAACATTTATACAAGATATACAAAAATAAGCTGACATCAAATCTTCCCTTTGCATTGCTTGAGTAACATTCAATCCCTTGAAAAAGAACTGCAGATTGTGTTATGGAGGATGCTACAGAAGTGAAAGAAATTCTTAAAGTGATGGAAACATCATTTAGGAAACTTTGAAGCTCATTACAATTTCAAATCCAGAAACCCCTGCAAACCAGTATTCATTATCTTCAAAACATCTGTATTGCATACACCAATTTTATTCTGGTGTAAGACTTGCTTTTAGAAGAAAAAACCTACTTATTGGTGGAAAAATATTTTATTTTCCTTATCTATTTCAGATAAAAGTTGGTTTCTAGATAGCTCCATAGTTCAGCAAACATTTCAACCTATGTGCCTTTGCTCATGTGAAAAGTGCTGGTACTTGTTTTATTACCAAAGGAAACAAAATATTGTGGAAATGGGAAAAAACCCTGACTGTGGAAAAAGAGGGACTGAACAGAAGAATGTTTAGGTCTTCCTCAAAGTCCTTTCTTAGTAGAACAGCCAGACATAAATATAGATAGGACTGAAAATTTAAATTCAATATATAATATTAAATTAAATTCTGGTCTCTGACTAGATTAGGATTTACATCAATCTTTATTGATGACTCTGCATTAACAGAAATGTCCCACCTGTAATTTAATTTCTGAACAACGCCAGTATAGCCTTTCACATTTTGTTTTCTGTGTTGTCAACAATGCGATTTGTTTATGCCATGCAAGCTGCCTAAGTTTTTTACTTCTTACATTTCTGCACAGTTAAGACATTTGAACATATTCAGCCCTTCCTTATTCTAGGCCTCAGTGGATCCTAAAGCTTTCAAATAGCTTTCTAAAGAGTACAAATGTTTCACCATTCATTTGCACCAGTGCAAAACTACAGGCAACAGTATATTTAGAATAGAGTAAGAGGGTCTCTTCTCAAAATAACCCCACTGAAATATATGAAACACTAAGATAAAATAAAAACAACAGTAGAAGAGCTGATAAGGAGTGCAGTTCTATGAATTGTATCTATCTTGGGGATTTAAAGGAGATCCACAGTCTACAGCTGAGTGCAACAAAGGACAGAAGGTCAAAGAAGTAGAAGCTCTTTTAATGGGCCTTTGCTTTTGTGACAGAACTCATGGCCATAAAGTCAGGAAAGTTGTGGGCAGAGAATGTGAAGTGTTGAATAGCAAGAATGAGTCATCTGGGGGCAACATGATGGATCCCAACTCAAAAGCACAAGAGGAAGGAGGCAGTGTAATAGGCTGAAGGAACAGAAGAGAAACTGAAGACCTGCAACAGATCAAAGATGCCATAGTGTCTTCTCAAATAAAATTATCTTAATTACGTATAAAGAAAAATCTTTAAAAATGTATCAAAACAGAGATTCTTTTTTTAATATGTTAATAATGATTCTATTAATTACTTGACTTTTAGAGTGAGAATGGTACAAATAGGACAATAGCGAAAGTAGGACATCACTGTAGTGTAAAAGGAAAAAGTGACTTAGGAAGTCAGTCTCATTTAACTGCTGAAGTTTGAAAAAAAAATTTTCTAAAGATGCAGTGCTTTGCCTCACTACATACCTCCACTCCTTCATTCTGCAGATGTTTTGCTTTTATTCAGGAAGTTTTTCAAAAGTCGGGGAGCAGTATCAATGTTCCTAAATGCACAAACAAGAAAACAATTAAAAGTTGTTTTGAAGGGAAGAACCTGTACAATCACTGCAATGAGAAGGGACTCCTTCAGCTATACACTTCAGAGACTTTCATCATGTTAATAGTTCCTTAATCACATGCTTTAATTCAGGCACCTTTCTGAAATGCCTGAACATTAGGCAAGAAGAGTAACAAAGATTGCCTGTTCCTACCCTTTTAGAGGTGCATGTAGGATTTCAATACTTGTGGGAGGAAAATTTTCAGAGAGGGATCTGGCTAAACTACTCTAAAGAGGTTTTTATTTTTAACAGCAGTTTATAGTGCATATCAAATTTGATATATTCAAGTAACCCTTCTATGCTGCCTTTATTTCTTAAATAATACAACATCCTGGCTAAAGTCAGAAAGGGAATAATTTCTTTTACAGAACCACAGAGAAAATGGAATTTTCCTTCACAGATTTCAGCAAAAATTTGAAAAGGAAAGTTTATGACAATAAGAATATTATTCTGGTTCTGAGCAAGATCCTTGTTTACAAATAAAAATTGAGGGGAAAAAAATAAATAAATAACTGCAAATACTGCAATATCATGATAAAAAAGAATTTCCATAAAAACCTATCCCAGCTATAGCAAAGATTTAAAAAAACCCGGAAGTAGCAGACCTTTTTTTACTTTTCTATTAAGTACACAGTAGATATTAAAACGATAACTCATAATAAACTTAATAGCTAGTCTCAAGAAAGTATGAAAATAAAACAGCAGGAAATAGGAAATTATGCATGAAATAATATTATCTAAGCCTCCCAGTGCATCTGGATTTTATACCTAGATTGTATAGTATACTACCATAGATATTGTGGGCCTCTGGGCAATTTGCCCTGGACCTAACTAGGCTTCATCAGCTACCATAAGGATGTAAATTTTACCTTTTGTCTGTTTATTTTTTCCCACTACTTAGCAAGGGAATGGCACTAAAACTGTGGTGAGTGTGGTGTTGCAACACAGGACAGGGAGGAAATGGGTTTCCCCCCAGTCATTCTCAGACCTTAAGGTTTATAGGGTTGCTCCCCTTCTTCATTCTTGTCTGTGAAATGCCAATGCATTCAGGCTTTGCAGACTTCTTGGTTATCTGCTTTAAACAGCACCAATCCCTCTTCTTAAATTTCATTTGTCATAATTTTCCAGCCTAACTTCTCCCCTCTTCCCACCTCCACCACCCTTCTCCCATTTTCTCCCCCCAGCTCTTGTGCTTTCTACTTAATTCTTCACGTTCAAAAGATACATGAAGTGCAGAAGGCTTACATCAAGGGATGCTGTCAATTATATATTTACATCCAGGTACAGAGTTTGGAGATTGTTGCAAAAACATGTCATTCAAGTGTAACCTCATTTCTTACATAAAAGTAACCCAGCAATTTAAGTACCATTTGTTCACTTAGCCCTTTCTGTGTTTAAGGCTCTCCTTTTCAAAGAAGTCTTCAATATTTCTTGTCTATTACTGAAAACTACTTTTTTGAAATTAGGTTCAGGTTTAGACATCAAAGGTTTACTATCTCAGATGGCATGTGTCAAAGTTTTTTGAAAGCACTTAAAAAACTACTCTTTGCAATTATTTTCTCCTGAAAAAAAAAAATCAGCTTTATAAATGCCACTTCATACAGGAAATATTGGAAGATTACCACTGTTCTAGTCTTTCAGTGTTAAGCATATTTTGCAACACAGCCAAGTATGTCCCAAGTTAATGATGTCTTTCATTTTGTCCTGTAAGTAGGACATGGCAGACATCATTTAAAGCCATGGATAAGATGGTGAATTCCAGAAATCACAGTATTTGTAGAGCATTGAATAATCCTGAATTTGTAAGTTATACATGCGTGCACAATACCTCAGCATTAGAAACTCTGAAGTCTGAAGAGTTATGGGGCACTCATGTGCACATTAGGAATCATGACTAGCAAAATTGCTTGTTGAATTTTCAAAAGAAGTGTGTCAAAATCAGCAGTCTTAAAATTGGAACTGATGCCTTCCCACATTAACAATAGCCAATGCTATAAATCCTGCCCATATACAAAGACCTAGCTCTGATTACTTCTGCATTGAAGACATTTACAAAGCCTAGAAGTTTACCAAAAATTACTAATTGTTCAGTGTCTCAGCATTTGGATCACACAAATTAATTTCTTTACATTTATTTCTGGACACAATCATGTACACAAGCATGTATGGAACTACTAAGTTTTCACTGATAAAAATAAGGTTTTTTTTTAAAAAAAAACCTATGTAGTACTTTTTAAAGCAGGAAAATAAATGTGAGCAGCTATAAAACAGAAATACAAATAAAAGAACAAATTTAAGAAGCATCTTCCATTGCTCAGCATATCTGCAGATAAAACTAGAGGGTGGGACAAGGAGTAGATAATTTGAAATAATTTAAAAGGTTGAATCAGGTCCTCTGGCTCCCTGTACCTTTTCAAATCCCCTGCTATTGAATACGCACTCCAAAAGCTTTTCAGTCAACACTGCAATTAACACTATTTTACAGAGAATCTTTTCTGCAGATATTTGTTAAACTGTTCTTTTCTAGGGTATTTTTAGGCACTGCTATACTCAGGGGTATTTCCTCTTTAAAACTTGGAAAATCAAAAAAGTAGGTAAAGAATTTACCCTATACTATAATAAAGTTCTTACTCGTCCCTATTTTATCATTTGGAAATAAATATCAGTAGGAAGTATCAGTTACTCCACTGTTACCTGAAGAGTGGTGTTGATGGATAAGTGGCTCAAGCATTTAACTATCCACGTATGGACATATACATATCTCAAACTGTGATAGAAAATGACTTAATTTTTAAAAGGTAAACTCCAACATAAGTTTCTCAAACAGATAATATGCAAATAAGACGAACACTGAACTATTTATCATCAAAAGTATAATGTAGTTGGTTTAAACTAATCCAACTGCAATGTGACAAAATGTACTTGAGGAAGGAAAAATATTTTTTGACACAAACTGTCAGAAAAAACCTCAACAATGTGTCCAGTAAACTATGCTATGATGTATTTGAATTATTAAAATATTTTCTTCTTCCACAAAAACAAGCCTTACTTTAGGTATCCAAAATTATCTTTAGAGGTAGGAGGGTAGGGAAGTGTGGAGGAGATCCAGACTACCCTCTGCCTGTCTACCATGTGTAACACATAGTCAAACTTTCAAAATAATAAAATAAAATAAAATAAAATAAAATAAAATAAAATAAAATAAAATAAAATAAAATAAAATAAAATAAAA
>JANRGV010000001.1:71357532-71380678 GCA_024734035.1 Alethe castanea
CTGAAATAATTCAGGTCACAATAATCTACTTTCATTCTACAATACCATAATATGATGGGATTTTTTTTAGACATGGGAGATGCCATACATCTTAACTTTAATTTGGTTTTTGTCACTGCCTCAGATATGTTTTCTTAAGCAGTCATTGGATGTTTCAAGAACAAGCTAGACAAACATCAATCAGCAGTGACACAAATATAGATCATTCTAGTTTGGACATGGGCTCTTCCTCTGAAGCCACTTTCAAGTCTGTGATTTTAGGTAACATTGGCTTCCCATATTATTTGCTATTTACTTTTACTCCACTAGATTCTCACATTATTTATTCATTAATCATGTGCATTTAAACATCATTACTTCAGCTCCAAAATCCTGGTATTTAAAGTCCATGTAAAGACAAAAGTAAATGTTTTAAATGGTCTTTTAGTTGCTGAGCCATAGCAATCAGGAGAGTCAGAGTTGGGGTTTTTCTTGTTTTGTTCTGGGGTTTTTTCTTTGTTTTTTCTTTAGATTTGCATTAAAAATATTATGTCTTTATATAGGACTTTAAAAACACCTACATCAAAAGGAGTATATGAAATTAGGAAGAAATATTCTTACGCATTAATGAAACATCAAGCAAATATGATGCATTGATAACATCCAAGTTTCATACTCTTATGAAAAAGGGACAGGACTTCAAAAATTCAGCCATATGCTTAAAACAGAAATCTAACAACAGAAAGTTGTGAGGGAAAGGAAAATGAGAAATCAGACAGCTGGCTGTCAATTAACGTTCATGTCAAAGACAGAATTCTATGATTTTTCATACAAAATATAAGTCACTTGAAAAAACTTGTGGAAAGAGTTTAACTCTTTTGGGGGGAGTTATAAATTTATTGTTTTTCCAAGCATGGGAAGACTTAGAAACTATTCAAATTACTCATTTTGACCTTTAGTTACAGGAAGAATTTTTGATCAAGGAGATGAAATACCTCCTGTGTTGAATGTGTTTTGCTCCTGATGAGAGCATGGTAGCTAAAAGACATGTGATGCTTGCAAAAAATTTACTTTTAAGCCTGATTTGCTTTTCCAAGACCTCTTTTTATGTTGAAAAGCAGTTTCTTATTTACATCTGTTGTGTGTAACACCTGTAGTCACCACAAACAATGAAAAAGGACTTCTCTATGTCCTGCCTACGTGTCTTACCTTCTTCAAAGAACATTTCAAATACAGGCCTTTAGAGCCTTTCAAGAATGTTCTCATTGTCAGATTGACTTTCATTGTTTAGTTACTACAGAAAGACAGAATATATGTATGCTTTCTCATTACTAGGACATAATTATCACTGAATATCTGCAAGGACTGACTTTAAATGAGGTAAAAGTAGAGAAAGCTACTCTGTTTTCTGTTTATTTGGATTGACAACCTGAATTATATTACAAGTTGCATATACTCTACTGCCCAGACTAACAGGACAAAAAGCTATACACAATGGTCTTAAACTAAATTGAAAAGGACATTCCTGAAGTACATTTTGGACATTCAAAAGAAAATTCTGCAATGTTAGTACTGCCAAACTCATATTTTAATTGAGATTGATGTTAAACGAAGGGCTATTCAAAGGAAAAAACCTGCTGGCCTTGATCTGAACACTTTACTAGTATGAAAACATGGAGAAATTCCAATCTCCTTACCCAACAGTACAACCTTCACATTGCCAGGGTAGCTCAGGCAAGAAGCACACACCCTGCCAGTTTGTTTTGGGAGAGGGCTGAAGGGCACCAGCAGCCAGTGCCTTCTGGATGGGATACACTGCTTGCCAGCAGAGACATATGCTTGTGGTGATTGGCTCAAATCAAAACTGGGGGGTGACAGGTACTGGCATGCCAGCAGGCACTGTCATGAGCTGTCTTTGAGACTAAGAGCCAACATGTCCCTGCTGTCCTCTAACCTGAGTATAGGAATAGTACCTGGTCAAGATGCTTGCTGAGCCAAGAGTAAAGATTTTGACCAATAAGTAATATAATTTTTTCTCTCCACATTGGCCCAAGCTATAAATCATCATGTAATCTTTCAGGGAGAATAAAAAAAAGAAAAAAAAGAAAAAAAAAAAAGAAAGAAAGAAAGAAGAAGAATAAGAGGAAAATAAGTGTTTCATTTGTGTCTTGGAAGTTTTTTATTCTTTGTATTTTATTTTTCAAGGAATAATTTTGAAGAATATGAATGTAAAGCTGGCTGACCCTTTCCCTTTACTAGTCCAATGCAGATTACTGCTTTTTTATTCAGCTTCCTCGCTACACAATTTTGTCAGTTCACAGATATTTAAAAGTGTCAGTTCTTTCCTCTTGCAATGTTGTGTGGAAGTGCTGAAGGCCTAGGCAGATTTTAGCCAGGCTTTTTCTCAGGTTCTGAGTTCTTTTTCTCTTTCTCAGACTGGGAGGTTTTGTCCCAGGCTGAGACAGTTTCTCAGCTCCAGCCTGAGCCTTTCCCAGGATGATAGCTTTCTTGTAAATAGAAAGGAATTAATAAATGGAGATTAACACCTAGTGTTCACTGAGGGACAGTTTCATGATGTACGTGGCAGGAGATGTTTTCTCCTATTGTCTGATGAACTACTGTCCCGTTTGAGGCTTGTGAACCACTCTATAAATATGGTTCAGTTTTTCAATAAAATGCTTCTTTTGCTTCTCTTGCCTAAGAAGTTGTTTGTCATTATTATACGCTGCTCTTCTCATATAGCAACAATGTTGGGCTATTTCAAACCAAAGCCTCCACATAAATAGGAGCTTGTAACAGAACTTGAACTAATGAGCACTAAACTTGCATGTCACTTCTAGAATGTGAAGAAACACAAAGAAGCTAAAAATGCTTTCACTGAAAGCGAAAAATGACTGTTCTCCCATATCTCTTCCTAAGTAGCTAGTCACTGACTGAGCAGAAAAGGCTGGAGTATTGAATGTGGGACAAGACAGCTTATGACTTCTGAAGAGCTGTCACTTTTAGCACAGCGAGAATTATTTCAGCTGTATATCAAAAAAATTTAAGAGGGAAAAAACAAAAAGAACCATAAAATAAAAACTGTCTAAAGTAAACCAGATAGCCAGGGATTGCCTAGATTTCAAGTTGCTAACTATCTGCAGTGCAATCCTACACACAAAGTAAATTTTAATAAATAACAAGAAATTTCAAAATATAAGACTTTCAAAAAATTCATTCCTGATCAAATAAAAATAAAGAAATAAGTCTGATCATTTCGCATTTTGCAGATCTGGATGGATTTTTTTGTGTGTGTTTTTTAGCAGAAAAGAATATAAGCACTACAGAGCATAAATCAGAATGTCAATTCAGATGTTTTCCACTGAATTCTTTTTTTCTCCTCCCCAGCTTTTTGCTAGTGAGTGTTTTCTAAGTGCAGTAATAGTAGAAGTCTTACAAACACTTGGAGGTATGATCACTCATCCTAATATTTGAAATTGAAATAACTGATACAGTCATTTTTGTAAAGTTTCCTACAGATTAAATGACATGGAAAAAAGTTCTCTGTGAAGACAAAGGATGAAAAATAAATAGAAAATAATTTTGTTATTCATTTGCTGGATAAAAAATAGAACTCTGCAGTAGTAAACCAGTTTTTTCTTTAAATCTCAGGTAAAAGATTTGGAAGGCATTATTTGACATCTCATAATAGTTGAGAAAATGTGATTGAATTCAGCAAATGCCATTGGCATGGAGAATGCCTTTTGGGATGGAGCAGTAGATCAATGAAAACATAAATCAGAATTTAGAAAAAAAAAAGCAAAACCAAAACCAATGAATTTTAATCCAGATATTTTGCAAATGTGATACTGGAAACATTTTGGAGAATGACACAGATACTGGAAACCTTGTAGATAAATATACAGAAGCTTCCTAAAATTATATTCATACTGAGCTTTGTCACTAAAGCACAAATGTCAAACTCTGCTTCGGGCTTTACCAAACAACTGCAACTATTTGTTGTATGTTAAAAATTAATGCAAGAGCACTCAACATAAATATATATTTTTAAGGATAAACTTTGCTGTACAAACAGATTATAAATGTCCTAATATGATCAAAATTTCATGTCTGTCCTTGTATTGTTATTATTTGTCACTGCTACAAAGCCCCAGAAATACTGCTGTTAGTGCTTGCTACCTATGTTAAATTGAGCCATCCAAAACTGGAACCAGGCTGAAATACAAGTTCTGAGTGACCACTTACAAGCTATTTAATTTTTTTGTAATCCAAAGGGAAAGTTTCTAGAAATTCTCTCTGGGCTAGGGAAATGCTCATCAATCAGTAGAAGACACAGAGCAATCTCTCAAATCGATAAATTTTCTGTAAAGCAGATTTCAAATGAGCTATGCTTAGATTTGGCCCAATCAATCCATAAAATCACTGTTCAAGTACAGGCATCCATGGTAGTGAAAGTCAGTTCCCAGTCTATCACCCCCTTTTTCTACATATGCTTATCCATATAGGCATGCTTGTCTTTCTTTTAATTCTATAGGATATATTCTAGGATTTTTTCTCAGCTTCTTGCATCAAAAAACAACTTGTCCTCCACACCAACTTGTCCTTTTGAAAAGGTACCGAAAACTGACAGCACATAAGTGATCAAACCTGCTGTCTTTTAATTAGATCATTGCTCAAATGAGCTTAACTGCAGCTTTTAGTAAACTGAACAAGTGCCTCTAATTCCAGATTAAGGTTTGGCTCTGTAGAGAGAGATATAACAAAGAATAAAAGTTGTTTAAAAAATACAGAGACACACAAAATCAACAAAGGAAATTGTTCACACTACATCCATTAATATGTGCACAGTACACATTGTGTACACACAGATACTCTTTGAAGTTGACTTGGCATGTTTCCTTAAATTTTGTCATTTCCACTGCCTTGGTAAGGGAAAATTCAAATAGTGTTTTGTTCTTTTCTTGTTTGTACCTCTGCTAAAGTAAATTTGGAGAGCATAAACCTCACTGGAGTCCCACAGGTGCTAATCAGGCCTTCTAGAACTCTATTTTGAATCATTTCTATTCAGTTCTGATATTCTACACTGCTTAAATGAAAAGTTAGACAACAAAAGCATCAATAGCATGCATCTTAAAACATGAGGGAAATAATGTCAGGTAAACAATCCTTTAGGATTCTTAATAGAAGATTAAAAGGCTTGGGGATGAGTTATGCAAAATATTTAAAAGGAATTGTTTAAATTAAAGATGGAGAATAAAAAGATTGAATTATTTATGTAAATAGGATGCAAAGCTTTCTCTTTTTTTCAGGCTCTCTCAACGTTTTGTGCACTTGTGCATAGAATGAGAAGTGCCTGAAATTACTGGGCAGTTAAGCAGGTTTTCACACATTATTTGTATCCAAAGCTCAGCTTTCTTTTTGCAAGACAAGAAGCAGCAGCATCTGAAGAAGGTCAGTTTTCACAAACATTCCTTTTGCAGTATCACCTAACAACCATGGACCATGACTTAAGTGCGCTAGAGACTGATCTCTTTGAGATACTGACATTTGTTAAAGTGAACAAAGGTTGGTGCATTTTGCCTGCCAGTGATAACACATCTTTGATTTCAAATTCAATGATTCCCAAAAGAAATTACAAAAGCATTTATTACCTATCAAAAAGATATATTGAATACTAGGAAATAATTTGGCATGATAGTACTCCCTAAAGTTAAACAGTATTACAATTAAATGTTTATTTACATTTGTAATAAAATATTAACTTTAACAACTATTTCCCCAGTACTTTATTATTTCCTCATAGCAACAGTCTTTATTACTTTCTTTACACAGCTAAAATAAGCACGATATTAAAGTAGCAGTCACTTAAGGGCTTCAACCTTTCAAAACTCCAAGCACTCAGATATATCACATTGACAACTTGTGCATTTCCTTTAAGAAATAAACAAAGTATCTAAAAGAATCTGAAAAGACCTACCAAGAAATTCTAATTCTGTAAAGAACCTATGTAGCCGTTTTGCCATTTTCTGTTTCTTTCTCTATAAATATTATACTATGCCCGTTTTGGTTTTTTTTAAGATCTTAGAAAATTAGTTATACATCTGACCGATCCTTTTGTTGCCTGTTCCCATTGCAATGAAATGAAGAAAGCATAAAATTTTCTATTTATTAGGAAAGTAAGAAAACATTAATTTATGATTTGACTGCATAGTTGTTCAAATAAAACACTTATCATTTATATAATTCAAGTAGTTTTCTAGGAGAGACAACAAGGAATGTCCAAGCAAGGGTTGTGTCTCTTTTTTGTGCTTGACTGCACAGAATATAATTTTGCCTTATCACTCAATGAAGTTAAAGCTGGCATAGTGGTAAACTCTAGCAAGATGTTTTAGGAACAACAGGAAGGAAAATTCTAAAAGCAGTGCAAGAGAAGTAAATGTGAGTTTATACAAGTGAATTAAACTTGTGAAGTGACTTGTGGTTGATGTTACACACCATCAGAGTAAACAAAATGGAAGAAAAAAATGCTAAGATGTGTAATTTTGCATATCTCATTTTCCTGAGCCAGTCAAGTGCCATCATCAGAAACTATATTGACTGGAAAAAAAGTTTTTATTAGCGAATACATACATTTGTTCATTAACCTACAGAATTTTAATTTGCAGACAATTTAAGTGTGAATTAATAGGCACCTTCTAATTTAACCCAAGTTTATTAGCAATACAAATCATAAACAACCCAGAAAAGTAATTCATTGCTCAAAGAGCTATGTGAGAAAAATAGAGATGAATTTCTCCTTTGCTTTACATGTCAATGATCATTATTTTCAAATTTACACTACCTTCAAAATAATTGACAGGAATATAATTTCAAAATTATTCAGAATTTTGCACCTCCTTGTAGAGGTCAATGATTTCAATGTGTGAAACTGCTTTCTTTTATGAGACTTCTAAGACCCAACTCCTTGTTGTAGGTTCTTTCAATATATAAGTATGCTGCCTTTTGTGAAAAACTTAGCAAAAAAACAGTCTGAGGCACAAATTTTGTTTGCAGTGTTATTCTGATAGCTTGATCACAACATAAACTAGAGAGGGTTTAAAGTCCCCAGGGAATGTTTTATCTCACCTATGGAAACTTGAAATTGTAATGCATGTTCTCCGTGTAGTGTAATCCTGACTGGAAACTTACAGAGAAAACAAAAGTTTTTTCTTCTACTGAGGCTTTTAACAGAACAAAGAGTGAAGATATATATTCCTATTTAAAGAATAACTCTGAAAAATTGTCCTGTGGTTCTTCTTAAACGAACACCAATTAACCAAAATAAAAAATTCCCAAATCCTGTGTAGTAGCAATTCCGAAAGGATGTGGCTTGGGTCTTCAGTTGCTTGCTTCCTATTTACCCTTTCAAACCCATTTCAGATAGACAATCAGGTGCATAACCTACTTTTTTTTTTCATCCCAGCTCTGGATCGCTATGTGATTAAGAAACCAAATTAGGAACTGAATGACTGAGAGTCTAAAATGGACCTTTGTTGTCCTTAAAGAAACCAGTTGAATGAATGATAGAAAGACATAGGATCTATAATTCTGAATCAGTCTGAAGAATTTGCATGGGACTAAGAAGCCAGTGCAGTAATGATTTTAGTCTGTATTTGTGATTAATCTCCACAGAGCAAAATATTTGACTATAAATACATAATAAAGATGGATTGCAAAATACGTTAATTGCTATCATCAATGACATATTTGCAAATATAATTTTTTAAGGTCTTATGTAAGGGAGAAGTTGAACTTGACTTCAGAAAGCAAAAATTGTCAAAGCATAGTTGATATTAGATTTTTGTATATTCTCATAAACCATACTTCTGAAATCTTACTTATGAATAATTTTAATGAACGGATTTCAAATTATCATAAAATATTGAAAATTTCTGAGTCCATCACTAAATTTACTTTCCTAACAGTAAAGCTTCCTCATTATTGATGATGATGATAACCCATTCTGTACCTACACAACAGATACTCTGTTCCCTTTGAACAGACTACTGTTCTGCATATATCTCTCTATTTTAAATTCTGGTCTGAATTTGTGATTATGTTAAGACATGCAATAGGATATTAGCAATATTGTTCCTCATAAATCCAAGCCATAAACTAGTAAGACAAATGAGCAGCACCCAGAAGCCTTTGAAATATCCACAGGGAAAATGCAAGCTCTCTTGTATGTAATGCTTTATTTATTTTTAAAGTTGTATAAATTAAATTAAATTAAAACAAAGAATATCTCAAGAAAATTTAGCCCCAGATATGATATAAAATATGGTATTAGATGCTATATGTTCTAAAACTTGTACAACAATTTGTTCTAAATCAATTTACTTGTTGGCAAATTATAAAATTGAGTAAATATTAAAGTCCTAAAAAGTAAATGTTTCATTGAGGTTTTTAAATTGGTGTAAGAAACACAGAATGATTTGTCAATACACCTCTAGTAAAGGGCAAAAAGCTTTATATTGAAAGAATTCAACAGTGGAGAGACAGGGCATTACACAGGTGGAAAAAGGACATTAATGAATGAAGAACAAATGTCATCTGAGTTAGACCCACATCCCTTAGTTCAACTATGATGGATCGAGCATCATCCAGAAAAATCCCAATGATAGAAGTAGGACAAATGCTTGTTTCTTAAAGTGATTGCTTCCCTCTGTCTTCTTAAGAGGAAGAAAAAGAAAAGGGTACTGTGAACAGGTATGCATAGAGCATGATTCTTTGCAATTTGATATGCATTCTTATGATTGAAGTTCAAAATAAAGCCAATGGAAGAGATGAGATGAATGTTGGCAGATTTACTAGTATTTGTATCAATAGAAAATCTCAGTGATTATTCAACAGCTGATTTATAAATGCCAAAGACTGAATAATTAGTAGAAATCAATACACATTGATGCACATTGCATAAATAGGAAAAAAAACCTATCTTACTTCCCTATGAGAGCTTTTCCATTGACTAAATAATTTCTTAGAGATGTCATCCTTAATGCACTCTCTACAATGTTATCCTCTCTGTGTTGTGCATTGCCAACTCTTGCAATATGTTCAAAAGTCCCACAGTGATGTGATTTCTCCTTTTTAATATCAGCAACTGGACTCAAGAGAAGAGATACATGACAATATTCAGTTACAGTTATTGGGGCAGGGGGGAGGAGGGGGGGAGAGTGAAGGAGTGAGACACGAAAGTTTTTTTTTTTGCTTGCAGAGCTGTTCTGAGAAACCCCAAAAATATCAGTAGCATACATTCAAAAACATTGGAAAATATGCCAGTCAAAAAAGGAACACAGACCCTTTATGCAAAAAAAAAACCAAAAAACAAACAAACAAACAAAAAACCCAAAAAACCAAAAAAAAATACTGGCAACTTCACAACTCTGTGTGGATAAACGCTTGATTTTTCTTACCAGTCTTGATAGACAGTGTAACAACAGATTTAGTGAGACTGATAAGAAAAGGCGCTTGTGGATTACCTGAGATATCCATGAGTTTGGAAAGAGAACTTTTCTTTTATTCAGTAGAAAGGATAAAATGCAATTTCTCTAAAAAACATGCCTGGGTAGGGCTCAGGTGACCTCTTGCTGAGCCAGAGTAGGCGTTCTGCTGCATTTGGGTGTGGAGGATGTGCTGCCCCTGCTGTGCGGCTGCATCATCCCTGTGAGAGGGGGCACAGAGTCCCCTCCGTGCCACTGTTGAACTGGAGATGTGAGAGGGCCCAGGAGCAGCAGTGGCCACCAGACCAAAATGGGCACAGATCTGCCCCTGAGAGCAGCAGCAGGGAGCTGCTCAGACTCAGCTCCACAAGCAAGGGGGTAGCAGAGGGGAGCGGGCAGCAGCGGCTGCGGGAAGGGCTCAGGTCTCTCAAGGAATGTCTGCAGCCTCCAGTGGGGACAGCCTGGGATAACCCCCTTAGCTCCAACCCTGAGGAACCTCCCATCCTGTGGCACATGGCCATCTGGCTTCAAGATTTCTTCTGTCTTTCTGAGAGGTGGTGCACAACTAGTTTGAAGCTAGTTGAGATTGTCTTTCACTGGAATCTCAGATTGCTAAGTAATTACTGAACTTTGGTGGTCAATAAAATCTGACTCAAGGGTTTTGTGTCACAATTTTCCTACAAATGAGGAATCATCACAGAAATATTGAAGCCTTTGATGCTACAGGCCAAGTTTTGCCTTCATCCTCATTCATATAATTTTTAAAAATGTTTAAGTTACTTTACTGAATGTGGAATTTTGCTCTGGGTTGTTCAAATTGCATGCTTCAGATGGTAGTTTCTTAACCATTCTTCCAACTGAGATCTAGAAAGGAGTCAGACACTGTCCTTCCATCCTTTCATAAGCACTTAGAGACATAAAATCCATATGCCTTTCACTCACTCTACTGTTATACATCACAAGTTTTACACTTTTTTTTACAGTTCCTTTTATACCCAGAACAACCATTTCACTGTGTGTAAAAGCTTGTGGTGTATGTAATGGCATGATAAACAAATACAGACTGTGGATAGCATATTGTACAAGAGAAGGGAAGAAGGACAGCCCGAATGACTGTGCACACTAAAGGGAATAATAACAGAGGGGGTTCAGAGAAGAGAAGTAAAGGAGGCAAAAGCAAGGGTAAGATTTGCTTGGCAGTCTATTTTCTAAATAAAGTGAACTGACAATAAATTTGCAACACAATATTCCCTTTTACTTACTTAAAATCTGCATAATGATAGCGAGGATAGTTTGCTGTGGCTTAAATTAGACATGTAAACCCAGAATCTCAAAAATATCCTACACCAAATTTCCTTTGAAATTACTCTGTTAGATTTTAGTCTCCTTAAGCCTGAGTTCATAAACTGTGAAACAGGGAGAAAATATGAGCCATGAAAAATTTCAGTGATCAGTGCTGCATCACTATGATAGGCAAACTGAACATTTGTGTTAATAGATAGTGAGCATTGAGGGAGGTCTCCCTAGTCCCTAAAGGGAGCAACTATTACTGAGCTCAAATGAAATTGGCAGGGCTGAACAAAGGCCAGCCAAGGGGAGAAACCAATATGTCTATCACACTGTATTCCTTCTAGGTCCATAGCTCAGAGCATCCACTTTTTTTGGCAGGATAGGATCCACACAAGTTCATGATAGCAAATCCCATTTTCAAAAATATATACTTTCTTTGCTTCAAGATTGTTTACTTCTTGTTTACTTTTAAATAAGTCCCAGCCTTGGCTACATTCCACTGAAGTGGGATCTAGATGAATATTGTAATTTCTTACTTAAAATATTTTATTTTCCTAGTGACAAAGACAAAAACAAACTCTATCCCTCTGCCTTGCAAAGGAAGGAAGCAAGATAATTGTTATATCATTATTATAATAGGTGTGTAGCCCGGTTTCCTAAGAAAATAGTTCTCTCAGTTTCTTCCTGAAATCCTTAGAACTTTTTGGTCAATTTTGATCACATCTAACAGAGATGTAGGTGATATGATTTGGTAAGCATCATAAAAGTAGAAAAGTGTATATAGAGAGACTTTTAATAAAGCCTTCAATGAAGGGAAGAAAGATGAGTAAAACCAGCCATGTCTGAGGGACCTTTTTAAAACACAAATTTCAAGCATCACTGCTTCTCTATAAACAAACTCTCAACAAACTCTTTCTGTACCCTATTTTCCATACAGGAATTGTCTCCTATATTAAGCAGACTCAAATCTTTTTAAACCTTGGAGATCAGCATAGGAGAAAGCTATTATAAATGCGCAAACCACAGGAAAATTTTAATATAAGTTCACTCTTGTATGCACAATCATGAATCTAACTACATGACATGAATATTAAATGAATCAAGCTTCATAAGTTCTGCTCAGATGGAATTACTTTTCTGGTTGTATCTTACTGGTATTTGGTTGTCCTCATCATGGTCTAAACATTATTGAAGGCACTATGCAAACACAGATCAAAAATCTGTTCCCTTGCCAGAAAACTCACTACCTTGAGCAAATGCCTGACTTTATGTGAAGGAAACAGGAAAGGGAGTGAGAGAAAGAATGGAAAAGAGAAAGAGGAAATGTTACACATTTCTCTGTTTTTTTGCTGTTATATAAATGATTTTTTAATCTTATTGTCTTTTAGCAGTTTTAAGATGATAAATATGGTTCATTAAAATCGGTGGATTTTCACCTAGTTGTGCTATGACAACCATGATCAGTTCTTGACAAAACCTAATGTACAGCTTTTCCGAAGTATAGAACTATAAAATTCAAAATTGACAACTTAATCTCTGGCACAACTGTGTAAACTTCAACCACACTCCAAATATACTCATGTAAATAGTTTGCTTTAAATACCTAAAAAAAAAAAAATAAATTAGGATTTTGACTCCGTCTTGTGTGAAACAAATTTAGATTAAAATATTTAAAAATTAAAGTAACATTTAAAAGAACACAATTTATTTAAGAAATACGCTTGTTCGTCTAAAGATGCCACTGAGTAAAGTGCCAAAAATTATCAACAGTTACCCAACCACACACAATCATCCCATTGCTTTTGAGAACAACTCGAGAGTCATACAATAGGATTTGCATTTGCATCACATTGAAATACATTAGTTTTCATACACAGAGGAGGAAAAGCTAAAATTTCAGATGAAATAATTATTATTATTTGATTTGCTGAAGTTAGCAGCCTCAAAGCTAATGTCATTGTGACCTTGTTGTTTCTATCCATGTATTTTTTGCAGTGCCCCAAAGAGATTTCAATTAATAGTTCAGGCTCTGGCTACATTAAAGATAACATAGAAGTCTTTGAACCAAGAAGACAGTTGTAGTCCTTTAGGACAATAAAGATTATAAAGCTCTGGAAGAAGAACTTTACAGCTGGGAAAAAGAAATCTCAGTGGGAAGGCAGAGATCTAGCTATGCAGAGTGTTTCTAGAGTTTATTAAAGAAATCCAGAATGTATGATTTCAATGGGGTTTGACCATTCAATGGGAATGACCTTCAAATCACTCACTAACTTGTATTTCCCCCTCCATTGTTCTTTCTTCCATCAAAACAGTTAAGAAACAAAGACAATTTTTAAAAAAAGGCAACGGCAAACTATTTAGTCCTGCTCCTTGCTCTAACCTCTGATAGAACTCTCCTTAGCAGGAGAAAATACAGGACTCTGGTCATTTTCCAATTATGTTTATGTATATTATTATACACTGTGGTGATTAAATAGATATATATGCAAATTGATGGTCAAACAGCAATTTTTACGAAAAAGCATTTAAAATATTCTTTCTAAAAACTAAAATTGAATAGTTCAGATATTTCTTTGGAATGTTTTGGATGGTTTCAGGGTTTCTCTTAATATTAAAAAAATAAAAAAAATTCAAAGCATGAACTCAGGATGGCAGAACTCAGAATGGCAGTTTTTCTTTTGTAGCACATTCTCCTAGAAAGTTATACTGACTTTTATGAGCAAGCAAAGGACTCAGAAAAATGTTGACAGGTGACTGAACATGATATTTTTCAGAGCCAATTCATTAAAACTGTGTCAATAAAAATCACCATTTTTTCACTGAACATTATTGATCCAAAACTCTATACCATCATTTTTGTGCTAATGGAAGTGTGATACATACAACAATAAGTGGCAGTGAAATCACAGTAAGTTTAGAGAAGCAGTGCTTCAAATCAAGCCAATTGACACTAGAACTGCTTTTCATTGTATGGAAATGAATAAGCTGCTATGAAAATTCTTAAATGAAACTTACTGTAGAATATTATTTTTCTGTGTGTCTCTCATTTTCTGCTTAAAAATATCCCTCTTGAAATAATTAAAACACAAATTTTATTTAAACCTTAGCCTTGAAGCACAGACCAGAAGTTATATTATTTAGAAGATGTAATAAAAGAAAATTTTCTACTAATTCCATGAATTATGCTTCAGGACAGAATCAGTATCAGATAAGTTAGAAATGTATACTGCTAAGGAGCAAATTCCAATGGTGTCTTAAATGCCATTTTATGTACATTAATAATTATAGTGGCATAATTTTTACAAATTGCAATGCTTGGGGGATTCTAGTAATTTCATCTTTTGCATATAATCCTTCTCATTTAATGTTCAAAAAAATAAGATTTTAGCCAGTTACAAGTTAAATATTGAAAAAAAAAATTCTATCCATGAAAGACCATGTTGTCTTATATTTATTTTCATGTTGAATGGAAATGAAACCAGATTTTTGTGCTACACAAAATATTTGTAACACATTCCTTTACAAGCTAATGGAAATATTTTACATTTTGCCCTTATAAGTCTAAGTGCTACTGCACAGATGCTATTCCAGTAATTTTACAGAAGGATCTTAGGTGAAACTGGTTCTTGAAAAATTTTTAGTCAAACTAGAATTTTCCATGGGATGTTTATAAACATGTGTTTCAAGCATCACTGGTTCTACACAAAAGCATGGAAAAGCTCTTTCTGTATGCTCTTTTCCATATGGGAATTGTCTTATACATTAAGCAGAATCACAGATTTCTGTAGAGCTACGTCATTTTGCATTAAGCAGCTCCTTCCCCACACCCATCACAAACATGTGCACACATCCCCCTGTAAGTGCGAGTCTGATTTTCAGGAGGTATATTTCTAATGCAGAGATTCTGATGGAGGTGGCACATACAACATCAATGTCATCTTAAGTTTCAGTTTGAAGGATTTTAAAGCCTGCATATTACATTAAAGCTGTCAGGAAGCTGCTTCTTCTGGGCCCACAGGTGAGCTAGCAGGCGTAGATAAGCAAACAGCAATGAGACATTAGTTCTGAGCCCTTATGTATGGTCAAAGATTATTCACTCTGATCACACTGGCGTTTTTTGTATGATGCAGTTTCCTGCAGGGATTTTGAGATGCAGGTCAAAGTGAGAAAAATCTTTGAAGTATTTGATTTATATGGATGAACCACAACCAACCAAAATGATTATTTGACAAGCTGTGTGTAGAATTCATCCTGAAGTGCAAATCATTCCAGAGGGGGAGGATGGATAAACTACTAAATTTTCTTATTGATTAAAAAAAAAAAAAAATAAAGGCAGGGAAAAGGGAGAGAAATCGCATTTTAATATAATATGCTCTATCCTGATTTCCTGTAAAAACTGGGTATCAGCACCAAACCCCTGTAGTGGATCTCTAGAAGTAGAATTAGAATCTACCTGTTTGTTAGAATAATAATTTCTTTTTATGAAAAAATCAATGTGAGATCAGCAACGAAATGAAAGAAAATAACACAGGCCAAATAGATAAATTTGAAATGCACTCAAGATTTTCCAGCTTCAACACCATTACTAACATAAGTAAAATCACCTAGAAAGTGACCTGTGGTAATCACACACGTACCCAGAACATTCTTGTTTGGTTTTTTTCCCCTTTTTAAACCAAGGATTTTTTCTATCTTAATGCCACACTAACACCTTGTCATTTAACTTATGAGCATTCCTGAGCAGCATTGAGGACTACAGAATGCTGAGAAACTTAAAACACAAATTGACTAGCATTGCAGTGATGATTTATAACACATTTTTCAACTATTTCCAGTAATTCAGATTCATGGAAGAAAAAAGTATGAATGTGAAGTCAGGATGATAAGTGCTCCCACTTCTTCTCTGGAATTGGAAACCAGAGAAGTGCTCAAATCAATAAATTTTATTAATCATGGAAGTATCAGAAAATATTATATTTTAATGTATAGATTTAAAATTGTTTCTATATTTGCATTTTCTTAAACTCAATAAATTAATTAAAAGAGAAAAGTGATTGGTAGGACATAGAGAAATCAGAGTTCAAAGAGCATTAATGAACTGTTGAGATCATAATTCAGAGACGTCATTGATAGCAGATATTTTAAAATTAATTTCTTCCGTTTACTTGGTGACATCCCGTGCCACATTGACAATAAATGGTGACTGATTAAGATTAGATGCCATATTATTGCAAAAATCACATTTGGGAACTGTTATTTTGCAGACTGATTCTAAGGTGTCAGTGAATCATTGTCTCACAGCTATATTTAATTTTTATATTATAAATATAATATATAACATATTTTATATATATATAATAGACATGTTTCTAATACAAACAACAGACAATGCTTTCTGGAAATAGAAATGGTTATGTCAAGTTGATATTATTGCAGGGAGGGGGAAAGAGTTTCTCTCTAGTGGAACACAGAAATAATCTTTCTTTTTTTGCAGCACCTAAAATATTGAGTTATGGATGCTTTTTTTTTTTTTCTTTTTTCTTTTTAATTAAGACTTTGGGGCTGATGGAGTGCTTCTGTCTTCTGTTCCATTCCAATGAACAATGACTGAACAATGTCAAGTTTCTTCTGAGCTCAGACAGTGAACAGTTCTGCCTGTTACCTGTGAGTAAAACTGTAGAGTTCCTTATTTTTGGATATGTAAAGAATTAAAAATGTACAATGTGATTTAGGTATCAGAATCTGACAATCAATTAAATATATCTTTGAAAACAGTGTTCATTAATGCTCATTCATATATTTAGACTTTTAAGATGACTGGAAGAAATACAGATTATTCATAAAATACTATTTTAATATGGTGTTAGTTTTCCAAATCCACTTTCTATTTGAGAGTTGATTACTTTTTGATTGCAATAAATGGATCTTGCATTTAATTTAAAAACATAGTTATAAAAATTGATGTTGATCAATCTCAACTGCTAGCAACTAACAGTGAGAATCTGAACCTAAATAAGTAACCATTCCCTTAGAAATCAGAGAATGAGTGGGCAAGGCAGAATGGAAGACACTGCTGGGCTCTTAAAGACACTGTTTGAAATGTTATTGTTGAGCTTAGCTTTTACTTCATCCTTTGACTTCTATGAAAAACAAAGATTGTATTAGAAAATGTAATAAGAATGTTAGGAATCCTGGACTTGGGTAATATTTTTATGCTTCTTGAGTCAATAGCACCTATTTCCTTTCAAGTTATGGTAATAATTTTAATTTATGTAAATATTCCTAACCACCTACAAAAAAAAGATATCTTTTGATAACTGTCAAAGATGTACAGTTAAATACAGTTTTCCAATGCATTCATGTTCTCAGAATGTTATTATTTTAAAAACCAAGCAAATAAACGAAAAAAGAATGAACTAAAACTGTCCCTTAAAAGCCGTTCTGTCAATTCCCTCTTTTATGAATATAACTGAATTCTCAAAGGTAACACTGATTGTGTTTGATGATTTTGGCATAAATCTACAGTAATAATCCACTGAGTTATTGATCCAGAACTGGTATTCTTTGTTATTTTGTTAATATGAACAATAGAGAGCATTATCAAAAATGTTAAGAAACATTTGTTCTGTCTAGGTTTTTTTGGTGTTACGACTGTAAATTTAAAAGAATGGAAATTGGATCTTTTCTGTTTGCCCAAAATAATGTATTCTGTCAGAAAATATCAATCCATTGAAAAAAATAATTTAAATCCCATGTCTAGATTTAAAAAAAAAAGCCCTTTAAATAGCTCAATAAGGTAAAAAAATTCATTGCTTTGAGTTCTCCGTATTAAAAATGTTTAAAATATTATGTAATTTTTTAAGTATAACCCAGTAATTCAAAACACCTCCTAAACAGATTTTAAAAAATTATTTCAATGTCATTTATTTTCTCGTAATGATGTTTCAGATAAAATCATAATGAATTTCAGGATTTTGATTTGTATGCTCTCTAAGGTTAGGGTTCTTGAAATTTCAGAAAAATAAGTTCAGAGGATGGAAAAACTTTTGTTTGGATGCAGTTCTATTTGTAAATTTAAAATTCTAATTAATACAATTTTGAAAATTCAAATTCTAAACACCTTTTTATACCATTGGCCAGATTCTTAGCATCAACAAACGTTCAAAAGTACAAGTTGTGTCAAAGTTATGTTTCACATCCCCGTAGTCACTTTAAGAATTTTTCTCTGAGATTTATAAACATTTCTGAGCACAATAGAAAAAGCAAAAGAGCCCCACTTCCTTGCCCTGGAATTTAAATTTGTTACTTATGGAAAACACATCTGATGAAACTGTTACCTGCACCACTCCGTTTATTTTCCACTCCATAATGCAGTGCCAGCAGCTGAGGGGAGTAAAGGCTGAAAGTTGGGAAAAGTTATGAAAGAAAATTTTTCTTTTCCCCTTTTTGAAAACAAGTAAACAGCTTCCATAAGACCACAGGCACTAGAAAACTGAACTTCCCTTGTTTCCAGAGCTCTTCTATTCCATGATTTCCAGGTTGAGTGGACATTCAAATACCACTAATTTCCAATGTTTTGTAAATTCACAGCAGAAGCGAAATGTGTAGGCCTCTGTCTTTTTTCTCATTTCAATGCTAACCTTCCTTAATCTGTTGTCTCTCCATGTACAGTTTATAATGAGGTCATGGAAAGCCATTAATGGCTTTTAAAAGCCAGTTGTGAAGTATTAGTCATTGAAACTTTTAATATAATGTGAGGGGAAGAATACATCCTGACTTCCCACGTTTTGTGTCAACATCTGTCATGCTATTGAACTACACAAATGCAAGTAGAAAAATTACATAAATGCTTATGATTAACAGATACACATCTTTACTCCTACTTTAATTGAAAGTGCAGTAGCCCTAACAAGCTATCTCCAACACAAGTTAAAGATTACCAGTTGATTTATACAGAACATTAAACTAACCTATTCAATTTCCTGTTGGTATAAAAAAAAATCAGAAAATATAAAATTTAAAATTGTAACTTATTCTAATATACATAGTACTGGTTCTCTAACTACTCAAACAAGCCTACTTACAAACCACTTTTTGGTAGTATATATATGCATAAGTAGACTATTAAAGCCATTAAGTCAGTCCAAAAAGGGGAGTGCATAGAGACATGTTTTCTTGTTCTATGGATCTTACCAATCTTTACATTTAAGAATAGCAATATTCTGAGGAAAAGGCCTTTTTTTATATATTACTTTAATTTTTTAAATTAATGACAATTTGTATGAAATATGGGAGTCCTTGAATTTTCATTCTTATTTTTTCAGTAGTCACAGAACTTTTAAAAAAAAGTGATTTCCTTGATCATAAAATGATAAAGATTCAAAGTTGCCACCAAGGTTTTTGAGTCAGAACTATTTGAATGATTTTGGGTTAACAGCAACAAATACTACCTCAACTACCTTTCAGAGAGGCCACTGGGACTAAATAATACCTGACTACAACATCTTTCATCGTCAGTGCTCTTTAGTCTTTACCCATCAGACACACCCTAAAAATCCAAAGCATACATTTCCACATGCATTGAACATCTGGTTAAGTGTTTTTCACTAGGCAAATGGAGTTTTTACTAGCTGGAGCTTATGCTGCTACTGCCCTAAGAAAGCAGAACACTGCTACTCATTGTCACATGGCCAAAACACTTCCATAAGAAAAGCTCTATAAAACAACTGGTGATGTAATTTTGTTGGTTATTCATTTTTCATTGTATGATACATTCTTATAACAAGCAAACAAACTAAATAACTCAACAGTAATTAAAACTATGTTAATTATACCTATACCTTCAAATCTTTCCTCAAACACTAGCGAGTTTACCAATCACAGAATGGTTGAGGTTGGAAGGGACCTCTGGAGATAATCTGTTTCAACTTGCCTGCTCAAGCAGGGCTGCCAAGAGCTGGTTGTCCAGGACTATGTCCAGACAGCTACAGAGGCCCAGAAAGAAACTAGAACATTTCTAGTTTCATACGTAGCAGAAGAAGAACCTATGAAATGTGGGTGTTACCAAGGATGGAAAGAAATCATAGAATAATGTGCTGGTTTTGTGGCATAGTTTATGTTCTCACACAAAGATTAAATACTTAAAGTGCTGTAGAAGTAGAGGAGGAGGAGAAAATCTGAGTCTAATAGGTTAACCCTCTCTGCAAATTTAAGATTTAATTTAAGAGAAAATCTTCACAAAAGATTCTGTGATATTTCTTATCTGCTAGGTTAACAAAACAAAGATTCAAACCATAAATATATTCTGTAGATCAAACAATAAATGTATTTCCTAGATCTAAAATCACACACACCAATTTTATTACTAACTGTAGCTGAATCAGCCCCTCATGTAAAGTTGTACAAGATCTTCACTTAAAACATCAGATGTTCTTGCCTGGCTATGTGTACTGATACAAAATGGATGGAAAATCATCCTGAAATGTGTGGTGTAAGACAGAGTTCAGTGAATTGTTTGGAGTTGTAATTCACAACACATTTGTAGGTAAGTCACTCCTGGAAGCCTGGTCACTTACTGCTCTTCTCTTTGTTTTCCTATCTCAACAGCTATGGAGTGCTCCCCTCCTCCCTGCTGCCATCACCTTTACTCCACCTAAACCATAATTGGTTCTAACCAATTATGTAATATTCAGAATAAGATTTGAATCAAAGTCATATCAAAATTATATACAGCTAAAATGAGCTATACCTGTGCATATTTAATTCAAAATGTTGAAATTTTAAATTGCCAATTAAAGACATTAGTGAAAGTCAATACAGAATTATTTTAATGACTCCAATATAATCCCAGAGCAATCAATTTAGATCAGAATGAGTTTATTGTAAAGTGCCAAAGGTGGGGGGAAAAAATGCTTCCTTAGCACTACAAAGTAACGATCTCTCAAATGAATAATGCCTGTTCAGAATTTAACTAGATAATTACTTCATTTGCATTTGCTAAGGTGATAAGAGGAATTAAAAGACAGCTCAGAGGGAAATGATGCAAGTGTTAAAGGATGACATGCAAAAGACAGTGTTACTCAAAGTTCTGGCCTACCAACTGAGTCCATTTTAAAAGAAACACACATATTAACCCAAGCATCCTGGTGGAAAAGAGAAAAAGCAGAAAAAATATGTAATTGAAAAATACTTTATATCACAAGAATGTCTGACATGCAGTTCAGAGTGACTGAAGGCTGAACCAATCAGATATATTTCCATTCTTGTTACACACATAATGAATTGGAAGATTGACTAATAGAACACAAAACTGCTAAGATCAGTTTCCATATCTGTTATTGCAGCTTTGCAAAACACAAATTGTGCTAGTAACAGTCACACCTGCAGAAATAATACCAATTTGAAGCAAGAAAAATAATTTCAGCCGGTCTGTAGTTGTCCTAGAACGACCCTTTCTTATAGCAAAGGTGAAGATTCCCTCTGTTTTTCAGCTTTAGGCTATCACATTTAGAAAAAAAACATTAAGCACCTGTTATTCTTCAAGTGTAGAAACTAAATTTTTTGAAATACATGAAATTGTGTATGCGCTGTAATCACTTTCACCTCTAAGGCTTTCTAGCTGGTGGGGCATATCCACAAGCGCAGTATACTTCTGCTCTGTACAAAATACCAGTGCTTTGTACTGGTATTTTGTGGGACTGGGATCTATCGTTGCATAGTATGTGAGGGAAATAAGATTTTTTTGAGGATTAGGGTTCTGGTGAATCTGAACCCCGTAATTTTTATGGCAAGAGCCTTTCCTGGTTGCAATATTTGCAAACAGAGTTGCACTTATGTTTAAATATGCAAACAGAAAGTACTTATGAGAACTTTGGATTCAGTTACTGGTTTCAGTTTGGTTTCAGGACTGTTAGTTTAAAACTCTTAGTTTTCAGTTTAATAGAACTTTAAGTTTCAGTTCATTGTCCAATTATTATGTGTTGTTCTGGCCTATTTCATGTTCTAAAACTGAGGCAAATTTTTATACTTTAGGATACCTGAAAATATTTTAGCATTGCAAAATATTTCTCCTTTGCAGTGAAATAATTTACCATCCATGCTGAGTTCAGCAGCATTAGTAAGAGCTCAGGTGCCGACTCCTTTCTGAAAAAGGGTACCAGCACATGGAAATGAAAAGGTTTTGGAACCGGTGGGGAGAAAAAAACCCAAAAAGCTCTTGAATCTTCACATGAAAAAATAGATGCTCCTGAAATCCATTCCACTTCTCACTTTCATCCCACTCCCAGCCTCCTTCTATGTCTGCCATGATCTTTTAAACAATATCATAATGATTAAGATAATTTTTTACTTTTATACTGCTTCTTATTCTTCTCTTCTCCAAGCTCAAATTATATTTGAGAAAAGGTACAGTATTTCTGCTCTTCACATACTGCATTTCTTTTAATCTAAGATGGCACTCCTTCATTCTTGTTAGTCAAATCATGACCACAGTTTATCATTGCCATTATTGTTATTGCCTCAAAACAAGACATCAGTTCTTAAATGCTGAAAATCTACTGATGTACTCATTAAAGCAAGGTGCTTCTGTTTTGTTGGGTTCATTTTTGCTTTTTCGGACAGAGGATAGGATTAAGTAAAGAAGTATGTATATAGTTAAGTAAAATATTAATATTATTTCTTTGAAGAAATCTCTCAACAGTCATAGATTATATTTCTAAATCCTTTCACCTCATGATAAAAATTTATTTTCTCTCAGGTGTGTATCTCAGACGGTACTGGAGCTTTTTAGTTTCATTCACTGTGTAAGAAACTCTGAATCGTTACCTTCTATATCCATTTAGATGCTAAAGACATATGGAGTGTATTAGCTAAAGTGACAATTTTTTCATCTGCTTTATTTCTGAGTTAAATCTGTAAGCAGGGTAGGCAAGAACATTACTCTGAGCATGATGAGAAAGGATCTCTAACGGTTCTACACATGATGTGCCTACCAGTCTTTAATGAGCCGAGATTAGATGGCCTAAATGAATAGCAACTTCGAAGGCTGGTAATTTCCACTTCATTTCTGAGCCACTTTTACATTATTCCTGAACATTCTACACAGATAATCAAGGAGGCAGAAGAACATTTTCTTTTCTGAGGAGAAAGGGAGGCAAAAACACTCACCTTTTTTCCTACCAAAGTGGAAAAAGAAGATTCAAGAAACTATTCTTAAGGTCACAAAGGTAGTGTTTTTTGCTTTTTAGATTTGAGTTGCTTTGTTTTGTGGTTTTTTTTGGTTGTTTTTTTTTAATTTTGGTTGGGGTTTTTTATGTTTTGGATTTTTGGGTTTTTTGGGGGTTTTCTTGGTTTGTTTTTTGCTTGTTTGTTTGTTTTTTGTTGGGGTATTGTATTTT
>JANRGV010000001.1:71391902-71419252 GCA_024734035.1 Alethe castanea
CTCCCTACATTTGATGTCACATAGCGCTCTTCATATTTTGCGTTCTGGCATAAAATTGTAAAGAACAAATGTACGTAGCATTTAATTCAACACTGGTGATCAGATTTGTAATTCTGTATATATTGGGCAGATTTTATGTTACAGCATTGTTATAGATAATAAAGAGATTCAGCCGAATTAAATATAATCGAAATAAGCGATAATTTATTTTGCGACCGGTCTACGGTCCTCGATAGCTGCAATCGCAAAGGACGACTCCGAGCCCGGGATCGGCGCCGGGTGAACACACTCTGATCCGAACTCCATTGTTTTGGATCCCCCAATGATCACAAAGCCACCTTGGTCAGTCCAGTTTTTATAAAATTTTTCCTAGCCTGGAGCGGAGGCCTTTCTTTCTTTTTGTTGTTCCGCATATTCAAGTAGTTTTCTTTCTCTGCGTTGGGCTGGACAAAACCACGTCTGGGAAGCGATGAATTCTGATGAGGGCAGGTCTTGGTTTACAGGACGCCAGTATTGAGATGTATCTTTCCCTGGCTCTGGTTATCTTAATTATCGGTGCTTGTCGGGCGCTCATCGCTTGGGTGTTCCCTGGACAGTTTCCGAGAGAGCCATCTCCATTGGGGCTGCGTCTATTTACTTGTTAATCCGAGCCCCTCAGCTTTTTTTGGCGGTCACAATGCTGCGATGAAGCAATCTCTGTCCCTCTGTCCGTGGTTTTTGGTTTCCGAGTTTTTATTATTTTGTACAAACATTATTTAGGCTATATTAATTTACAAACTAACACGAATTACATTATAACATATATCACAGCATGCTTAAACATATATATAGATTCTGCTAAAACTAATAATTCATATCAACAGCAAACTGTTGGACTATATGGTTAAATTTGACCTACCACATATTCCAAATTCAACAGAAATGAAATTAAAATATAGAAATTAAATACAACTTGAGTCTTTATTGTCTGTATGATCCAGGACTATCTGCATTAGCTTTGGAGACATCCCACAGACCTGATTTAAATTAAAACACCTAGATTTCACATAACACAGTGCAAGCAAGACAAATCATGACCTCTATTGCACTATTTGTAAAACATTATGATACTTCTCTAAATTTCAGGCACAAAACAGTATGACTAATTTAGATCTTAGTGCTGCAATATTAAGCCAAGAGAAGCCAGAAAAATGTTTGAATATAAATTTGCAATGTATATATAAAAAAATAAATAAAAAAGTTATATATATCTCTTTCTTTTCGGAAAGAAATACCTTTATTACATTGCTTGTCCAGTTACAAGAAAGAATTCAATATTAAATGACAGATACGTTTAGCATAACTTTAAAAATTTGGACTCCTGTTTCTGTTTTTTAATGACTAAAATCTATCCTTGCTAAAATTCAACTCAGGCATGTGTTTGTACACAGTTCCCAAAAATAAATAAGTATAAAAATATGTATTCATGTAGGGTTAGGACTAGATAATAAAATTTTATTTGAAATATAAGGTACAGCAGTAAGTGTAAGCAACAGAGATAACTGGAACAGTAATTTAAACAAAGTCTGCAGTACTCTAAGCAACTATGGAGTGAACACATTAACAACTGCCTCAAGTGAGAGAAACATTGAGTACTGGAAATGCTGAGAGACTGGCACTATACATTATGTCTGAAAAGTACTAAGGGAAAGTTTAGAAGTTAACAAATGAATCCATTTTAAGGGAAATTGGAGCCTATCTATTTCTCTTCAAATGTAGTAATTTAATGGTTTTATAGGGTTCTTGCATGCATGAGATAGAGAAAGGGGAGGAAAATGTGATCCTTTCAGGGGACTAGGACTTGAAGGATGACAAAAAGGTTTATACATCAGCTGCAGTTTACCCTCCAAACAAATTTATATAACTGTAAACAAAGAGTTCTACTTATCTAGTTAGGAAGAAACAAATGCATGTAATAAAATGGCAATTTGTAGATATAATATAATTTGTGTTTCATCAAAAATATAGTATCTAAATCAGTATCTTTTATACTGGTAGGAGGTCTGCCTCTTTAATTTCTGGATAACAGCATCATTTTTATTTGTGGGAGAAGGGTCTTTAATGTGTACATCTTGCCATTTTCTGTTTTTCTGACTTTTTATTTGTATTTCTTAGGAAAACAAGTAGAAAATAAAATAATTACAAAATTAGAGAATTGATTTTGGAAATTGATGTATATTATGCAAATTAATAGAAAATAATTAGATGGGAATTTAATTTCCTTTTCATAGTGAAAATGGGCCTAATTCATGAGAAGCCTTCTGAGAAATTATTAGCTTTTGTACCAAGTCAGCAATTCTTTTCTGATATGACTGACATGGCAGAAGTGGCCAAGAGCTTTCTTCAAGTGAAGTGGTGGGAGTCTATGTACAGATACAAGGAATTGAAAAACCCTGCAGCAGGCAAAATAAAGTGACTTTAGTAATTTCTTTGCTCACCTAAAACTTACATCAAGCCACCTAGAATCTGATGAGCTACTTATGTGAAAAAAAGAGTTAGCCATATCTTAGGAGGAGACTGTTCTAGCTGTCTTAATAAAATCCTGTGTTGTATTCTCTAAAATACTGTTTGGATATATAAGGATTCAATTAGGGTTTGGTTTGGTTTTTTCCCATTTCCCATGCAGAGTAGAAGGGATTTGGATATCTGGAAAAGCTTCCAAATGATACCAAACATGTTTATGTCATGTAGTGGTTTTGACTGGAATAGAGTTAATTTTCTCTGCAGCAGCCCTAAATTTCAGGTTTGTGACCAAAACACTGTTCATAACATGCCACTGTTTCAGCTATTGCTGAACAGTGCTTACACAGCATCAAGGCTTTCTCAATTTCCCACTCTTCACCCAACAGTGAGTAGGTTGATGAAGACAAAAGTCTTAGAGGGAACAGAACTGGGACAATTGACGTAAATTAACAAAAGAATTAATCCAGCAATAAAAACAGAGCTGGTGTTTATTAGGGATTGACAATGCTCAGTGACAGGCTATTCAACAGCTGCTCATGTGGAATTGTTTTTACATCACTTGGTTTTCTATTTTTGCTTTGTTAATATTTTAGAATAATTATGATAACAATAATATTAATAACAGCAACAAAAGTCTATAACCGTGGAAGTATTTATTTAGAGATCATAAAGTAAGACATTGAGGAAATATCATAAGGATATTGGACTCATAAAACCTTTTCTGTTACTCCTTTTGTGGGGAAAGTGCAGATGCACAGACTATTACAAGATGAAGTTGATCTTGGTTGAGCTCTTTCACTTCTAGAATACTTCTCTTCACACTTCTAGAATACTACTACTGTTATGAAAAGAGGAAAAAGATGTATATCTAATTTACTGAATTTACATCCAACTGTCAGTAAATCATCAGACAATGGGTCAAAATTACAGACATCAGAGCAGTTCCTTTATTTTAGTTTAGACATAAGCAATTTAAATATGTATCTGGTAATACTAGGAAGTTTGTGGGTTTATAATGACTGATCTCAGTAGATGTTAGACAGACTAGGACTGGATAGAGCATTTTCTTCTGTGATCTAGCTTATCTGGAACCATTTGCTGTGATTATCTTACGGACACACAGCCAGAAAGACCTGATACTGTCTCTGAAATAATTTCAGTGAGCACATACATCATCAGCCACTTAACCGTGTGCTGGCTAGTGACCCTGTACATGAACTAGCAGTAGGACATGGCAGATTCCTGCTGTGCCTATACCTGACAGCTCTAAATAGGAAAACTGCCAAGCATATCAAGTTAGCAAGTGATTGCTTGCAAGCAAGTGATTAAATTGCAGATTATTTTTATTTAGCAAGAGGAAGAGTAATGAGTCAAAAGTGTTTCTGAGGGCTGAGAGAAATGCAAGCTGGCATGTTGTAGTTGGTGCAATATGAAGTCACAGGAGCATGATTTAAAGGCAGAATGGGCTGCAATAATTAAATTCCATTTAGAAGAAACAGTTTGCTGCTGAAGACTTGAAGGAAATCTCAGCTGCCAAAAGGAAGCTTGTGCTGTTCGTGCTTTATCTGCCTAATGTATCCACTTGGCTTCTCAGTCTCAAAACATAGATATTCACTATTCATCCTCTCAAATGCAGAGTTTACAGTGATATATTGTAATGCCTAATCTTAATTGTAACTTTTTGAAATGAAGACAAAAATTTATTACTTTAAGGAAAGATTTTTCCCTTCAGTTTTGTAATGAGAAGCATGGGAAGGAGTTGGAAGAAGTTTATTAAGTTAGTACATAGAGCTAGACAAAAATGTTGATCAAATAAGATTATTATCTAATGGAAATTACTTTCTGTTTCATTACATTTCTCTTTCTGAATATATTCAGATAGAAATGCTTGATGAAACAGTGAATTCCCATCTAGCATTTTTATTAAATGTCATTAAAAAACCAGAAAACATAACTAGCCAGCAAATGAATAGCAAATATCAAATCAGTACAAATCAGAACAAATCAATTACATGGCTTTCTAATGAAAATATCTCAGAAATGTCAGTGATGTGCATACAAGATACTCAGCATGAATGTGGCATTTTTGCACCATTTTCCCAGTCCCACTATACAGACCTCCCAGTCATTATAGCTATTTATTCTTTATGACCTAGTTGCTACCACATGAAGATTTATCAGGCCAACCATATTTTTCCCATATCAAAGTTCTTTTAAGAAACTATATAGTGGCATGAAAATCAGCAGGTACCCATAGTCATAACGAAATGTACATCAGCTGGCTATTACTTTTTACCTAACTTCAAAGATAAAAGCATACTTGAAATTAAAAAAAAATAATAAAAAAGTAATTGTCTTTGTCTTCTAGTGCAAATTTTAAAATAGACAATGTGTGAAAAACGACATTTGCTTACAACCCTTGCCTGGGTTCAAAAGTACTAAGGATTATAAGAAGTAATTTAATACTGTGAATTATTTATCAGTTTGCAAAAATATATTGTAGTATGGACTGGAAATATTTGAATACTCTATGTAGCACACATAATATATATTATACACACATACATAGACTCTTTTTTTTCTTCTCCCAGAAGGAATTTGTTTTCTATTCCTTTATGATTAACTAAAATGGATTTCATTGTTTGCCAATAGTAACTGTTTTGAAATGATCACATACAATTATTTGTTTGGCAGCAAAAATGCCCAAAGTAGTTTGCTCTCTCTCTGAACCCACTAACACTACACACTGCACATGAGAAGATACACAATGCATTTGTGGGCATATTTGTTTCCAAAATAAAGACATAATTTGTAATTCAGCTAAAGGACTTATGGGAATTTGAGTATAATCCAATACGACAGAACAAATATAAAAGTGTATTCACTTTTATGTGTTGGCAACAATCTCTGTTAGTGGATAACTACAGCCTTGACTTTCATTTTATAACACCTCCTTACTCATACCTATATAGATGCTACTGTTATAGTTATGCGGAATGAAGAAATTTTAAAATTTCATTCAAAACTATTGAGAGCGTGCATTGTGAGTATGGGAATAATCCCCAAGATATTAGTGAGTCTGAAATTTCATGTTGAGCTGGCTAGCTGTAGTGTACTTTTTCTTTCATTTCTACATGCAAGCACCTTTGCTAGTTGGGATATATGTGACATTAAGGGAATGGTGTAGTTGAATGTGATGATGTTATTAACATTGTCTTGAATGAAACATGATAATCCAGCAGTCATGCTCAAGGTGTAAGATTTTTTTATGACAATATCTTATGTTTTTATTTTCTAGCAACATTTTTGGCACATCACACCCATACAAATATTTCTTCTTCTTCTTCAAGCACCTGCCAAAAAAAAATCTACTCCATCTCCCTAGATATGTCACATTTTTACTGCCTCCTAGGAAGCCATGTTTATATGTGAAATATTTGGAAAGTAGTCATGGCAAAACCTTCCTTTTCTCTCAAAGATGTCAAACTAGTAATGAAAATACAAACTGAGAATCAGTATTGGCAAAACCCCAGACTCTTCACAAACTGATATTTTGTCTTTTCCAGAGAAAACATTCTAGAGTGTTCATTTCCCCACAGAATAAGCATTTGGGGAAAAAACAAAAAACAAAGCAAAATGAAACAAAAACAACAAAAACAACCAACCAAGATAAACAAACAAACAAACAAAGAAACCAACAAAACAAACAAAAAAAAAAATTGACCTCCCCTCGAAAACCAAACCCTCACAGTATTTTGTTAATCTGAACTGAAATCCAATCCATTATATCTGGATACAGAGAAGCATAAGGAGTGTTTCAAGCATGCAGAAACAGTACTTGAACTGCCATGTTTCCAGAAAAACATATTAAGTAGAAATATGTGTTTGGAAATATATACAGGTTCTGATAGGTAAAAGAAAAAACAATCACCATATATACAAATCCAGCAGTGAAACAGGCTGCCCAAAGTGACTACAGTTTCCATTCTTGAAGGTTTACAAGATCAAACAGGTTAAAACCCTGAACAATCTCGACTGAAATCAATGTTGATGCAGCATTGAGCAGAAGACAAAGTGACAGTCTCACAAAATCCCTTCTCAGTCTGAATATCTCTGCTCTCTGACACAGAAAACTAAAAGACAGAGACATAAAACTTCCATATACAGGCTTGCATTTCTTTTACTCGGGAATGGAGGTTATAATTTAAATGATCAGTGTACATTATGGGATGTTCTCTTCTGGCATTATTAAGTCAATAATCTAGAGAATTACAGAGAACAACTTTACAACTGTGCTTCTTATAGAATATTTTTTCCTGAAATGATCATATGATATAAATTTAAATCTCTTAACTACACAGATGTAAATTACTTACATACATGTATAATAACTACATATATAATTGTACATATTTAAAATGTTATTTTGTATACATGCAAAATATGTGTGGTAGTTAGACTTAATATAAACCTAATATGCCCTAAAAATGCACTGCAATAGGTTAATGCTTGGTAACATTATGTTTGCTAAGCCCAGATCGCATACCCTTGCACACAGAACAAGCTGTTTTAGAAAAAACATGGTAACTCTTACCATTAGCTCTGATCTTACAGAAGTGCCAGCTTTCCAGAATTCTGTTCGAGTCTTTCCTGCCTCAGCACCAACACACACACATACAAATTTAGGCTTGATGTTTATATTTTTTCCTGCTCAGTGCTGGAAGAAACATTAAAGTCACTCATACTTTGAAAAGTATAACAGGCTGGATGCAAGAGGAGATGGAGATCATGCAGCTAAGTTAAAGCATGAATATGAAAGTAGATCCTGTTTGAAAAATTGTGAAAGAATTTATTAATTTGACTTGAGATTAATGTTTTGGAGAGAGCTAACTGTGTGAGGAACAGGATCCAACATGAGATTTGATCTTTTATACATCATTACAAAGAACTTCAGAGGTGTTAGGGACCCCTTTAGGTGAGAGCACCTGCTGAGCATATGAAAGTTCTACCTATAAAATGTGTATAACATTTCAGGTCATATGCACAGTTTCATTATTATGTGTTCAGAAGCTGGCAGAAATTTTCAATATATGAGTTTAATTCCAGTCAGAAGAACTTCAGACAAAGGCAAGCTATCTATTTCATAAATAGTTGATATTTTTAGGTTGCTTTTTCCTTTTTTTTTTTCCTTTTTTTTTTGTTTTGTTTTGTTTTGGTTTTGTTTTGGTTTTGTTTTAGTTTTGTTTTTTTTTTGTTATTTTCTCCATTCTATAGTGTAAAGCTTACTCACATCCCTATGTTTCTCTCAGAGGAGGCCCTCACAGAAGGTTCCTGTAGATTCAACTGACCATGATTCTGCAGATAAATGAGAAGCTTATGATCTTTCTCTCTTTAAAGGGGCAATTCAGACTAACAGAGTTGATGTTTCCATATGAAGACCGCCAAAATGGAAGCTAATGTGGCTAACTACAGAATGACCTCACTGTGCAGGTGCAGTCATGAGAATAACAATACTGTCTTATATTTTATTTGTCATTATGGATATAGTTGTACCATTGAGCAAGGAACTATCAGGATGTTTAAAATACTCTGTAATTTAAAAAAAAAAAAAAAAAAAGAGGTTACAGGAATGGAATTGTTAGCTACGAGATTGAACAGAAGAATAGGTACTCTTAAAAGAGGAAAAACATTGTAGCATTACAAATTAATATCTGGATAAATTATGTGGAACATCAATGCCATTAAGTTTTTCAGATTTATGGTAAATAATGCTAAGAAGAAATCAGCCTTACAAAACTTAAAGAGAGTGTGTTGTACTTGGTAATGCAGCCTCAGCTGATCTTATGTATGCAGGTAAATCTAAAAGCATTTTTGAAAACTGAGTATGAAATGACACTCACCAGCTAGGCCAGCCTGTAGTTTGGAAAGCAGAAAGTATGAAAAGGCCTTTGGAAAAATGACATATATGTTTGACTTAAGATGAGCTACTGGTGCAGCATAATGCTATGGTAATAAGGAATGTTGTGAAAGCACAGAGATGTATAGAGGAGGAAATATTCAGTGAAAATGAGGACTAGGTTTTTCACAAAGGTGACAGTTGACAAATATATAGGACACATTTTATGGCTCTTGAGAGTGTTTTGGCTGCGTGTGTGTCACAGAGCTCCTTTCCTGCCCTTATGGCTACTCCAAGAAGTAGTGTCTCAGAAAATTCTCTTTTTGACCACCTGTGGCAAACCAGCAGAATCTACCCTGCGTGGTGCATATGCATCCTTGTACCAGAAGGATCTGTAAAAACAGCTGATTTAAGTGATGCAGAAAATACATATTGGATACTGGCTTTAAATTCAAAGCAGGAACACAGATCACTACATTCTGCATGTGCAGCACAACACAGCATCCCAGCTACATGGTTTTTTACCTTTGTTATATAACTCAGCTACAGCTAAGTTTCCTGCCCTGCATTTCAGAAATGAGACTAATGGCTGAAGACCTGGGGTCTCCTGCTCACTCTGTGATTTATGCACACTGTTCTGACAGCACATCATGTTTCCCCAACCAAACTTTGTAACACCTAAGTCTGTCCTCTTGGATTCTAGACTTAGCTTTGGAAATAATTAGCCACATGTAAAATATCCCAAGCTGTATATAAATATTTTCTCTTTTATGGGCATAAACACTCTCAACTGGTTTGCAGATCTTTGTTCCATATATAATGTATTTACTGTTGTTTGTTCATTATCTCTGAACAACAACATTTGGTTTAACTCCTGGCAGTGGGATTCATCTAAAATAGATACCTATAGAGACTACTGTACTCTTCTCCATACCCCTTCCATTCCCCCCACTAATATTCTGATATTAAAGATCGTGGTTTTTGGTGTCTGCAATTTTAAAAAGCTAAAGACAAACAGAAAATTTCAGTATAAAAAAAACACTATTTGAACAACCTGATGTTTGAAAAAAGTGTTTTGCAGAGTTTCTGGCGTATCCAGGGAAAGGGTAAGAGGTGACTTGATTACAGCCTACAATTACTTACAATGAGAAGATTTCTGATTGCAAATAGCCCTTTAATTTAACAAATGAAGAATAACGAGATCCAATATTTGAAGATGGAAACGAGATGATTGATATTAGACTAGGTGCATATTTTTATCAGTGACGCTAATCAACTATTTGGACTATTTACCTAGGAAAGCACTTGGTTTGTTATCACTGAGAACTTTAAATGAAAATTGAACATTTCTGAAAGATATGTAACAGCTCAAGCAGAAATTATAGTTATGCAGGAAACACTTGAAGGAATTCTGTCTTGTATTATGCTGTAGTTCTCACTGGTTAATTCTTATGGCCTCTTCCAGTCCTAAAAGTTGAGTATAATTTAGTTCCATTAAAATCAATGTGAATTTTGTCTCTGACTGGAATCAAGATTTTCCTATGTGAGTTTACACTAGACCACTTTACAGCCTCACTAACACAATAAAAATGCCTTTGAGTATACAGAAATTTAATTATATTTGTCTTCAACATTCCTAGGGTGATGAAAAAAACCCTTAAAGATAACACAAATTAGTAATTTCTAACAAGTATAAATTAATACTTTTACAAACTGGGGTTGAAAGATTGTGTTTAGCCTCCTACCATGAATTTTGAAGCACATGCTTAAACTTGCCAGCTGCAAAGTGTTGCTGGTAATAAGTTAAGGTTGATGTAGCTGTGTATCAATAGAAGGAAGCAACTTCCCCCTCTTTCTCATGCTTAAAAAACCTGTTGTCTCCCTTGGACAATAAAGAAGCCTTTTCCTAGTCTTAAATTGTTCTTTCCTAATTTGTAATAAAAGTCACTAAGCCACTGTGTCAGAAGGTTGTGATAAAAAATGTGTGTGGTAGAGCAACATTAATAATTAGGTGTATTAATAAATTTCAATTTAAAAATGTAGATTTAGGACTTTCATTGCAGCAAGCAAGAAATTATACAGTTAGAAAAAGAAATCAGGGATACAGACAAATCAATCTGAGTTATACGACATCCCTTCTCTTTCGACAAGAAAACAAAAGTATATGTAATAGACTGAAGAGAAAAACCACAAGAGTTATCATGTAAAGAAAAATTAAAAAGACAAACTACTTGCCATTGAAAGAGACCACAGTTCTTAAAACCATTAGATATTCTGTCTGGTGTGTGTATCTAGATTTGCAGTAAAATGGGGGTGGGTCTTAAGATGTTTAAAGTTTTATGTTGCTAGTTTTGCATAGACTAAATGTCACTGTTAGTGTGGAGCTGGAGCATCAGGTTTATCCATACAACAGCTCACAGGGCAGGATAGAGCTGTTACCACCCATTCTGGAGGTGGGGACCCATGAGAAGAGCCACAAAATCAAATATCCCAAGGATTTCCACTCCTAACCACCAACTTGATCAAGGTACACCCAGAAACATCTGTCAGGATGCCAATAGTGTTAAACATCCAAAAACTGAGCAAGCAGCTCTGCCACAGAGACTGAGATGCCAAATGCTGTAATTGTTTCGTGTCAGTACTTGCTGAGTACGACTGTCCTTAGAAAACAGAATGAATGTCTCACCTCAGCTGCAATCATCCTAGAGCTAGCAGTGTTGACACGTGGATGTAGGATAAAGAACATGTGATTTAGCCTTCCTTTTTTTTTTTTTTTCTGGCCTGGTAGAAAATATATAGACACAGACAAAGTGGATCTGCCTCCTGCTAAAGGGATGGGGAGCACTGTGGATATCACAGCGATGCATTCTTCAGATGGATTAATGACCAAATTATTCAGGCAGAGAAAAAACAGCTCCCTTACCCACCTCAAAGGCCATTAGAAGCTCAGCTATTGAACGGACACAAAATGCAGAAGGATGAGGCATATTTTGTGAGAAAAACAGTGTGTGTGTGCCCCTACCTGATAGATATCAGGGACCTGTGTGGGATGGGGGCCCTGGAGTCTGAGTAAGGTACAATGAATAAGAGCACATCAGTGAGGCATTCCAGCTGCCTGTGTACCACCCTGTACAAAGCACATCATCCTGCCTGCAACCTGTTCTGTTGCTGGATTCACTTAATCAACAGAGGAAATTATACTTTATGTTCAGTATCCTTTTACCTGTCTCTTTGGTGTAAAGTTCATAAATCTTCACAGCAAGAGTATAATGTAGATTTACCAAATCTGAGGCAGGCACTCCAACATCCCAACTCATGAAATTTAAATCTTCTTTACAGGCAAAAATAACAGCTTTCATCATGTCCTCTAGGAACAGACTACATGCCAACAGTCCACTGTGAGATTTCTTCTATTGAGTTCCGTAATACTGGAAGCACTTTGGTCAAGAAGATAGCAGACTAGTCTTTTGTCTCTTCATGAAGATAAGTCGAATTTTAAAATATAAATAACTTAAAGACATTTGTAGGTATAATCCGCATATCATTCTTAATGTTACATTATTAAAAACCCCTGAGGTAGTAGAGATTAAAAAGTCCTACTGAACTGTTGTAATGAATATGACTTTTATTTATTATTAAATGGATATTAATGCACTAAAGAGTTGGTAAATATATTTTACATAAAAATCATTTAGTCCTAATAGAGCAAATGGAAAGATGACATGCTAATTTCTAACTTGAAAAATTCTTCCTTTCACATCTTATCTGCTTCGCTTCCTTTTATATTGATTTTGGGTTTCCAGACAATGAGATTATATTTTGAAGCATTCACAGAGGAGAGCATAAGGACAAGGCTATAACAAAACAATTAGATTCATATAAATGAGTCTCTAAAGACTTGAGCAAAGTATTATTCTTTGCTCACAAAGTTATCAAATTTCTTCTTTCACCCATCCATCACATTAGGTGGTGTGAAACAATTTTTAGACGGCAGATATAATTTTAGTCCACCAGACAAGGAATAATTCAGTCTTTTGATGATCCTATGCTGAAACACCTTAAGAAGGGAAAAAAGTTTCAGTGATGCTGTCAAGCAATTCTTAGACAACTCTGTCATGGAGCTACTTCTGTTAACAACAAAAGATAGAGGAGGTAACATTAAACATAGCAATAACCTCAATATCAATTACAAGACATTACTCATGACAAACATTTGTGTCAGGATTTCCTGTACTTCAGTAGTCATGCACTTGAGCAATTGAAAATGCAGCCAGAATATAAATTTCACATAGCAACTCCTCTGGATAAAAATGAGATCCTGAGCTCTTGCACAAAAAACTGGCCTGTGTGCAGACTGAGGTATTTTAATACAAAACCTAAATTTGTCATTGAAAACAGAAAATTTCTTGTAGCTCTGCTTTTCCTTGTTCTCTCCTAGACCCATTAAGTAGCAAAGATGGGGTGGGCAGAGGAGACTAAGAGGGAAATTGAGAGAGGCTATTTCCTTGAAACAAAGACTTGTGTATATGAAATATCTGCTTCAGAACCAAAAGATTTCAGACAGACAGGTGGAACAGAGCATAAAATGAATGCAGAGACAGGAGCCTGCACTACACTATTTCATATATACCAGAAATGCATTAAGGACTGTCCTGAAGAAGATGCTTCAGTGGAGTTTTTGGGGGTTTAGTTTGGGGTTTTTTTGCCAATTTACAGCCATAGGTTTCTATACAAACAAATAAGATCAAATGATAATTTCAAAATCATTGATTTTTTTTTCTCATTGGAACATTTTACTCTAGTCAAATAGGTTTTTGTGTTGTTTATTACAATAATAATGAAATATATTGATTGAATGCTATTCAGAGGGCATAGAAATGGTAAGAAAGGACATATAAAACATTCACATTTTCTATATTTCCTTATGCTTTCTCTCAGGTGACTGGGTGTTTTTATGGTGAGGAAACAATACCTAAGAAATAGGATCTCAACAACTGTATCATCTACTTGGACTCTTAAAAGGCAGAAAGGCAGTACACAAGCTAAAAAGCAGCCATGTAGTTGTACCAGGAATATCCTCTGAAGCATAGTCTTATTCCTCAGCTCCATGAAAATTTATGGGAAAATTCCATCTCCAATTAAATGGAACTGATCAAGTGTCTGAAACTTTGTTTTGCACAGATACTTGGGACAAGTGCACTGAGATGTATATCAGGTATTTTAATATGCTTTTAAAAGTCCCATATCAAATACTTAAAGGGAGATAGTATGCAGGATACCTTTTTTTGGACTTTGCTATTGCCTAGGAATAAAATAGGTAGAAAGCTATATAATACTGGCACGATCAAGGCAACCCAGGACATGTGTAGGAGCAGAAATGCTGATGTTGGAGGTTATTTGATGTAAAAAGCCCAAGAGGTATTCATTGTTCTCAGACATTTATAGGACTGCCGAATAAGTACATGGGGACATGAGAGGCTGGAGTAGGATGCCAGAATTCAGAAGTAGGCTTTACATTATGTTTTCATTCCAGCTTGCTAATTTTTCTTTCTTTATCTCCACTTCAATAACTGCAAAAGTAGATAAAGGAACAGGACTTGCACTCTCTGATCAGAGAAACTTTGCATGAGTAGGGCCTATTTATTATAATTAGCCACTGCATCACCCTGCCATTTGGTCTTCTATCTAGGGAAACGTTGGCTGCTTAGCACCAATTTCTGCTTCAGTTTTCTGCTGTATCCCAGCACCACCATTACACTGTGCAACAACCAGTTTTGATATGTAAGCCAACATATGGCCATTAAACTATTGGCTTCAATTACAAACATAAGGACTCAGAAGTGTGACTTATTAGCATGAAATTATTAAGTCCCTCTTAGAAAAGGTGGCCTCATCTTTTCAGTCAAACAAAAATGCACACAAAACTAGACTTACAAGATTTAATTTTCTCAGATGATACCATTTTATTTCATCCATTGCCATATAATGGGCACAGTTAAAACCCCTTCATTTAATGAAAGTATTATCAAATTTAAATTATTTGATCCTCACATTCCTGAGTCTCTCTTTTGATAGATGCCACACCTTGGTTGGTTCTTTTTATTTTCTAAAAAAGAAACCAACAAATTTGCAAATCACAGATCCTGAATCTTCTTATGTATACAAGATGAAGCTTCATGATAATGTAAAGAAAAAAAACAACCTTTAGAAAGCACCAACTATTTACCTATAAACGTTACTCTCAGGAAAGGAAATTTGGAAGTACTTTGTGTCCTCATTGTGTTGAAAACCCACCCAAAAATTTTTAATTGCATGCTTAATGGTGATATACCAAGAATGTTTTTCCTGTAAGCTCTTGTCATTCTTTCTGTACTCTGTGTAATAAATCTTGTCTGTCAAGTTTGCTATTTCCCTTTGGTATTCTCATTAACATTAGTCATTAAAACGAGATTGGACAAAGTGTTGGAAAATCTATCCTCAGGAAAGACTTTATTTAGAAAGCACACCCCATTCTAACAGAGTAGTTTGAATTGCTACAGCTATTTCCCTCCAAGCTTCAGTGTTTTAGATTATTTAAATAGATTTTTCAGTATTTGGAGAAAACAATGTATTTCAAAAATAATGGAGAAAGTTCCACAGTACTTCAGGTAGCCCTTGAAACTAAATTCTAAGTTCTTAAAATCATAGATAATAGAATGGGGAGGGGCTAAAACATCACCTAACTTCTCTGTGTCTCCAAAACAGTGCTAGCTATGGTTACATATTTCTTATAGATTTTGTCCAATCTAAGTATAACTTTAAAAATATTTGTTACCTTCTCCCAGAAAATAAATAAAATTACAACCAAAAAATTAAATCTTTCTTTATATGAAATATTGTTTTTATTTTGACTTGTAGCTATTCCTAAACTCTTCCTCAGCTAATGCCTCTAGGAAAATAATTGCCTGTTCTCTTTTCACAGGACACAATGAATTCACATGGCAAAGAACATTCTAACATTCTAGTTTGGTGGAAAAGTTAGGAGCAATCTAGTCTGGTGCTTTGAAAACAAAAAGAGGAAGAAAAATATCTTTTATATTTTTATTTTCTAGTTTTCTAAGACAACATTTGCATAGATTGTGACTGAACAAACACTAAAAAAAATTGAGCTTGGCATAAATTTTACAGTAGCATTTATTTATGATAAGCTGATTCAAAATAAATTATACACAGAAAAATCAATTGTTCTGATACTAGCAAATTCCAAACACTTTGCAATCATTTCTGTCTCATAGCAAGACATTTCCTTCTGTTTAAGAAATACTTCTCTGAATTAATAATTTTCAAAAATGTATCACTAAGAATAGAGGGTTTGTCATACATATGAATGGAAGATGTTTTGTATCGGAAAGAAAATTAAGTGCTGCTTACTTTGCCAGAAATAACTGCCTCTGCCTTCCCCTCTCCACAGAAGCAGATTTATTATTGCCATTATTCATTCCTGTATGTTGTCTTAGGGAACACTTTTATGTGGAAATGTCACTTATTTTCAGATGCCAGTAACTTGAATTGCTTTACAGTTTCATTAAAAGCCACCATTGCTGCTGGCTGCTCAGCAGACATCTCAGCTAGTAAGCTCTAATGTGCACTTTACAGCCAAGTTGAGAGGCAGTTTTAACTTGTGCTTTCCATTTACCCTATAAATAAAACACTTTTAAGGGCTAAAGCTGTCCTATCTTCTCTTCTTCATTACCAAGCAATGAACACCTACCATTTTCAGAGCACTGCAGGACTAAGAACCTTTCCTGTCTCTTGCATTTGAAAGCCCCAGCCTGACAGGCTGTGGCCATGAGCCTGCACTGTGCTTACTTAGGCTTGATGTGTTTCCAGCCCCCAAGACCAACCAGCCCACTATGGGACACAGAGCACTTTTCCATTCTGCTACCCATTGTAAGGCATTGCTTTTTGTCTGTGTTATAGTGAAGAGGGATGACCAGACATACTTTTGACAGATAGCTTGTTACCTGATTGGTTTATATGCTAAAAATTATACTAAAATAGACAACTGACTCATTTGGGTTTCAACCTCAATAAAGGTTTTCTTATTGGTTTATAACTGTCATTCTGAAAAGACAAGGACTGCCCATTTCCAGATGTAATCCGATACTACACATTCAAGAGTAAGGTTAGACTTCACCCCTAGCTCTACTCAAATAAATATTTTAGGTTATTAATTCATACATTGATTTACAGAAAAGCGTATTGACCAAGAGAGAAGAAGCCTTCAGGATTACCCAGTATTAATTCCTGTTAGAAATGAAATTGCATTCTTGATGGATTGAAGCTTAGTATAATAGGCAAATAAAACACTTCTATTTCCAGATGATGAGGGATGCAGGCGATAAGTCCTGTCAGGAAAAATTACCTGAGCAAATGGCAGACTTGCTAAACTCAAGCAGTAGGTTCTTACTTTGATTCTTAAAAGCCTAAGAGTACATACATACAGAGAGAACAAGAGACAGTGTGTTTTATTTGTTTGTTTGCTTGTTTATTCTCTTGATTTTATCACAATTGCTTTAAATAGTCAGATTACATGGATTAAAAGGGGTGGAGAGCTTTGGGGTTTTTTATTTTTTTCTCCATAAAGTTCTGTGAACACCATAATCTGTCAGCAGGTCTATTTTGAAAACCAAAAAGTCATATATCCAGAAAAAAAAAATACAGATGAAATGATGCAAGATGGAAACTTTTTGCAGTAAAGCATTTCAGCTGTTCTTGCACCTGACAGAGATGATATCAATTGAGCCTGTGAATCAGCAAGCTCTTTCTATGCAGAGACATTGTATGAATTTGTTGGTGTTCTCTCCATCTGGTAGCTGGTTAAAAGTCTACTAAGCAGCTCAAGTAGTACAAATAAAGAAGAAATCCAGAGTGTTAGCAAAAAAACATTTATCAGTAGAATACAGCTTGCATTCAGAGTATATCAGCAATGAACAAAAATTGTTGCATATGTTCATTATACCATAAATTTAATGTATTTGCTTTCTCAAGTTACATAAAGAGTGTGGTGGCAGATACTGAGCAATGGAAATGGTAAGGTAACATCAGTCATTTTCCAGTAAATATTATGCCACACTGTGTCATGCTCGTCTTCCAAAGTGTATGTTAAATGGGATACAGTGAGCCAAAAACAAATAAAAGGAACAGACATGAGGACAGTGCTACTGGGAACAAGACCTTATGAAAAATAACAATATTAACAACCTGTTCTTACATATATTTCATAATATAATTCTCATTTCTCCTGTTTTATAAGCGTCTGACCAGCCACGAAACACTGAAGTGACAATGGTTCAACAACATTACATTAAGATATGCATCCAACAGTTTAGCAGCTAAATCCATTTTAAGTGACACGTTTGTACTGCATGATAATCTAAACTGAAAAGACAACACTGTTGGGGCACAAATAACAGCCCAAGCCAGATCCTGAGCAAAATCAAGGAGGACTGTAAAGACCTTGGTGTTCAATTGATTCCAAAACCCACAAGTGTCCTTCAAGTATGTAAATAGCAAGCAGAAACAGAAGGAAAATATTGGCCTGTTGTTAGACACAGTGAATTAGTCACCAACAGGGGAGAGCAGCTCTTTGGAAAGTTACCTAGCATGGCCAGAAAGTTCAATATGAGTGAACAGTGTGCTGCTGCATCAGAGCATTCCAATGGGATGCTGGGCTGCATCAACAAGGGCATCACCAGCTGAGAGAGAGAGAAGTCATTACCCAGCTCCATTCAGCACTTGTCAGGCCATACATGGGATAATGTGTTCACTTTTGGTCCCAACTGGGTAAAAAAAAGAAGTGGGCAGTTTGGAAAGGGTGCAGAGGAGGACTCCAAAGATGGCCAAAGGACTGACATGTGAGGAAAGGCCAAGAGAATTTGGTTAGTTCAGCCTTTAGAAAAGAAGGCTTAGGGTAGACCTTATCACTTTGTGCTGCTATTTGAAGTGTGACTGCAAAGAAGATGGAGACTCCATTTTCGCAACGAGTCACATGGAACAGATGAGGGGTAATGGGCTTAAGGTACAGTGGGGGAGATTCCGATTAGACACAAGAGGAGAATTTTTCATAATGAGAAATTAGCTATGGGAATAATCTTCCCAGGGAAATGGAGGATTCCCTAATGTGGGATAGTTCTAAGGTCCTGATGGAAGGGTTATTTTTTCCAGATCATGCTTTTCTCAAGACAGTTTGGAGCAGATGGTCCTTAAGGCCCCTTTCCCACCTGGTATTCTATGATTCTATGAAATAGCTCTTTGAGTCAGATTTGATATTATTACTCACGTGCTATACATTGTCTTTCAGGGCAATTTTAAGCCTCAGTGAAGCCATCTTTTCTGTGACTCTAAGACTATTTCTTTCTCCCAACCTATTTTTCATTAAAAAATCCATCATTTTTGGTAAGCTCCCTGACATGTCTTTGACATGTCAAGGAACCTACCAAAATGCAGTTGACATTTTTTCTTAAGTTGAACTTAGTTATATTATGAACTTAGTTATATTTTTTTCATGTTGACTTCTTCCTACCTACATACACATTTTTAAAACAACTGGCCTCTCTCCACACCTTTTAGTGCAGTTTCTTAGCACCTGCCATTTTTATAGTTGTGTACAAGTCAAGGATTGTCCTAGTTCATTTGTGTTTGTACAGTGCAGTTGAAGATCACCTTACAGTCAGAAAAAAAATAAGCATGATTATCCTTGTCTTATTGGGTACCTCTTTAAGTAAATAAAAACCTACATGAAATAATTGACCCATTTTTCCTCAAGCATATCAGAACAGACTAGGAACAACTACTTGTGAAACAACGGTAACATAAAAGGATAATGAAGATGGATGCAGCACAAACTTTGATTTTGAAGCTATTCCACAATGATTAATAGTAGAGAAGAGGTTCCCTTTAGATGCCTCTCCAAAGCCAATATACTCAGTAGGTACCATTAAAGGGAAACAACTTTGATTGGTACAGAAACCTAATAATAATGTTTTCTGGTGATTATAGCTTGAAATTTTATGTCAAAACCAACAAAGATAATATAATTTCTTCAATACAATCCAGTTATAAATCAGAAAGGATGTTTGGCTGTAGAGAACCTAAACAATATAATCAGCCACAACATCTTTTTTTTTTATTTAAAATAGTAAGTGTAGATTTGCTAAAAGATTAGGTAAATGATGAAAATTGATTGTTCACATCTATAAGACTGTGTGATAATACAAATATGATAGAGAAATGTAGTTAATATAAGACATCTTGTCTAATCTTAAAGAAACTCTCTTCAGCAGTATTCCTGTGTAAATTCCTGTGGGTATAATATTAAAGAGAGTCTACGTACAACTTGTGATGTAGATCATACAGTTTCATTAGAAAACCTTTCACTCTTATTTTTGGATTTCCTGCCTATTGTTTTTATAATTCCAAAAGATATGTTGCTGATTTTTTCCTATAGTCATTAAAATTCAACCATGTAGTAGATTTTTAATCTATGATTGTCCAGATAGAAAATATTAAGAGTCAAGAAAAGAGTCTGAATGTTTACTCTCTGACTTAGATGAACTTGAGATTTTGTGAACGGTACTTGGAAAAAAAGTAACTTTATCCTTCAGTGTTGGTCAAAGAACTGTCTTTCAATGTGATGTTCATGACAACCTATATCAAAGAAAATGGGTACAGAAAGCTGATGCCTGTTTTTAATCTCTTCAGATTGCTACTACAGTGCTTAACAATTCCAAGAGTAATGAAAAGTTGTCATTAAAAGGCAAAAGTTATGATTTTTCATATTTAATTTTTAAAGCTCCAGTTAAAGAGGAAATGTTCGTGTAGCTGTAGGACGCTGATCCTCAACATGTGATAATTTATTTTGTATTAAAATATCAACAAAGAAGATAAGAAGAAGATTGTTTTCTTTTAGAAGTAGATCACATGATAGAAAAAAGGAGCAAGATTTGCACAAAAAATCTATGCAGCAAATTTCTCACTGTTAAAAGACTTAAGGAATGGAGAATGCTAGTGATCATGTTCAACAGAATTTCCATTTTAATGGTGAAAATTTAGTAAGTGGCTAAAACAACAACCTGACTTAAATCTCCGGCAACAGCTGACTCACAGTGGTAATTTCTGTCTACAGGAATAATAAAACTTTTTATACTCCTTTTTCTTAGATTAAAGAAAGAAAGAAAACATAAACAGTACTAAAAAAACCCCAAACCAAGAGACCAGAAAAGTCAATCTGAGATGGTTAAGTAGAAATAATTGACAGGAAAATTTCAGCATCATTTCTATTAAAACAAACAAACAAACAAACAAACAAAAAAAAACCAAAAACAAAACAAAAAAAACCAATCATGATAATTTTCCTTTAGAAGCTTTGATTTTAGTTTTCGTGATACCATAAGGATATTGTTTATTATAACAATTTCCTGTAACTAATCAGAAAGGTGTTTTGTAGTGTGTTTTTTTTTTTTCTTCTTTTTAACTATGGAATCCTCTGTTCCTTTCTATTGAAATGAATCCTCAAAACAGACCAGTTCATGCCCTGCTAATTAAGAAACAAATTAAGAAAGGACAGAGTGGTTATGTGAATATAGAGAAGGGAAAGGGTTTGTAATGCTTTCCTCACAATTCACCTCTCCTCTAGGAGGAGATTGATGTCTCACCAGTCGACATTCCAGGGATGAGTGGTTGCCCTGGCTGCTGGGCAGCATTTTGCCCTCCCCTGCCCAGGCTTTCCCAGGCACAGCCCTGGCGCTGCTGCCACCACCGAGGCACCTCTGCCCCTACAAGTGCAAAAGCATGAAATAAAGACATATTTATTGTCCTGTTCTGCAGGAGGCACATATTTTTGTAAATGGGTATACAAAATATACCTGTATACAGATTCTCAGAAGAAGAAACGCCTTGGACAAACAAATTTTCTGCATTCAGATTTACAAACCTGTATTTAATTCTTATTGCTTTCAAACGTAATAATTTTCGTATTATTTATTACTCTCATTTCATTAAATTATAGTATTTTCTCTGTAGAACAACAAAGGCAATGAAGAGACCACATGAAAGAGGAAATCAATAAAGAGGCTCATCACAAAATCTGTAAATAAAACAAAGTTGTGGGGAAAATATCCCTGCTTGAAGAACAAACGGATGCAGCCAAAACCAAAAATAATAGATTCATTAGGATCAACAATACTCCTGCTTGCAATCAATATGCAAATGCAATTTCTGTGCTCAAATAGAAATACAGTGTGGAGCAGAATACTTATGAACTCACATGATTAGGCATAACGTGAAAAGCTGACCATTTTCATTGCAGGAATTATGAAATGACAGCAGGATTCATGGAAGATCCATGTTTGTCTCTTAAATCCAAAACATTATATAAATTAAATTAAGCTGAAATTTCAAGAAGTCAGACTCTGTTATTCAAACACCATTACTGACACTCACCTCAAAAGCAGTTTTATCATCTTCCAAGCCATTTGATTCTAATGCAGTAATATAGTTTTTATTTTCTTCTTTTTTTTTTTTCCCTTCTTTTCCGTGGTGGCTTTTATTGTCAGTAGTCACAGGGGCTGAACTTTGCTCTGTGGATATAAGGCCTAAAAGCTTTCATTAAGAATTAAAGAAAAAACAAAGTGAAAAAAGGTTAAGATTATTCCACATCACAGTACTTGGGAATTTAAGATAAGTGTAGAATATCATGATGCTTCTAGAAAAACTGTGAGGGCTTAGAGCTTAACATCTTTGAACTGACTTAAATAATACACTTACTAAAGGAAGAAAACAGATTCTGATTTTCCTTCTGAGAACATATTTCTATCAGTTGCAACATAAGATCTAAAACATCATGTCATATCAGCGATACCCACTTTGCCTTCTGTTTCTACAAGGCTTTTTGCTCAGGCTTCAGCTGGTGTTTCATATGAAACACATGAAATTATTTTTTATCTGTCTGGCAGTGACAAGAGACCGTTCAACCTAAGATGCCCAGAGCAGAAATTACAGGGTAGAAAAAAAATACAGCATTTAAAATATTGTTTTTTCTCTGGGAACTATAGAAAACCTGCCTAAAACTGAAGGTTATCTGCACATTTTTGTAAACTCATTTGACTCAGACACTTTAATCACCTGATGAGCACTTGCCAAGCCACGAAAACACATTTGATATTTTTTCGTGATGTCTTTGACAGCGCAATCTCTTTTTCCCTTATACCAAGACAGTCCAGTGCTCTTTGGGATATTAGGGTCTCCTTCAGTCCTGCATTAATTCCTCTCTGGTTTCTGATGTGTTTGCAATTTTACTGTTGTGTAAATATTATCTTGAAATCCACTCAAGCAGAAAGCGCAGCATGCAAAGCCTGTAATAATACCACGGCACTGTAACCTTACTATTCTCATAACCATACCTAAGTAGTTGCCTCAGCCTAAGGAAAGAATTGTGAAGAAACAAACACACAATAAGAATTTATTCATTAAAAATAACGTGTTAAATTCACATTGAAGGACAGTTTAAGAAATAGAGAAATATAAGCTGCCATTAAAGAAAAGTGCTATAAGTTGCTAATTCCAGAGTTCCATTAAGAAAATCAGTTCACTGCTCTGTTCTCAATAATGGCATTCATTATAGCACATCCTAAATGTTTCAGGAACTTTGGGCCAGGAACTTAGTACTTACAAAATATAAATATAACTAAAAGGCATACAGTTTATGTTTATAACACAGCTATAGATAATGTTTCATACAAAAAATTCTAGAAGTATTTTCTTTTTTGTAGAATTATCTAAATACCTGCTTAGAAAACATATATAGGAAACAAATATGATTATGTAGTATAATTTTCATACCTCTTTCTGACAGTTTCTATGCTATGCCTTATTTATATTTTGGCTAAAGCAGATCATAATATTTAACATAAAAATATAAAAATACTTTGTGGAATGACAGGAGAAATGTGTGTGTTTTGGAGAGCATCTTCATTGCCAGTTGTCACAGAACAATTAATGTGTTTGTATGTAAATTATTATTCTTGTACACTTCAGGTCACAGCTGTTCAGTAGATATTCAGCTTCTGTGTTCCTGAGGTGAAAAGGTACCTTAGCGTAGCCAGGCAGTTTCCCTGAATTTTTTTGATTGATGTATGGATATAAACAAATCACCAGAGATCCCAGAGAACAGACTGTCTCTCTATTCCTACTACAATTTATAAAAAAAAAAATAAAAGTGATATCAGGAGGAGAGTGAGCAGAAATTTCAAATAACAATGTTTAGATCTGGAAAACAAGATTTGGGCATTGAAATCTATAGATTACATCCAATAAAATACAGATTTTCTATCCACAATTATTTATATTTCTAGCCCCAAACTGTGATTTCTGATAATTAGCAATTTTAGGTGCTATGTCACAGGAACATAACAGAACAGAACAGCATTTCCAACCTGTCAGAGCTGAGGAATTTTATTATAACTCAAAAAAATAAGGAGAATTGTATTGCAATGAAAGCTAGAACGGTTCTTACTTTTTAAGGTCGGGTGTCTTTGCTGAATGTAAAACCCCATACAGTCAACCTGGTGGCCTGTGAATGTATGCAGGACACATTGACTGGGCTGTCTTGCTTAGAGGCAGAATTCAGCTGTGACCCCATCTTCTCTCATGCCCTCCTACTGACAATAAGAGACTAAATTATTTTTATGGCATTGGCCCAACAGCTCCACTCTTTAAGCACACAAAATAACCAATGATCAGGACACATTTCTAGGAGCAGGATCTTAGTTACAGCTGTTCTGGTTGTAAAAGTCATACTCATTTCAAATTGTGCATTTTACTTCTATCAGGTTGTTAGAATTGCAGAATAGATACACTGGACTGCGATATTTCTTAAATCTATAGTAGGTTTAGATGTTGATTATTTTTATTGTCAATTGATCAATCTTATAATACGAGTAAAGGATCAAGGCCTTATGGCACTAGGAATGATAAAGGAGAAAAATATCCTTTATTTCCCTATTTCCCTAATGAACTTTTTACAGCAATGACTATAATACATGATGAAAATTTACACTGCAGCACCCTGAGAGAAAAGGGGGTTAAAATATTTAGAATATTTGTAGTCTTTAATAGAGTAAAACCATAAAATCAGAGCTACCTTAATGAATAATGTGTAAACTCACCTCCTTGTGTATAACATGCAGGCAAGCTCTATTTGATTACCTATGTTCTTTAATTACATCACAGATTAAAACCATTACAAAAACATAGACAGTTTTGCACTGTCTCAGCCTAGGATTTCACACATTGCTCTATGGCAATTTTCTTCTTTCTATCTCAGTAGCCACCAGAAACTAATGCATACAGACCTGTACTGCCTAACATTTCTTTACACTTTATTATAACCTGCAACACTGATCTGTCCTTGTCTGAGAACTAAAATCCTGCTTTTAACCCAGAAATTTGGAATGCATGCTCCTCTTGAGGCATTGCACACTGCATGCATTATTACTTCTTGCTGCAGTACAAGGAACTCTAAATTTCACCATTTTTCCACCTCTTTTTTTTTGTTTTTTTAAACACAAAATTAAATGGTGCTTTAGAATAAACAAGTTAGAGTTCATATTTGTAAACATTTCTATGTTTTATGACTATGCATGTTTCATTTTCTCAACTTGCTGCTGTTTCCACAGTACCTGAATGTCTACAAGGTAAAATATTGGTTTGGAGGGACAAGGCACTGTGTAACATTGCTGTTCTGTGAGGACAAGGAACAGTAAGTCTTCTACCTGCAAACTTGCTTTCAAACTAAAATCTCTCGGGGAAAGAGATTAGTGGGGGACATTTCTTACTGCCACAGGAGGCATGCACTTAATTCAGTGTCATATGGTCATCTGCTGAAAATAGGCAGAAGGTGGGTGAAAAAAAGCAGGATCTAGCAAACTTGTAGTTTTGTACAGGGATGTCAGAGAGATTTTCACCTCCTTTTGATCCTCTTAATATAGAACATGCCAGGTTTATATTTATTTCTGAGGATCCAATTAAATTACTTCTATCTATCCTTGTCTTGTAAAGTTCACTACAATTAATACTACCATATGTGGTAATCGACATTACTACCAACCACGTAAATTACCTGATAACCTCAAAAGAAATGAATGGTGAGGTACAATAAAGAAAAAGAACTTTCCAAAATCATAAAATAATGACAATAATCCTCCAACTTCTAATTCTTCACAAAAACACGCAAATGTTATTAAAATTGTTTTCATTTTATGAGGGCTACTGCAGGATTTTTTCCAGCCAACTTAAACATCCTGAAATTTCTGAAAGAAACTTTCTATTTTTTTGTATTTTATTCTCAGATTAAGGAAAATATCGTGTACAAAATTACCATAGTTATTGGCACAAAATTATCTAGGTCTTTTATGAGTCTGAATTTCCACTGGCTTTGGGGAAAGAATGTAGATACTTTTGAAAACACTGACTAAAACTGTTTTTCCAAAGTCACACAGGATGTCAGTGACAGAATCGAGGCCTCTGGAGTGCCGGCACACTATCTTAACAAGACCATCACATCACTACAAGAACAATCATAATTGTAAACAGATTACAATTTAGTTAATTACAAAATAAAGATTTGACAAAAGAATTGAATTGCAATCAAGTCTGCAACAATCAATAGAGAAAAATGTCCATTGTTTGTAGAGAAGTGGAATTTCCCCTTTCAACAGAACACATTATGATGGCCAAAACTGCTGAAGGATTTACATAAAATAGCAAAAAAGCCCCCAAAATATGTAATGTTTAACTGTAAATTTTCTTACTGTGTCAAGGAGAAAGACAGTAAAATGATGAATTATCTACATGTAATACTATTCTGCAGGTTTAGGAGAAGCAACACTGAAGCATTTGAAAATTTTCACTTCTAAATTGAGTTTAAAAGTTATTAAGAAATAAGGCAAAAGCTTTTAAGTTGTAGGTGACTCCCTTCTGTGGGGAGCTGAGGGCCCTGTATGCCAACCAGTTCCCACAAGGAATTAAGAGATATTCCTGGACTGGTTTGGCTCTCTGATTATCACCCACTACTGGTTGCCCAGGTCAACAGTGACAGTGTTGAGAAGTCCTTGGACAATTTAAAAGAACTTCAGGGCACTGTCTGTGACAAATTGTTGAAGGCACAGAAGCACAGGTGGTGTGTTTCCTGAATCCCTTCAGTAGCAGGGAAGAACTATGAAAGAAACAGAGGACCCCACCCAAGAAACATGTAGCTTAAAGACCAGTGTCATCAGTAGCATTTTGCCTTTTTTAATCATGGAGTGGTTTGTATAGCACCAGGCCTGCTGTATAAAAAGGTGGGGCTCACCTCTAAAAGAGGGAAAAGGATTCTAATCCATGATTTGGCAGGGCTGACTGATAAGGCTTTAAACTAGATTTGAAGGAGGAAGGAGATAAGACCAGGCTCACTAGAAATGGGTGGCATTTCAGTGTTGGGGGTTAAATTGGCAGCCCAACTGAAGCACATCTACACCATTGCACACAACATGGATAACAAACAAGAGGAGCTGGAAGCCATGGTGCAACAGGAAAAATATAACATAGACGCAACCACGGAAATGTGGTGGAATGAGTCATGTAACTGGATGCTCCAATGGATGGCTACAGGCCCTTCAGAAGACACAGACAAGGAAGGTAAGGTGATAAGGTGATAAGGTCTCTCTGTACATTGAGAGTGGTTTGAGGGGTCTCAAGTGTAGTGAGAATAAGGTTGAGTTCTGATGAATAAGAATCAGAGGGAAGGCCATAGAGTCAGCATCCTGGTGGCAGTCTGTCATAGACCACCCAAACAGGATGAAGAGCAAGAAGTATTCTAGGGATGCCTGGCTGCAGTTTCACGGTTGCCAGCCCTTGCTATTGTGAGAGAATTTAA
>JANRGV010000001.1:71419352-71432502 GCA_024734035.1 Alethe castanea
GAAGAGCAAGAAGTATTCTAGGGATGCCTGGCTGCAGTTTCACGGTTGCCAGCCCTTGCTATTGTGAGAGAATTTAACGTGCCGGACGTCAATTGCAAACTCAGCACGGTTCAGATGTCACAGCTCGTAAGTGATCCTGCCAGGGGCGGTGCTCTGTTAGACCTGCTTGTTGAAAATAGAGAAGGGTTGGTGGGAGATGTGGTAGTTGGATGGCATAGCAGCCACGAAATCATTGCGTTTTCAATCCTTAGTGACAGAAGGAAGGAGTTTAACAAAACCTTTACCTTGAACTCTTGGAGAATAAACTTTGGCCTTAGAACTGCACTAGTTCAGAAAGTCACTTGCGAAATAATTTCTAGTAATAGAAGGGTCTAGAGAGGGTAGACACACATTAAAAGGTAAATCTTAAAGGTGCAGGAACAGGCTTTCCCTCTGGGCCAAAAGATGAGCCTGCAGGGAAGAAAACTGACCTAGCTGAGCAGGGAGCTTTTGTTGGGACTCAGAAGAAAAAGAAAAAAAGAGAGTTTACGGCCTTTGGAAAAAGTGATAGGCAGCTCCAGAAGATTACAAGGATGTCTTTAGGTCATGTAGAGAGGAAGATCAACAAGTTTAAAATTCAGCTAGAACTCAATCTGGCCACTGCTGTGAAAGATAATCATAAATGGCGTTATAAATACATCAGCAACAAAAGGATGGTCAAGAAAAATCTCCATCCTTTATACGATGATGGGGAAAGCCTTGTCACCAAGGATGAGGAAAAAGCTGAGGTGCTTAATGACTTTACCTCACTCTTCAACAGAAATCTCAGTTTTCCTCCAATCAACCAGCCCCCTGAACTGGTAGACAGGGATAGGAATCAGAATTGAACCCCTGTAATCCAAGAGGAAGTAGTTGGTGATCTGCTGAGCCCCTCTGACACTCACAAATCTGTGGGATTGGATGCAGTTCATCTCATGATAGTGATGGGACTGATGAAAGAGCTCATCACGCCACTCTCCATCATTTATGATCAATCCTGGCTGACCAGGGAGGACAGAGAATACAGGAGGTTGGCTGATATGATCCCCTCTTACAGGAAGGGTTTGAAGAGGGATCTGAAGAACTACTGGTCTGAAAGCTTGACCAGAAAGGCTATGAAGAGATTATCTTTGGTATGATCGTGTGGCAAGTTCAGGACAACCAAGGGATCAGCTGTCATGGATCTAGAAAAATTGGCTCTTATTTGACCAACCTGATCTCCTTTTATGACCAGGTGACACAGCTAGATAGATTATGATAGTGTTTATTAGTTCAGTAGTTTAAAACTAACTTCGCTTTAAAATGTTCTCCCTACTGAGAGTTTTATTGAAAAAAAATCATTATTTCAATTTTTCTGGGAAGAAAACAAAAAGAGATATGAAAAGAATATAAAGGGGGAGGAAGAGAGAGAAATAGGGCAAGCAGGTGAGATAGAAACATAAAAAATGCATAATGACATTTTAAGTGTTTTTCATCACATTCAAATTAGTGCCTGTTAACAAAGTAGGGACATTCACACAATCAACCTTTCCTACAATTAAGTTAGATAAGATGGTGTTTTTTGACCTTAAGAAAATCAGTATTGTTATCCTTACTTGTTCAGTTATATTCAAATTCCAGCAGCTGGTTTTGTTCAGAGAAACAGGAAACAAATTCAGAGCTGAGAAAAAATACTTGTAGAACTCATAATGTTCATATTAACTCTTTCAAAGGATTTCTTCTAAACTGAAAAGACAAATTATAACAGTAAGCAAGGCAAGTCAACAGTTTTGAATTGTAGTGTCTTGCAAAATTTTCAGGGATAACTTGTAGGGGCAAGTGAATTAAATAATCCTTTAGCAGAACACCAGGTCCTCCAAATGGGCATAAATCCATTACCTCCACTGGCTATTTGTGTCTTGGAGTCTTAAGCCATTCTAATAACTTTTGACTTATATTTTTATTCCTGATAATAGTTTTTCATGATGATCATTAAACAAAAAATTTTGTTTATTCTTTTTGTTTGTTTATTTCTAATCTGATTTTAGTCTGTTAAAAATAAAAAATAATATTCAGATTTTCATTATGAAACTAACAATAAAATAAGTTATTAGGTTTTTAACTGACTTGGGTTCTTGCTCAACTCACATAAACAGCAATAAATAAACTCTGAAAAAGGATGAAAATATGTTTCAGAATTTGGCTTCCAGTACAGGATTTTTTTGATGATGTTATTTTGAACTGATGTAGACAAACTGCTAAATAATTTTACTAATTGTGAAAAAATACACATCATTTTAAGAAAATCACCTTTAAAGTGTTAAATTACTAAATCCAGACCCTGGAATTGAACAATCATATTTTTATTATTGTACAAAACGTTTGTCTTGTCAGCTCCAAAAAATGTTATCATCATGGAGTTTCTCCATGATACTTTGCCTTGGAATTTTATTGTTTGTGAAAAATTGCTTTATATAATCACTTAAAATTATTTCTTATCTTGTAGAGGATCAATCTTCTGTGGAAAATTACTTCTTGCTCAAAACACATGTATTCCTTTTGTGCATGTGGAGTTATGTGCACTTTTTTAAGCTGTATTTTATTTCTCATCATTGCACAGTGAACACAATTCACTTTCCACCTAAGGTTATGTTTTATGTGGTAGACAATAAAAGTTTTTTGCTAGATTCATCAGTCTTATCACATAGATTTAGAAACAGTACAGTAAAATATGGGAATTTTAAAGCTACATGGTTGATAGAAAAGTTGGATTCACAACTAACATTCTATTGTGATGGTGCATAACGTGAAGAAAAATATAATCAGTTGAGAAAATATTTTTCCATTTTAAAACAATCTTAGCTTCCAGTAACATTCTAAGCTTGGTCCATCAAAACTTTCCAACATTGACCTGTAATTTTTTTTTTTTTAATAGTCCTATGTATTGGCCTTCAAACTAAAAACAAAACAAAACAAAACAAAACAAAACAAAGTCACCTGTGCCTCCCATCCCCTCAGCTAAAACAAACACCCCTAAAATATCCTAAATAATTATTTTCGCATCTTTCATTGTTTAAATTGTTTCAGTGACCTGTTACGTTCTGACATTCTCATATTTTAAATGCATGGCTACAGTTAGTTAACATCTGGATGGAAAACTACATATATGGATTCAATAAACAGAGGCATTTCCTGCTCAAAACTAATTTTTTTTATCATGTAGTACTGAACTATGCTGATATAGTAAAAATTGAAACTGAGGGATGCATGCAGATCAAATAAAGGTACAACACAATATATGCTAAAAAAGTATGCTCACTGATACTATATTATACACAGACCAAAAGTAAAATCTGTATCTGTGAGTTCATCAAAGCTATTCAGTCTACCAAAAGGTATTAGCAAAAGCCGTTTCTGCTTTCAAGGTAATCAACCAAGATATGGTACCAATCAACATGTAGTTTGGACTAAATACTTACTCAAGCACACAGACACAAGCTTTACTTGGACTACCTGGGTCACAGCTTGCAAACACAGGCAGAACCATTTTCAGGTCAGTTCTGGCAGAGTAGCTGTCACATTGTATGAAATATCCAGGAGGGAGGGATGAGGTTTTCCATTTAAGATTTCCAAGCTGTAGATTGAGCCAAGTGACTTCATAGCTATGGTCCGGCTTTCTGGTTTATAGGTATATAAAGCCAGACCTACTTTTACACAGACAGAAACCAAAGAGCATACAGGTAAAAGACAGAAAAATCTGATTTTAGAGGGAAGAACAAAACTTGGTGTCAGCCAGAAGCAGCAGATGCGATGACGGTTTAAGACAGATCTATTTCTTAAAAATTCTCCCTGACTCGCTTTTATCCCCTGTTGTTTCTCCCTCTATCTCATATCAGAACAACCAAGTTTGCATCCTTCATACTTGTGGTAGTGACAGTTCAATTTGCTTTTAATGAAAAACACATCTTGGTACAGGTTTGACTACATACAGTCTTAACCCCTACTGGAAATAGGTGAGGAGCAAAGGGAGAGACTATGCTTGGCTCTTTTGAGTCTAGAATAATTGATTCAGCTGGGAGGAAGAAATAGGTCACATACTTGGATTTGACAGTTCTTTATCAGTCTTATACATTGTTATTAGGAAAGTTTTCATTTATTTGTCAGCAAAAAAGCTATTTTGTCTCTGGTTTTCATGCCATGCCTTGGCTTGTGCTTTGTGTAAACCAACCTGTGCTGCACTGTGTGCTTTTGAAGACTCCAGGTAGAGATTCAATAGAGCATTAAGGATTTATGTTTGTATCATCTCTTTTTTGTGAGGATCCCTTCCTCCACACAGAGAATGTAAAAGAGTCTAATTTTGAAAAGAAGAAGGCAGAAAATGATAGAAACCCTTCCTTATTGCAAAGCAGTGAATTCATCAGTGACTCAAATACACTCTCGATAGTCTTTTATTTTTGTTATTTTTCCTTGGCCACCAGGAGCCTCACATCGTTCTTCACACACAAAATGTCAGTGTCTGCTTCTTTGACTGTCCATTGAGCATTTGAATAATGTCACCCTAGGACAGAATGATAAGCATTCATCTGACCCTCTTCATGGATTCGAAGTTAGGATGGTTATGCAGAAATCATCTGCATGGAGTAAATTATTTTAATATTCTACTCAAGAAAGCTGATAATGGAACCTTTTTTATTTATGTATTTTGAGCAGGACATTTTAGTTTAAGTATCAAAGAAAGATGTCATTGTTAATATTAACCAGAAGCATTTTTATTTTATTAAATTTTTGAATCATATTTGCTAGTTCTAATTAGCTGCTTTTATCGTCATAATTTGTAAGGATTTCTATTAGTTCATGGAGGGAATTTAATTAGAATATGACATTATTTGATACTGCAGGGAGACTTTAGATTCAGTAGTTAAAATTAAATAATGTAACCCTAGCCTCTGCAATGTTTTTCAAATTATTTAATTAGCCAACTACAGCTTATTTAAGATGTACATGTTATTTACCTTGAGACACAATTCCCATTGTGGTTTGATTCAGCTGATAGATTCCAGGTTTGTTCAGACAGTATTTGGACTTTGAAACTTTGGTAATTTTCACTGTTGTCAAATAGGCTTAATAATCTGAAACATAGATCCTACAAAGCCGTTGGTTTTGTGTATGTATCTGTACTCAAAATTAAATTCAAAGTTTCATAGGATTTCAGTAAGCACTCTTATCTTTTGTCTACTCAACTTGTTTTACTTTCATACCATCCATTCTTAAGAGAAATTTCCAAGATCACAGAGAAAATAAATAAAAACAATATTTGAGATTCTACAGTCCTACTTCAGTGAGCAATTTAGTATGCTTTAAAGAGATTGCATTAACCCTCAGCCATAAAAAAGCCCTTAACCACAAAAACATGTCTATATTTTTCTTAAAGCATTCAACTATAGCTCAGTTAAGTAACAAAAGCCAGAAGAACAGCCAGAATCACTCAGAGAGGCAGAAGTCTTTGCTTGCTTTATACAGATAGCAAGAGGCCAGAGTCTTTCACCCTTTAAACATTCAGAGAATGCACGTCACCGAGTCCTTATGATAGTTATTCTTTTGTCCTGAAAGGTGTATGAATATACTGCTTTGTTGTAGAGGGAATGTTGCACTGCTTTCCAGTTTCTTTAGGAATGAGACTTCACTCAAGCATGGTTATAATATTCCTGCTATTCAAAAACCCGGTGGCCTTTCACAGTAGGCTGAGACCTTGTCCTATGGTTAAATGAGCAATGTAACTTGAGAGAGAAGGCAAGTAGCTCTCTCCCTGCTCACAAAAGGCTTTCTTGCTGAAAGGGTGAGTGAAAGCTACAGTTGCTGAATGCTGCTGCTGAAAGTGGGCACTGGGGCATGCAGCCCTAATTTCCCTCAACCTATAGTGAGGAACTGCAGCCTGGGGGTGCCATTTCATGTTATTTATAGTTAAGCCTAACTTGCAGTTTGGTGGTAACCAAAGAAGATCCCACAGCCACCTCTGGCTTAGAAATTATGATGATAGTGCTTTACCTACTAACAGTTCCTCATCCCACCTAGGAAGATCCATCCCCTCAGTGAGCCATGGGGCTGTCTCTGAATGCCATGCTCTAAGGAAGATCCATCCCCTCAGTGAGCCATGGGGCTGTCTCCGAATGCCATGCTCTAAGGAAGATCCATCCCCTCAGTGAGCCATGGGGCTGTCTCTGAAGGCCATGCTGTAACACCAGACTGTGTCTGACACCCTCCCACAGGGTGATGCCCCAGCCTGGCTGGACCTGTCCCCAGGGAGGGGTGTGATGCCTTGGTGTCTGCCTTGGTGACCAATGGCTGCCCTGCTCCTGGCTGGGGCACTGGGACAGTCCCTAGCTAATGAGGCCTGCTATGTACTCAGCAAAATCTCTTTTCTATGAAAAGATTTCAGGATGTTTTTAAGGGTCTGTTCTGAAATTTCAACCAGTGTTGATGAAGGAGAGGTAGAGAGAAATAATGAAAATAGGGACTACATTCAACAGATCTAAAAAGAGCACATGAAAACTTCTAATATAAGAGAAAAAACAAGGTTTATGAATAATGTTACTGAGAAAGAAAACAATGAATTCCTAAGAAAATTTGTATTTCAGGTAGTGCCCTAAAGAACATCAAATCCAAATTCATTTTAAAAATGTAGGCTATGGATATAACATGGAGTCAAGGTTTCTCATTGTTTGGAGGCTTGATCTAATAATGAGATCATTTTCATATTTTTGGTCTTTGAACAAAATGAATCTTTCAGCTTTACTCTCTCAGGTCACTCCATTTTGGTGAAAAAAGCAAATTACTACAACCTTCTTGTCTGCAAAATGCAGCTCAAAAGCTCCTCATCCTCCTCCTTTATAGAAAGATGCCATAAACCTTATAGGGTGCAAAATGTTAGTATAAGAGCAGCACAAAGTTTGGAGTTCCACAGGCAAGTTTCTTAAAGCACTTCAGTTTTGTGAATATTCAATATTGTTTACTGCCGAGGTAAAACAGAGAGAAACGTTTTCTTGCGTACCTTGCAGTCACGTATGCAATGCTAACCTGCAGTGATATTTGCACTGACCTGTAAGGACGACCCAGGCATAATGCAGCCATCTTTGTCTCCCTGTACACGCTAACAGCCCAGAGAAACCACAACACACAGCTGAAGCTGTACATCTGCTGCTTCACCAACATTAATGGCAGTTTTATGTGCCTGACTCACTCCAGAATCACAGTTGGATTTCTGAAAAAAATTATATTTTTTTTTCCACACTTGGTAAAGGAATAAACAAGAAAAACAGTGAGGAGCTGAGCTTGAAGATCATACTTTAACTTGCTCTCTATCACAAAGATCTGAAGCAAATAAGTGACAGGGTTTTCCCAGATATAGTGCTCCAACATGCCTTATCCTTAGGGTTGTACTTAAGGCTGCAGTCATACTGCAGTCATACTACAAAGCTTTTCCCCTTATGAATTTCTCAAAATGGAGGAATGCCTCTCTCATCAGGGAAGATGCAGGAGATTTTTGTTGAAGGGCTGTGGAATCGATGGATTGGCTTGCAACAGGAGAGCATACTAGCTGCATTTTGTGGAGGGAGAGTTTGTAGGATGTGCTTCAGTGATCTTTCTTAAAGAAGTCAGAAAAATGAGTTTCTTCTACACTTAAAAAAATAATTAGATGAACATGGCAGGTCATATGACAAATATTGACTACATGTAAATACACATGCACAAAATATATGCAGGTTATGTTTTTTTCAACCCTGTACTGCATAATGCTTCAGAGCTGGTGGCAACAGCAAAACGTACCTTTTTACTTTTATCTTTCAGGTAAAATGCAAGTTGGATTTTATCTATAATGGAGTAAACACATCCATAGGAAAATTCCTGACTGCAGGAATTGACTTACACTCTGCAGAAAGGCACTGGTTTTCTTACAGAAGGCAATTGAGAATTTCTTTATTTCTTTCAGATTTCATTGAAAGTCCCCTGAAAAATACCATTGCAGAAAAACTAAGTGACAAGTTTCCCTGCCTGTATAAATGAATGAACTCAGGTTTTGTGTGTATTAATAACTTCTGTTTTATTTTACTGAGTTTTTAAGAAGTAAAACGAACATTCATGAACTCACCAAGAAAGGGAAATGTAGGAGGAAGTTACATTATACATTATGAATAACTGCAGCTTGGAGGGGTTAATGATTTAGAACTAGATCTAATAGTCTGTATAAATGCCTACATAGAGAAGGAAATTTTTCATGATTTGTAAGAAATTAGATATGCAGTAAAATGAATTGTACATTAATTTAAGCACCTGCCTTTGACATACTTCTGAGATCAATGTTCTGCTTACTGGCCTTTCCAAACTTGTTTGAAAAACTAGAACTCAGGTAAAATTATTTCAAGCAGAAATCTTTTGCCATAAGAACTCAGTAAAACATCTTAACAATATAACTTGCTTTATAAAAAATTCTGCATAAAAAATCTCTGACATTTGGGGTGGTGGACCACATTATACAGGACAAACCTTCATGAACTGATCTTTTTTCTTATTCACACCATGTGGAATTTGCTTCTTATTTGCAATTCTGCAGGATTATTATTGCATTGACACCAGTTGCAAATGTGGAACAGGAATCTGGGATAGCAGTCCTGCAGAATGTCAGGTTAGCCCATTTCTGTCATGTGAGTTGTACATTGACCTTCTCTCCAGAACTCGAAGCCAACTGCAACTCAAATTTTGATCCAAGATCTTTAGTATAGGAGGGCAAGAGCATCACCCACCCACCTGCAGCAGAGGTAATTCCCACTCTTTCCTCTATGCTTGCCATGAGAAAGCTGACTGCTTCCCACACTCTCTCCTTTCTCTTAAAGACAAAAGAAGAATATTATTTTCACATTTTACAAGCTTTAATAGACTACTTTTTCCCAGCATGCAAGACAGCAGAGCAGACAGGAGGATTTCAGCTCAAGACTGGAATTCATGTTATGATTGAAACCACAGAAAAGCTTATAGCAACATTAAGGACTCAAAGCAGTATTTGTAGTACTTAAATGCTAGAAAATGCTTAATGACTTAATTTCCTTTGATATTTCAAGAATATTTAAACAACACAAGGCCAAATCCTGGTGTATTGCGCAATTTGAAATCAAACTATTAAATCTCTGAGCTATCTTAGTAGATTTTTATAAGCTGGAATTAAAACCAGAGTTTATTATAATTACAGAACCACAGAATGATTTGAGTTGGAAGGGACCTATCAGGATCATGGAGTTCAACTCATGCCCAGCATTGCACCATCTCCAAGAATCACACCACTTACCAGAGGGTATAGCCCAAGCAGTTCTTGAGCTCTGTCAGGCTTGGTGCTGTGACCACTTCCCTGGGGACTCTGTTCTAGTGCCCAAAGTTGCATTACTATTTCAAAGTTGAACTTCAATTTCTAGATTTAGTGGAAATTATCTGAAGGTGTAAGTATGCACATACGTATGCCAAGATACTGGACAGACCAGAAACTAAGAAGAAAGGAATATATTATATGAAACTGTTCTTTTCCTGAATTTTCAAATCTGTGAAAATGAGAGTCTTCTGTGGGGTCACACATCCCTTAGCAGCTGTCTGCTGGAAAACAGACCATGATAAAACGGTTTGCATGGGCTTCTGCATGGCTGCCTTCAGTGTGGCTGTGCAAGGTCCTGGCTTGCTGGTTCTGCTGTGAACTACTCAGGAGGCACATTGACCTGGGAGCCTGAAGCCTCAGTTGTCTGCCTTTCTTTCTTGCCTAGCAGTTTCTCAGATGTCTGCGTTTCCAGAGATTGTGAGAAACTCTGGCTCCTGGGAAAGAGCGATACAGAGTGATTAATTCTCCCTCACAAAGAATTACAGCATTTGGAAGTCTTATTGCAAAGCGGAGTAGAATCAGTTTGTTATAATCTCTTTTTATAATCTCTAATAAATATTTCACCTTTTTATTCTGGAACAGAAACACATGCTGTAAAAATGCACAGCCACAATGAACCGTCTTTTGATGTGAATGTATATGAGTCTCTAAGACTGAATGTTTTTATTACTTGTTAGGCACAAATACCTTCTTGAAGTTAATGAGTACAAACATATTTTATTACACCTAAAGTGTTTTTTTTGTTATAGAACAAATAAAATTAAAGGTTTGCTCTAGATTCCATATTCTGATTTTGAGTCGGAGATGATTAACCATTTTAAATTTTGTTACATATCATTTTCTTTATTCTTAAACCCCAGGCATGCCTGATGCACAAACAGCAAAAAAGGAGAATTGCATTACTCATTTTACTATGCATACAGAAACACATTCACATGATATTTCGATTTTGTTTCTTCCGTTTCATGAGTATTTAAGAGCTTGCATTTTGAAAGGGAAAAAATAAAAAGAAATTTGACTTTGTGCAGAAAAATACATCTCTTGTAGCCCAGTCCAGCAAAAAAAATCCCACACTGCAGCCTAACATCCTGTCAGGTTTGTTACTGAATTCAGAGTTATGTCTATTTCCACAAGAATGAGAAAAGAGTCAAACAAGATGGTCATAAGACAGCCACGTAATGGGTTGTTTCCTATTTGTGCTTTTGTTCAGCACTATTACGGCACTAATACACTGATTCTACTTCTGGGAGGAGCTGCAATTCACATTAAAAATTGTATCATTTCACATGTAATCTTCAATGGCATTATGGGCAGTAATGTCAGAGAAAGATTTTAGTCTGATCCTAAGAGAAGAAAGACTGTATGATTAGATTAAAACTCATATTCTGTGTTTCTATCAACATAAAATGGATTACAGCATAGCTGGGAAGACTGAGCCTGCTTCAGGCTCAGAATAAGCTCCTTGGTTAGGAGATAGCAGTTGTTTCAACTCAACATTATCTCTCCATGTTAATTTATTTCATTATAGTGATTTATCATTGATATTGCTTTTGTCTCACCTTGATGGTTGCAAAGACATTATTCACTATCAGACACGGTGCCTTTTGTCCAATTTTCTAAATGTCACTACTAAAAGAAACTATGCAAAACATTTTAATTAGTGCAGAATACAATCGAAGTGAAGAGAAAAATGTTCATTGTACTGCTTCAGGAAAAAAAATCCTGAGTTATAATAAATGAATACCTCCGTGTTCCTATTTGTAGCACAACACTGAACTATGGAGGTTATTCAAATAGGGTAATTCAATTTTCATCATTTAAGAATACCTAATTTTATAAAATATTTACAATATTTTCTGGACTTTATGATCTAAGTGTATAACTTGTGCTTATTTGTTTGTAAGTTCCATATTTTTAGAAGAAAAGTTCAAGCGAATCTGTAGTATAGAGAGGAAGTATGAGAGAAAATACAGAAAGCTAGTCATGCTATGAATTTTCTAATTACAGTGCTAATGAAGGATTATTGAAATGGTGACACTGTGATAGAGAGACCTTCTGACCTTCATTATCATAATTTTCAGTTCACCTACTATAAATTTTACATTAAAATGCTTGCTAGAACTGCTTATTTTGGTCAGATTATTTTATCTAGGCATTTATTTGCTAGATTTTCTAGCAATTTATCTGACAGCTCTGGCATTTATGATTCTCTACCTGGGGAAGAATTTCAACATAATTTTCCCACTACACCATTGCCAAATAAGCTTTGTGATATAACTCCTTATGTTTCATTTCTTTATCTAAACCTATGCTTCTCACTAGAAAATTTTCAGAGCTGCAACTTGAAATGACCCAAATTTATTGTATAAATACACTAAAATGGAAGACCTTGAAGTGCTGCATCCAGTAATCAGAAAGTAATATTTTTCTCCAGACTGTCAAGAGCCTTCATTTTTATTCTCTTCACATTTGTGAAATGGAATTGTAAAGTGTATAACAACCTTGCAACTTTCTCAAAAAATCTTATGTAGAATTTCAGAATCTGCAGATTTAGTAATTATTTTTATTGCCATTATTTATTCCCATATGAGAAGAAGTACCTCTTCTAAACCTGGTATATCAACCTTATAAATTAGTGCATAAGCTAAAGGTATGATTTCTTCCTCCTTCTTTCTTCTTTGGTGTTTTTTTACAGCTCCACCTTAGAAACAAGCTCAGTGGAGGGACTATTTTGAAAGGATGCTTAGAATTCAACTCACATTTCTTCAAATCATGTTTAAAATTTTCAGAGAAATTTGAAAGTATTTTAGAGGAGGATAGACCAAGTGGATATTCACCTTGGATGAACTTGTGCCTTCATAGTGTTTCACTGAATGTTGAATGTATAAAAAACTGTCTCCAACTGAGAAATGGAGCTAATGTTGTCCTTACCTACACCTTCTGCAATTCATAATGGTGGAGATTTTAGAGATACAAAAAACTGATCCTTTAAAACAAGGATAACTGAGACTAACTTTAAAGATTAAACAGTCTTTCTTTCTTCTTTGCTTCATCCTTCAATATTACCAGCTTCTTTGTTAATTTATTTTAGCTTCCAACCTGCTCAGCTGGTGGATGGAGTCTCTTAGTGTAGTAATGATATAAGCCTTCATTCCTTCTTGTAAGAAAGAAATATTCATTAATAAATGAAAATTATCTCTCAGCTGCGGTGTCAGTCTCCTAAGACTTCGCATCTGACAACTGGTACCTGTTTGACAGTGGTACGAAAGTGATATTTATTAAAGAGTTTCATAATTTCTGCTTGGGAATTACATGTTTTCTTTACACTGCAGGTCAGTCCTTCTTTGTCTTAGAGTAAATCACCTCTGCATACAGGAGAAATCCATTCACTTCTTACTCATAATAAATTTTGTCTGTGGGGGAGGACTAAGTCTCAGCACATTTTAGACTTCTAAGTTATGTTTCTGTATATTTACATAATGCAACTGTTATATAAAACTACTTTAAAAAATCCTCTTGCCGCTGAGAGGCTGTAAAACCCTTTAGATATGAATTTAATACAGAGAGAATGCCTAGGATAATAAGGATCAACTAAATCTGCACAGACAATGTGACTTGGAGATACACAGAGAAAAACATGAGCCGGTTCGTGCCCGGGGTTGAGCCGGGTTCATGCCCGGAATTGAGCCGGTTCGTGTCCAGGACGGAGCCGGTTCGTGCCCGGTATGGAGCCGGTTC
>JANRGV010000001.1:71432895-71448325 GCA_024734035.1 Alethe castanea
CTCAGCCAACAGAGAGAAGGCTATTGCCTATCAAACTGAAGGGACAAAGAAAGGAGCAAGGTAAAAGAGAGCACATGAAAAAACTGAACTTGTGAGATCCCTCCAGCACACAGCTTTTCCTGTTAGGAAAGTCGAGTTGTGTGCATAAATGGACTGTATGACAAGCCCCAAAGAGGTAAAGCTGTGATAATGAAATTCTTTTGTTTATATTGACTTCAGTATAAGCAAGCAACTGGGTCTCATGGAGAAAATGGGTTTGTACATTCAGAGCAGCAATTGCAGTCTGAGATACTGCTGGACATAGTGAAGATGCTGAGCACCATGTGCAGAGACAGGCAATGGAAGTGAAGGGAGGTCACTGCTAAGGATTTTGTGAGACTTCTATTGAACTGATGACAATTTTCTTTTGTTGAGAAGGAACTCACCAGAGATAACTCAGGGCTTTTAGTAAGCCTTATAAAGTTTCACCCCCACGGTTTTAGCTCCTTAGTCTGTGTAGTCTGAAATATATTCTAGGGTTCATGTTAAAGCATGTATACAGAAAAATAGTCAATTGTTTTTGTGCCAATAATTTGCTAAGTAAGATTGGAACTAGGCAGTTAAAGATATGATATTCAGAGACATAGGGGTCTGTGTATTCACTGAGAATTGAAACATGTTACAGCTGATCAACACAGCGGCTTTCACCTGCCTAAATAAAATTCGGAGTGTGTCTTACACAATTCAGACTAAATGTTAAGGAAAGAATTTAGTTTAAAAAATTTTAAAGACTAATTTAAAATAGGAACAGAATCTAATAAAAAACAAAGTTCTGATATTTTAAATGTTTATTAAAACATCAATAAAGGAAGATTTTCATTCAACATAGATTATAGGAAGTTTTAGATAAAAAAATTGCAACTTTTCTCCTTTTGAATTAAAATAAAGTCAGTAGTGTTCATTACTTATATTTCAGGCCATGTGTGAACTACCTGCATATTACTTTGGTCTAACAGGTAGAATTCAGAAATGCAAAAACAACTGCATATTCAATATATTATATAATTTCACAAATGAAGAAGTTTTTGTATGCGTATATAAAACATTCACTCAGTGAGAAAATACATTCTACTATATTTTGGAAAGAATGTATTTTAACCTTATTTTTCAATTCAATAAGTCATGCCACAGGAAAATAAAATATTATACTATTATATGGGTTTTCAAAGAGTTAGTGAGGAATAAACAAGGCACAAATAGTTGAGAACAGCAACATGGCAATGAGTTTTAGAAAGGTTTATAGTGGTGTCTAGTTTTAGGGGTTTATTGCAGTGGAGATAAACTCAACTTATACCTTTAGGGTGTCAATTGCAATACTGTTGGCCAGAATGTTTCCAGATACCTGATTTAATAAGAACTAGGTAAAGATAAAAACAAGACAAAGGAATGAGACTGAAGTTTGAAGGCTAGAGGCATAAAACATGACTGAAACATCGCTTGATATTTGTTCAATATTTGTTTGATTGTTATGACAAATGAGATTAAAATGGTGCTTTGCTGGTAAGTGACAATGATATGATGAAAAACACAAAACAAACCAAAATAAAAAACTGTTTCACAGGAAATATTTGCTATGGTAGACAACAACCAGAAAAATTAGTCCTCCCTAGACAAGGGGAGAAAAGAGCACACACATGATGCCATGGAAATTAATAATATGTGGCAGAAATTATATTCTTGTGAATTAAATCATTGCCTAATTTAGGGTTTTTAATCAAGAATTCTTCTTTAATGAAGAGGTCTCTCATAATATCCTAGAACCTAACACAAGCTGTCATTATTCTATTATTATTCTAGTCAATAGTCAAACAAGCAATTTCAGGAGAAGCATTTTGAGTATATTTTTGGGCAAATGTATGTTTCTCGATAACCTGACAACTGAACTCAATGATCTATTGAAGACCATAGGTCTTCTTTCAAAGTAAAACTTGCAAAAGAACGCAGCAAATGGCAAAACTCCCACTGAATTTCTTGCAGAAAAATGCATCTCAGATTTTTTTGGTGGCAGGGTGAGGAAAAAGGCTACACTGTGGTTTCATCTCTACTATTATAAAGCCTGCTCAAGGTACTCTGAAGGTGCCCCGAACAGAAATCATGTATTAGATTCTCAACAAAAAAGAATTTGTATGGGTCTATTCCTTACTTGATTTAAAGCCTTGCTAAATTAAATGCCCAAATTACATGAAGTATTTGTTTGCTTATCTCTGTGACTGGTGCTTAAACATTATTAATCTATATGGGCATAACATCTTTTTCTAATTTTGGAATTTGCATTTAGCAGCAATTTATGTATGGGGAGTTTCAACAACTTTGTGCAGAGTAATGTTCTTTCCAAGACGAAGGTGAAAAAATCTGGTCCTTTTTCAGTGAAAATAAGAGCTTTCAGTGAAAATAAGAGCTTTCAGTGAAAATAAGGGCTTTCAGTGAAAATAAGACTAGACAACGGTAGCATTTTGATGTTCTGCAGAAAACTCCATTACATTGTCTTAGCTTTGCCTTGCTGAACCTGGAGTACTTACAATAGTCAGTGCCCTTCCTAGCCTGTTTATGTTGTTTTGTTGGGTTTTTTTGTGTTTTTTCTCATTTTTATTATGAAAATAATTTATTATTTATTAATTAAAAAAGCAATATTTAGGAATTAATTTCTGCGCTCTTATGTAATCTTTCACAGAAAAAATATACGTAAAAATATGTAAACCACTTGTTTGCATGCACAGTAAAAACCAAGAAAGTTTCATTTTTCAGGCTACAGCAGAGAAGAAAGCCACAAAATGGTGGAATGATATTGACTGCAAAAAAAGCGACTTGAGAATAGAAATAAAAATAATAATAATAGTAATGATAAATTTTCTGTAGTCTTGACTTTTACCCAGAACAACAACAATAAGGAATGTAAAGGTGACTGATCTATTCCATGGCAAGAGAATCACTATGGAACGTGTTAGATATTTTCTAAGTGCATTTTGTTGATACTAGATACTGAATATAATATATCTAAAATCCTTTACATATCTTTTTAATTTAATTGACTGATTTATTTACACTGCAACAAAACAAAACAGGGGATTTTTGTTTTCAATTTTTTAATATATATTTAAAGGTAAAAGGAAAGAAATTAACAGAATATTACAGATTTCTGTGAGTTTGTCTGGGGACTGAATTTGACATTGTGTCTTTAGAACTCTTTGTGACTCAAAAAACCCCTGCTGACTTTGAGACACCTTCATTTTTTGAAAACTATTTTATACAGTTGATCAGAAGTTTCCCTCCAGCATGTTAGTTTTTCAAGAAGCTGTTTACACATCTTCCTTTACACCACACTGGCAACACAGAGGGGATTTAAAATGAAAGTAATTTACCTGCAGGTCTATAGCAGCTACAAGACAGCTCATAAGCCACTACTCAAGATTCATGAAACCTCAGGATCAGTATCCATTACCCATCAGGTTTTTTTCAAATCACACCTAAAGGTATGTTACGATCTGGTTATGAAAATTATTAGAGAGATGCCTCTGCCCCAATTAAGGTGCAAATGAGACCATATGCCAAAGTCAAGAGTATTTATTTTATTTAACAGTAAATTTGAGGCAGAGAGAGAGATAGAAAGAAATAGAAAAAAAGAGAGGGAGAGAAAGAGAGTGACAGAGACACAGACTAAGTAGAAAATACCACTGCTCTGTGGATCCTGAAGGCATCCTGTTGATCCTCTTCTTCCAGTGTTTTTGGTAGAGAGGGTCCCTCAAAAACATAGAATCTATTGGATTAAGATATGTTCAAGCCCAGTAGGAATGCCCAGATACTTCCCCTGGAGGTGTGTGGGGCAAGTTTACCACTGTTTCTTGCAACAGACTGTGGTTCTGTTGTACCATTTTGCATCACATACAGTGCTCTTGTGCAAGGCCCCAGGAGGTCTGGGGAGTACTTTGGGTGGTCTTTGATGGATTATGACACTTCCTCTGCTGCCCCTAACATGGATGTCCCATGGATGTGGCCCTCCCGGGATCGGGGATTCAAGAGCTGAGTTGGCTTGTGTAAAGAAGGATGGGTGTTCACTGCCTCTGACCAGAGGCCACACACCCAAAATCTCCTCCTCGCCACTCGGTTTGTGGAGGAGTCCGTGCAAACCTGGCCTCATCAGATGAGTCTGTGGGCTTGAGCACCCCTATCCCAAACTCAGCCAGGGATGACTTTCACAACAGCTTCTGGGTTTGGCTTTCTTGTGGATACATTCTTCTCCCTCAGCCTTGTTTACTTTTCCCTAGACATAAGACAATTGGACAATGGCATCACCTTTAACTTTTCTCAAGTTGCCTTAAACTGCTTAACTTACAATCCAAGGTTCCAGTCAGGAGGCATGTTCCCCTGAATATAAGGGATGGGTGTAAGTGGTCACAGATTCTTTAGATAGGTTTGCCATAATGGGCAAAAAGTCCTTCATAACAATGTCTAAGCCATGAACCATAACATTTCACTTTCACAAGGTATCAGGAAACACAAGGATAATGAGAAAAGTACAATTCCATAATGCACTGTCCATATCTCAATCCATGAGTGCTCTACTTTTTGCCCTTCTGATTCTCTCCCTGATCCCACTGGTGGGAGAGTGAAGGAGCGGCTGAGTGGGTCTTGGTGGCTAGCTGGGGATAAAGCACAACAAAGGCCCATAATTTTTACATGAACATATAGCTGACTTGTAGCTTTGGGATTAAAAACAAAACAAAACAAAACAAAACAAAACAAAACAAAACAAAACAAAACAAAACAACCCCAAACCCCCTAACTTCTACCACAAAATACAAAAATAGATTGATCAAGATACTATGTTTCAGTATAGTTCTTCCTTTTCTTTACTGAAATAACCAGTATTATAACCTACTTCCTACATGATTATTTCTTTGGATTGCTCCTGAAGTTTCAAAAATTGTTTCTTTGATAGCTTTCTTCTTTATTTACTGATATCTTTCTTGGGAGATGGAAGCACTTAAAAAGCTGGTCATTGCTCAAATACACATAAAGAATAACATACTAGCAAAACAATGCATCCTAGTTTATCACAAAAATGTGAATGCTAAATATACCTGACACTGTTTTAATGATCAGAGTTAATTGTCAGATGCATTTGCAAATGAAAGAGAATGGAAAATATTTTGACTTGTTTAATTAAGTTAGATAAATTAATAAAACCAGTAATATTCCAGTAGGGCATGGGCAGCTTGCAAAGGGTTAATGTGTTCTTAGCACTTTGAAGTCTAAATTACTTTTGGAAAGTAATATCCATATGGTACCTTGAAGGAAGGCCTAAGCAGTAAACTTTAACTGCTGCCTGAGTTGGCAATCATTTCATAGAGACAAGACACTGCACGAGAAATTGCTCTATAAATAAGATCCCTTACAGAAGAATTAAAATGAAATTCATATTATTGGTTTTCACTAGGAGCCATAAAAAACACAGGACAGCCAGGAAGTGGCACATGTTTCAAATCACTATTAGAAGCACCTGAAGGACACCCCTAAAGTCAGCTTGATCAATGATGATGAATGCATTGGTCAAGTTTCTGTGCAATTGCAATGCATTTGGAAGCCTTGAGGAAATTCATCTAGCAAAAAGAAATAGGACAGATATGAGATATTCCTACTGCAGAGATTTTCCTATGGCCATTAATCCGATATGTATCCTACCTTACTAAGCAAAGCATCTCTGACCTCTTCCCTGTATCGTCCCCGAATCTTTTGGGATCTCCCCTGTTCTCATCTCTTTGATGACAAGATCTTGACAAGATCTCTGAAGTGTAATGTGCTTTTTGTGGTTTGAAGGGAAATACGTGGTCATACTTATGAGACTTATGTTCTCCACTGTCAAATCATGCCTTTTGCTAGCAGTGACAAGAAAGAGATTCTTGTGTGATGTTTGCATTGGATCTCTGCTGTGCCTGGATGCTGATATTCTGTGAGCATTTACACAAGGCTGTCAGTACTGGAAAAATGCCACATGAAAGTTTAAAGGTTTGACCTGTAAATCTGATGAGGATGATGGCTGCAGGTAGGTGGAGGTGGGAAGGAAAGAAATTGAAAAGTGTATGTCACCTATTTGAATGAAGGCTTCTTTATATCATAGAAGAGTCAGGCAGAAAAGAAATAAAATTTCTGGAACCAATGTCAGAAGCCTAAAGTATCCAAACCAGAAAGCAAGAAATGATATACGATTACCTAAACTGAATTGGATTACTGGAGCCCTTCCATGGAAGTCATGATTTGTTCTCCTTTATAATTTAGTTTCTTCTTCAGACACTACAAACCATGAGCAAAATATTCTGAACTCTATTACTCATATGAAGGGGTGTGATAGATATTCTGCAGGTAGTAGTGACATTGATGGAAAAGTATAGCAAAATAAACCTTAAAATATTTGAAATTTATTTAAAATGAAACTTATTTTTAGTTGCTGCTATTTTGAAAATTATTTTCAGTCAGTTTCATGCCATTGAAAAGTGACAGATTTATGTCTTCAGGACTATCAATCTGCTATTATTGCACATAACAGATATGTGCCTGTCAGCTGCCATAGCTGTGAACTTTAACCACATTCCTTAAGGGTGATAAGATAGCATCCAAATTTGCTTAAACCCTTTGATACCTGAAGAGTATGTTGGGAGGTGTATTGAGAATACAATACCTGATAAAAAGGACAACAATAATTTTATTAGAAGCAGTGTCTACCTATTTTTCTGTTTGCTGATTATTAAAGGACACGGCAATTAGTCACAATAGCTCAATTTAAATATGTGTTCAAAAATGGTTCACTAAGATGTTTAATTAAAAATTGTTTTGATTTGTTGTTTTCTAGTAAGTAAAAATGTACTTTAAGACATTTGTGAGGTAAACATGTAAACATTATGTTCACTGACTATATGTCTTTCTGTCTGATTTTTTTTCTTTGCTCTTCAAGTGTTTCATTAGAATTTAATGAATCATAGAACGCTTTTGGTAGGAAGAGGCCTTAAAGTTTATCTAGTTCCAATTCTTCTGCCACGGGCAATTCAGGTTCCAGAAGAACTCTAAAATTCTGCACATAAACCTTTGCTCACAGAACCAAAACCATGGAATTCAGCATCCTATGTCCTCCCTGTACTGCAGGTCCTGTTTCTAAATTTAGCAGATAAAGTAAAAAGCAATGAGAAGTTAACTAAATGTCAACATCTTACTCAATTATAAATTATCTTGGATAGAATTTAAACATATTCTTTTAAAGTTCTGTTAAATTAGGACCTAAAAGAATTTTATCTTACTATTAAGTCTGTTAATAAAATCAGAAAGTAGTGTTAATTTTGGCAATGTAGTCCCTGAAAACTGCTTCATAATTCACACTCTTGAAGAATGCCAGACAGATTATACAGCAATAATTTTCAATTTCTTTTGCCCTGTAGCCTGGTTCTGTACTCTCGCAAGACTGCTGCAAGGTGCTTACAGTTGTGTATTAGTCTTGAATCAATAGGCTGGATTTGAACTGACAGCTATGCTGTATATTTCTCCATTAGCTGAGGCTGATTTTAACAGATATATGTACAAGAAAAGAAAGCTAAAAATATTGCAATGCTGCAATTTTATGCCCCATTAAAACACAAACAAAGAATTATTGTTTACTTAAGGCTTTATAATGCCGGAATTAAATGTCATTCTGCAACTATATTTCCCTCACAGATGACTTATTAAGACAAGGTAGTATCTAAGATTCAAACAAATAACTTAATGATTCAGGGAAAATTTGGTGATTTATAATGCAAAAGTCAAGCTCATTCATGTTCTGAACATTCCTGCAACAGCATTTAATTTCTTGAGAAGAAAACTTTGACATGAATGACAGAGTAGTTAGGATCAAGTATAGATCTCATCATTATGCTTCATTACTTTAAGGCTAGTAAGTACTGTATGAGGTTTCCAAAGTTGGTTTATTTTGCACATTAGTCACAACCATGCTCTTTTCGATATGACAATTAAATAGTCCATTAGTCATTTTATAGGGTATTTATTCACCAGCCAAGAGGAAATTGTTATTCTGCTCTGAGATGAGCTGGGTAATTCCTGACAGATAAAATCAGAAACCTTTTTCACAAATGCATGCATATCCAGATGCCTACCTTCAATTAATTCCAGCAGCACGGTTTATTACCCTGTCCTTATAGAGTGCTTAAGTACCTGCTCAGTAAAGCTCCTTTCAGCTCAGTAGTAAATTAGTTGCTGGATCACAGAACTTGCCTCTCAGGAAAGGCAGTACAATGTCTGAGGTCAATTAAGTTTTTGCATAGCTTTACAGATTCCCTTTTTAGGTTGCCTAAAATGACACCAATTCACAAAATCAATTTGGATATCTTTAAGGTATTGTTTGAAAGATGCCTGGGATCCTTGAAGAGAGGTAAAATATTCAAGGTCTTCAAATTTTTGTCTTCTTTGACCAAGGCTAGCCCAGCTGTCTATTTTTAAGATCATAGCTAGCAGATCACAATAATTTAAGCAAACAACTCTGTTGGGGTGTGGAGCCTTTCTCTTATGAGGACAGACTTCAAGAGCTGAGTCTGTTTAATCTGGAGAAGAGAAGGATGGGAGGGGATCTCATCAGTGAGTATAAATATCTCGAAGGCATTAGTTAACAGTATGGTATCAGGCTTTTTTCAGTAGTGCCCAGTGACAGGATCAGGAACAGTGGCCATAAAGTAAAACACAAGAACTTCCACCCCAACATGAGGAAGAACTTATTTACATTGAGGGTGGCAGAGCACTGGAACAGGCTGCTCAGGGGGGTCATGGAGTCTCCCTTTCTGGAGACACACAGAAATAACCACCTGGACACATTCTTGTGTAATCTGCTCAAGCTGACCCTTCCTTGACATGGAGATTGGACTAGGTTGTCCCCAAAGCTCCCTTCCAATCCTAGCTGATCTATGATTCTGTGATTTTGTATGAAGTATCCATTCATACAGGTAGACTGTAAATCTGTCTGAAGAAAACTGTGTTCCAACCTGGCAGCACACAATAACAAGTGCCTCCTATAGTTACTTCTTTTGCATGGAAAACCTGTACTTTACTCCATGACACTAGTGTAACATCAAACATGCACATTAAGTCACATGTTTCAATTGTGACTAATGTGGCAGTTTAAACAGTGCTGATCTCAGAGGAAGGAAACAAGGACAAATAAAGGGGCTGTTGTGGAAAAATGAACACAAAAACTTTACAGATAAAAATATGTTCCAGTAGCTTGAAACTTGCATCATGCAATGAGGTCAGATAAAATAATTGCTTATGATGGGTTGATCTTGGCTGGCTGCCAGATGCCTCCCCAGCCACTCTCTCACTCCTACCCCTCAACAAGACAAAGGGAGAAATGATATGGCAAAACTCATGGGTCAGAATAAAGACAAAAGGGCACTTGTCAAGTAGTGTCATGGGCAAAACAGACAACACAAGGAAAATTAGTTTTGACATATTGCCAAATAAAATAGAATAGGATGATGAGAAAAGAATGACTAAAACTAAAACACATTTCTCCCCATAACCTTCCCATAACCTTCTTCTTCACAAGTTCAACTTCACTCTTCCATCCCTGATTCCTCTATATATTTTCCTGAGAGAACTGGAGCAGAACGATGGAGAAGGGAGGCTTTAGGTCAGTCCATAGCAGCCCCTATCTGCTGTTCCTTCCTCCTAACACTTCTTGGAAAAATCCAAGGAGATGGGCTGGTTATTGACTATAGCTAATGTGATGTGTTGATGTATGCAATAGAGAGGGTTAAAAAGTGGGTGAAGGCTATTTTACTTGGAGATGAGTTGACTCTGCTTTGTTTATCTAGGACAATTATTTACGTAAAGTTCAGAGAAATACTGGAATAAATACACTTCTCAACAATGGAAACATTTCTGTTCAGTGTTTAAAGGCTTGTCAAGCATTAGGAGAGGCTGCCTGTAGAACTGGTTAAGTTACATTCTCTGAAGGTATTTAAAAGTTGTAAATGTGGCACCTAAGGACACAGTTTAGTGTTGGACTTGGCAGTACTGGATTAATGGTTGGACCTTTGTGGCCTTTTCCAACATAAATGCTTGTATGATGGCATGATTAAGAAAGCAGAACAATGTACCTCACCTTAGGCAGGATTCAAAGGTGTTTCTAGTTTTATAACCAGGCTATGCCCTTGACAGTATTTAATTGGACGAACTTCCAAAATGAAATTTAGAATGTGTTTGATAGCAGGATCCAATTTCTGTTTTTCCCAGTTGAGAATATAGATATAATATGTTTGTGTTTGTGATGTCTGTAGATTCTCGTTAAGCCCCTTCTTACCTCCAGGTCTGAACTCGACACAGAAACCTCATCATTTGAACATTCTCTTATGTTATTTAGCTGTAGACCAGACACATCACCATCCCCTATGACAGAAGATACCTTAATCTGATTTTGATATGCTGGTTGGCTGAATTTCTGCCTAGTCACCAGGGGATGGTTTAAAAAGCTTCAAACTCAGACACCACAGCTGGAACTGGTGGCAGCCAGTACCTTTATTCGGAATTCATGAAAACTGCTATACTACAGAAGAAATTTAAGGGGACCTTGTAATCCCTTCCACTTGAAGAGTGCTGCAAATGGCGGAAACAATACTCAGGAAAGTAAGGAAGTTTTGATAATTTGAGATACTGGTTTCAGCCCTCCAGCAAAGCTAAGACAGCAGGTTGTTTAAAACAACACAACATGCCAGAAAAACGCAATATCACTGACAACCTACAATCCACCAATGCACTTATATTAGTGAAACCCAGAAGAACAAATCACACCACTAAAACAAAATTATGAATATATGATTTGTACTTAATGTTAATGTAGTGAATTTGGCCCTTTTAAACATGAATATTTAATTTGTCTGACTCATTAACCCTAAACGAAATTTTTAAAATATAATATCTCAATAAACTTAAATATCAGCCATGTTTTATTAGAAGGATGCTCTGTTTCTGAATTAACAGCCCTCTCTCCTTCAAGGTACTAGCAATATCTAGCTGAAATTTTGCTTTGAAATGATCTACATGTTGTGAGAAAATTAGTATATAATTCCACTAACAGTCACAGTAATTAATCCTCAAAATTTTATCTTACTGACATGAAATTCTATCCTCATGAGTCCACTGTGTTGCTTGCAGAATTTCATAGGTAATTATTCTTGATCTACTTACATGACCTATTGAGTTCCATTCTGTTAACATTTTGGGTTTTCTTTTCATAGACTCTCCGAGTGTCTCCCCATATTTGCTGCTCTTTCTGTCCTTCTGTCAATCTTCATTTCATATTTTGCATGAGCTGTGTGCACAAGCTGATAACCAGAGTTTAGAAAAACTTAAAAACACATTCAGGAGCTTCACATTACTGCTTTTTCCGTGTAGATTAAAAGGCAACGTTTGAGAATATAAACTATAAACAAGGTCATGAGGAGGTCTGCCAAATTGATAATGATGCTTTAGCAGTGATGTCTGTATCCAAATCCTTTAACAAAATATCAAAAGTAAGCTCTTTATTTTCATCGATGCAACAGTGAAATCATTGGTGAATCCATTCATTACAGCTTGTCCTATAGCCAAGTCTGTTTGCTTGAATCAGATGGAGAGTTGGGTTCCCTGAACTCTGGTCATGCCCATGTTGTGGAATTGCTGTGTTAGTTTTGGCTTCATCCTTTAGGGACCATCAGAACAACCATTATGTAAAACAGCACTTCATTCTTGGGCTAGTCTCTTTAAGTATATTAGCTGATTTTTGGTGTGAACAAAAATGGCAGAACTGAAGACAAATGGATTTTCCAGCATGGTTCATTAAAATGCAGTTCATTCAAATATCTTACAAGGATGTCAAATAGGTGAAAATATGTAATATAGCAAATCAAAACTGATTATAAAAGCTGCTGAAGAAATCAGAGTGAGATAAAAGTTGACATGAAAGGTTAATTTAAGCATCAGGGTTGCTTTAAGTCCATTGGTTTAAAATTCTTATGTTAGTCCACTGTGCTAATATAATCTAATAAATGGTTTTCAGCTTGTTGCATTCTGGCCTCTACTTTGCGAAGACATTGTGAAAATTGCCCTCAGGTAGCTTGGATACCAATCAAAATACTTCTTTATCTCAGCTTAGAATGGAACACAAAGACGTTGCATAAATTGTCTAAAAATGGTGCGGCTAAACCATAATGATATCCAGTGCATGCAGCCACACTGAACTGAACCAGAGAGACTGGAATTTGGGATGGCAGCAGAGTTGCCAAGAAATGTCTCCTTCTTTCCATATAGGTGAGCTTTAGAAGCAGAAGGCACAGTCACTTCATGAGGTGAGCACAGAGGACACAGCTCTTGGGAGTGACACAGCACTACTTAGAAAGCATGTCCTACTTGAGGTGCTACTTGAAGAACTGAGGTCTTCTAAATCTGACAGAACTATCACTATCAGGATACTGACATGGGCAAACTAATCAATATATTATCTCGCTAGCATAAATGTAGCTTTGCTATTTCCACACAGATTTAATCTTTGACTGTACTGTGGGCATACTCTTATTTATTCAGTGGTGACAGTAGTAGCAGAAGTTTTAAGTTTGCAAAGTTCCTCTCACAATCCCACTAACATAGAAATTTTTGTTAAGGAAATTGTGAAGTGGTTTGTTTGTTTTTTTTTCACTCCAAACTTTATTGATATTTTGATGGGTTTTTCTTTAAGAATGTTGTCTCATCGTATAGCTTTGTTATAGGTAGAAGATGTGAAGTGCATGCTAGATATTAAGTTGCCAAAAAGTTATATTGCTGTGATGGACAGAGGCCAGGGAATATTCTGTTTTAAGCAATTTACTCGGTTTGAGGCAAGAAACTGTGCTTTATTATTTTAATAGTAATGTTATTACTAGGTTGCACACACATTGCTTTGACTAATATACGTGTGATACTAATTATAAGTAACTAGTCTATAATTACTGGTATTACTAACACTCTGAGTCAAGAGTTTAAAGCATGCAATCACACTAATACAACTAATAGAAGATGGAATCTGTTTTTTCAGAGTACAAATACAATAACAGATCTTTAATCAAAAGAATTTAGTCTAACTATTTAAGAAAAAATGTTTTCCTTATATATTGTGACACATTTCTACTTTAAATATTAAGGCTACAGGAAAATTCCTATTCCTTAAGTACATAATCTAAGACAAGTACTTTCTTAAATCTGTGTTTATTATGAAAATCATATTTCTTTGAATTCAGTAGCAAAGCCCCCTCCCTCCACCTCAGATTTCAGTGGGTCCAGAAATTTGTTCATACATTGTTTGCCCATTCTTTTGGAAAACTATCAACTGCAGAAGTCCTTCTAAAATTCAACGTTTATGTTTGTTCTCTCTCCACTCTCCTCTATAGTGTCACCATTTAAGTATTGCTGTGTGGTACAGAATGAATGTCAAGTAGTCCCCATTTATAAGGGGTATATATTTGAAGTGCTAATATGCCAGCTATTGACATTTCTAAAGAATACTGCAGATTGATATTCTGCAGCCCAGAAGCATCTTTTAAACACTAGAGCAAAGGGTATACATCAACAGTAGCAGTACTCAAACATAACAGTCTGACAGCATGGGATAACAGAGACTATTTCTCCTTCAAGTCATGGAAAATTCAGTTTTAAACCTAAGGGGCATGAGACCTCTGAAGAGTTACTTTCTTAGATTTTAATTTCTCTCACACTGTCCTTTTTTCTACCTGCAGGCAAACATCATCAGCGCCGTACAATTTCTTCTGCAGTTATATTGACCTCTAGCATTCTTTATTTGCTAATCTATCGATATTTTCCTTAAATACTCTCTGAATAACTGTTTTGTCAACCCTGTCCTTAAAGGCACACAAAATCCAAACAAATCATCAAATCCAATCAGCAGAGCTGTGGATTATAACAAAGGCAATACAGCTGACTCTGGCTAGTTTCTTCTTGCTGCTAGACTGAGAAGATTGTCACTGCTCCAATCTCCTAACCACAGGACACATATCTGAGAATTGCAGACAAGATTATTGTAGTAATTTCCTCCTAATCCTGTTTTTTTTTTTTGTTCCTATGATGAACAGCCTGGATGCACCACCTGCCATCATAGACAACCATGTAATATAATCCCTTCATAAACTTAGGCCTCTTGATCTTGCTATTGCTATTTAGCTGAAAACCATCACAGATCTTTTTGTTAGAATTTGTCTTATTTGTCTGATCCTTGCTTGGATCAAAGCCATTTTTTACCCATTTGATCTCTTGCCCAACATTGTATTCTGCTAAATAAGATGAAATGATAAGCATGAAGTAGGAAAATAAGCTCTTTTAATTAAGAGCAGTCAGAGCCATTCTATTAATACTGGGTTATTCTAAAGCCTGCTCCTTGAAAACCTGCTGGGTAGGCTGTCCTCTCGGTTTGTGGGTCCTGAGACTAGCTTAATTATATCTCTCTGCCCCATTACTTGTGAAGTAGAAATATTTCCTCTTATTCTAAAGGAACAACTACACTTAGATTTTCTTGAAAAATATCTTACATTTTAATTGCATTTTTGTATAACCATCCTATGAGGAATTAATATATGCACATTGATTGAGAATAACTATCTTTTAATAGAATCCTTGTTCTCTAGTTTTTAAGTACATTAAAATATAAATGTATGTTTAATTTATAAAGTTGAATATATACTAACATATAAATGTATGTTTCATTTATACAGCTGAATTTGATCTCTTTTCTATTATCTACCTCTTTGAGATTCTCTGTCACCAGCATCACTCTGAGTCGATGCTTACATTCAGTAAAACTTGTTGCAATATTTTTTTTCTGTCTACTTTATAAGATTTGCCTATTCCTGTCCTTGTTTAAAAATAACTTTTTATTCATCCTCCTCCTGAAGGCTTTATGTAAATTCTAACAGAGAAGATGACTTTGAAACACTGCATCTTCTCTAAGAAAGATAGAAGGTCAATCTAATAATATTTTGTTAATGCTTATCATACACGTCAAGGTTCTTTCATTTGATTCAATTCCTATAATAATTATTTCCTTTAAGATTTATTTTAATTGAACAGCCAAGGTCATGTTGAAAGTCCTGTAGCTGCCTGAGTAATTTTCTTTCATTTCCACTCAAGCAATATGACTACTGAATATCGATAACCTTTTTTTTTCTTCAAACCTTTATTTGTTCCATACTGGCTTGTCCAACCAAACCAAACCAAACCAAACCAAACCAAACCAAACCAAACCAAACCAAACCAAACAACACTACTCTCTAGAAGATGGAATGGAATGGAATGGAATGGAATGGAATGGAATGGAATAGAATAGAATAGAATAGAATAG
>JANRGV010000001.1:71463683-71473704 GCA_024734035.1 Alethe castanea
TCTAGTAAAGTTAAAAACCAATAGAAATCCTAAATGATAACCGGGATTTTGGCGGGGGGGTGGGGGGGGGTGGGGATTCCCTCATGAAAGGTTTCATTGTCTCAGGGCACAAAATCCCAAGGGCCATTTTCAGGCACCCTTGTATCATCCACAAAAGTCTGTACATTTTCTCAAGGATCAAGGAAGAAAATTCCTACTGGGGATGATTTGATGTGTAGACATCACCTGGTTACTGGTTCCACTCCTATAAGTGATGAATCATAAGATAAAACCAAACAGAAGTTTTGTGGTAAACTGTGGGGATTTTGCTAAAGGCTAAGGGGGCACTGATGCATAAATATAGGAGGAAGCTGTTTGCAGAGGCACAGAAGGAGATATCCCAGCAAATCATTCCTTATGGAGACCTAGGGCTCTGGGCTCCTAGGGAAATCTGCCTGAGCCAAGAGGATCCTGTGAAGCAGGAAGAGCAGTGAAGCAAGAAAATGTTCATGGCATTTATTACTCTATATATTTGAGTTATGCCAGAAGGTGACATTTTGGCCATACGTAGACTTTAAAAGAGCATGGATATCTGCTTTCTTTTCTGTATGTTGTTTTTATATTCCCAGTGACCAGCTTCCTATTGTAAGGAGAGCAAGGTGAGGCATAAACCAAAAATAAAGTCAAACAAACTGCTTAGGCAACAAGGTTTGATTTGTCTTGATGGAATAAGACAAACATTTTCTCCTTGTAGGATACATATTTGGCCACAGAGGACAAAACCAGTCCTGAAATATATGCAGATGTCTCTCACAAGTGGGATATTGTGGGATTCAAGAGACTCAATCTAATGAACATCCACAGAGCTTTGGCATAATAAATAGATTACTGAGGATGCTGTCATGGATATCTACACTGACATGCATCTTTGGAAACACATGTGATGGCAATCAACTAAAAGCAACATATTGTCATTACATCTGCATTTCACTGCAAGACGTCTAAATGAGTTAGGTATTCAAAACTGTGCCATTTTAAAAGTAGAGAATGCTCAAGAAGGAGCCAAGAGATACAAAAGATCATGCTAGCATAAGAGGTTGGAAAATTAGAATTTACATTGTTCTTCAAATAGAAAGTTAAATGTTAAATTGCATCCTATAAGTATGAGGAATTAGTTGTAGGCATTACCTGGTTTATTAAGAAATTTTTCTGCTTTTGATCGTCTCAATTTTTTGTGCCTGAAAGTAAATAAGACTACCAAGGAAAGAGTGTGAAACATCAAAAAGAAATAAAAATAAAAAATATAAATATTATAACTGCTAGTCTTGTAAATTGCTTCTGGTTTTATCAGATAAGGAATTTGGGTTTTGGTAGTACCAGCTGCAGATAAGTGAAAGTCATATTTAAAGACTATATTGCAGTTTTGCTTTCTGGTAGATCAAAGTTCTCGACATCTGAGAGATCAATGAGCTACAGTGAAAAAACAAAATATTATCAGAGGTCCAGAAAATTGTTGTACCCTTTATGCTTCAAGACAGTATAGAAAATTGAATTTAGGCTAAGTTGAAGACAACAGCATAATGAATCAATCAATTTAACATTCCAGTCCAGTGCAAGCAACACTGCATGTCAGATCATATGACAAGGAATTCACAGGTCAGACTGAACGATACAGGGAGGTTCCTGCAGAACAGGGAATGTGGTAGGAAACATGAATCATGACATGGCATGAGCCAAGGTTCTCTCTGGAGACTACATTCCCTGCTAGCTGCCACACACTGCTTCCCTCTCATGCATTACATAAAAGTTCTCAGTAGGGCCACACTCTATGTCTGGAATAGAAGAGGAATTGTAACTGAACTGGAAAAGCATTACCTGCAAATCTCAAAGCTCAGCAATATGACATAAGCACAGATATGTGAATTGTACATAATGCTGAGGTTAGACAGGTCTGAAAATAACTTTCTGTAGGCATAGGCAAAAAAAAAAAATTAAAATTAAAATCTTGTGTCTTCTGTTTTCCCAGTCTATGCTACCAAACAGTTTTGGTAATTACATTCTCAACAAGTCATCTTTGGGGTGCAAGGAACTTCATTGTTCATTAGCAATGGTTCAGGTCAGAGAAAATCTGCCAAAAAATGTAGAAATACAGACAACAAAGGTAGAGACCTAGTTTAGTTTAATTTAAATTGTCTTAAAATGTGCTCCAACAAAATTTGTTGTAGTTCAAAGATGTTGTATGTTTTTTGTACACTGAGACTGTGATTCTGTTTGAAGCATTACTTCCAAGAAACCTTGAGCATCCTTCTGGATTTCCAGTTTCTATAAACGTGACCAAGCCACTTTCTCATTTTGCACAAGGCTGTCTGATAAAGAAGTTTTCACAGAGACTTGAAGTATCAGACATGTACAAAACTGATTCAAAAACTAAAGAACAATTATTGTTAACTTAAGGAAAACTTAAAATATTTTTTTAGCCTTTACATACACCTGGAACTTTATAGTTCATAGCTCCTGAATAGTGCTGATTTTTCAGTAACAGAAAAGATTTCTTTTTTTTTAATGGAAAGCATACTGTTTAAATGGAAAATGACCATGAGGAGTTCTTAACATTTTCTTTTCCCTTTCTCTGCTGGGTAAAAGAAAATGTAGTACAGCAGCAACTGAAAAAGAAGGTAAATTATTTTTATGATAGTTTTTCTCAACTTGAGAAAAATAAAAAACCTGGTTGGTAAAGGAAGCAATACAGAATAGTCCTCTTTTGTTATCGGTCAAATATCTAAATTTTTTCTGGGGAACATTGAGAAGAAAATCACCTAAAGAAATGGAGGGTTTTTTTTTTGCTTTTTTGGTAGATATGGCTTGAAAAATATCTTTGAGATGAGCTTAATATGTCCCCGAGCCCCTCACATACTACTGACTAAATCCCCAGTGCCTTTCATGGATGCTTTGTTTTCTACACTTAGGAGTTAAGTGTGCTATTGAGGAGCTGAATACCACCATTTAAGTGTACTCAGTGTTTGTGTACAGGGCAAACTGAAGATTGACATATTTTCCTCCAGGTTCCTCCATGGATGAGTCAAACTCCAGTGTAGAAACATAATTATGTCTGCAGGCACAGGCCCTGATAAAGGGCAGGAAATGCACAGTGGCACTGACAGTTGCCCACTTGCCTTCAAATGAGGAAAGAAAAGGGTCTGTCTGCACCCTGTCTGCATTGAAAGATGATCATAATGAGCTACTCCAAACTTGCTACAGAGCAATTCAGCATACATACAAGACTTTATTGACAGAGATGACATAACAGATTCAGTGTGCTTGCCACTCTGCTTCTCCTGCAGATGTAATCCTGCAGCGTGGCTCATAGTGAGAGAGGATTTTCAGATGCTTATTGAAAGCTCTGGCTTATAGAATAGCTCATTTTGTCCCTGTTCCTTGGTTCTGGTTCCTAGAGCCTGCTGCTCAGCTGATGCTGAAGCCGAGAAAGAGATATGTCTCTGCTAACTGCAGGTGTTGATATTTGTAGCATTATCTGACAATGGGGCTTTGGCTGATGTGAGAAACTAGCTTTGGATCAGGCCACCAGCTTAAAATCAAAGTTCAAGAAGGAAAAATTCAAGGAAAATTAGTATTTTCACTTCACTGTCCTCTGCTATTTTATAATATCACCATAAGTTGAACAGAAATTGCAAATGTCTGAAAATGTCCTGAGACCTGTCCTGTCCTGGACTTCTGGGTACAATGAGTACATGTAATTCTTATTGGATGTTTAATTTAGATAGAGTCTTTGCACATGTGCAGGACTGTTGGTCATTAATGCCTTGAGTAGCTGATTGAACTGCCAGCTGCCTTCACCCAGAATGCTGCAGAAAAATCATTTGACAAAATTTTGGATAATCTCTCCTGGTGGAAATTTCAGAGAGTCCCAGGGATTCTCTATCACTCACTGCTAGGTAGTACATGGGTGTTTCAGAGTATGCCTCAATTACCAGCCTGGGTGGAAAATCTTCCCATCCCAGACATCCCTCTATGCTGTTCTACATGCAGTTTACCATATAGGTATGCATATTAGTTACAAGTAAAATTAAAATTTCACCTGTATAGACAGGGGTTTGCTGGAGGCTGATTACTGCTCTTCCTTAAGGAGCGTTTCAATCATTCAGATGCCTTACTGGCTTACTGTGGAACCTTCAATTTTTTGATGAAAGAAGTGTAATTTAGAATATATGCTATTTATAATTAATTTATTTTTTCTGAAGTAAACAAAGTCCATTTGTAAATTTATGCATCTTAAGGAGTTTGATTTTTGTTATGCCTTCTCCAAAATCTTCTGTTACAAAATAATTAGAAATAATTTTAAAAAAGAGAGACATCATTAATTGCATTTATACATAAAACGTGTAATTTCTTATTCTGAGATTCGACATTTATACATATTAAAAATCAATAGCTATGTAGAAAAACAGTGGCTTCTGTGCCAATTTTTGCTTGAATGAATTGACACACATGCCAGAGGATAAGAAACTTTATGAATTTTTTTTGCTGCAGGATGTGTCTTGAAAATTTTGCAAAAAATTATGCCATCTGGTTATCTGTTTGCCCATTATCAACCATAAAGTAAGGTGGAATAAATGTAGTTTATTCAGCCTCACTAGATTAAAACTAAATCAAAAGCTAAATTTGTTTGATCTAGTATAGCAAGATATGTCTGCTGGGATTGATTAAAGTAAAAATACTGAGTGCCACAATCCTGGAGTATATTTCAACATCAAAGATGTTTCATTTAGTTCTTTGAATACAATATGAAGATAACAGATAAAACCATTCTGTAATGCTAAATCCTTAGGACTGAAAATGCCTGTAAATTAATTTACACACATAATAATAATTCCAGCACACTGGAGTGTCATGGTCTGACAGATTTAGGAATTTTTATTTGAAGTCATTAATAAAATAATGTCCATTATGCAAAAAATAATTTTCAGCACATTTTATATTAGTACCATAGAATTGCAGCACCTATCACCAATGACTGAAAGAGAGTATTTGTTGGAAAAATTATAGATTAATTGTGCAGCAGATATTAATTTCTATAATGCTACTGAAAGTGAAGCAGCTACAGCATAACCATTGAAAATCTGATCCATGTCTATCTTTGACATACCAAATTGTTTTATTTGTTAGAGATTATTTCAAATGTCAAATTCATAACATTGGAACACTTTCTTCATATGAACCGCTTTTCAGAACTGGAACTTTCTGAAGTAGTAAGGCTTTTAAAAACCTAATTAAGGGGTTCTCAAATTTATCTTTGGAAAGAGTATGTTAGTTAAGATGGTATTTACCTCACGAATGCATAACCACCCAAAAGCTAGTATTGCAGCTTGGCTAGCTAAATTTAAAAAAATATGCAAAAGAAACCTCAAAAACCCACCCACAAAATAAAAATGAGAATTAGTATTTTGGATGCCTTGAAAATTTTGACCCTAATTTTTTTGTTATTGTTTCTTTATCAGAGAATCAAATGTTTAAACTATGATTGTGAAAATATTATTTGCCTCCTTTTACTTTTAGTACTTCAGGAGGTATATATAATTTGAATATCAATGGTTGAGTGTCTAATTTCTCTTGTGCTTAATTTAAAGACAGGATAATAAATTTCTGAAACATCTTCTTTCTTTCAGCTACCAGATGGGTTTCTATAGGTTGGACTCTGGGCTATAATTCTGAAGAATCTGCATTATTTTTCATTTCAAAAATTTTGAAATATTGTGAAATCTATAAAATATCTTTTCACAGAAAGTGGAGGAAAAATATTTCTCTGCATCATATCTTTGTGGAAAACTGAGGAGTGTGCAGGACTAAATATGTGTTTAGCACCTAGTGCTTGTTTCTTGCATCTATTTAGGCTTTAAGCTGGGATGGTGACTATGACAGTTCTGTAGAAAACAGGAACTGGTGACTACTTACTTTACACTCAACAAATCAAATAATTTTCCAGACTGCATGAACCACTACATTTGATACATAAACAGCTCATCCTCCAGTGCAGCAAAACAAGCCAGTGGGGAAGAAGACTGGTCTGTCTGAACAGAGAGCTTTGGCAGTAAAAGGAGAGTTTTGTCCTTTGGAAGGACAGTTATTATCATGATGAATTTTCATCTTTTGTTTGATATAGAGGAAAACACAGTGACAAAGAATGAGGAAAGGTGGAACTACTTAATAACTTTGACTCAGTCTTCGAGAGTAAGTTGTTGTCAGTATACTCCTTGAGCTGCCAGTCTTCCTAGAGAAGAGGGAAAGAGTGTGGAACAAAAGTCCCACAATCCAAGGGAAAATGGTCAGCAACATACTACACAAATTTGACACACATAAATCTAGGGACCAAATGGAATATACACATGGGTGCTCAGAGAACTGGAAAAAGTGTTCAATGAGCTGTTTTCCATAATTTATCAGAGGTTCTGTCTAACTGGAGAATTCTCTGTTGACTGGAGGCTGGCAAATATTATTCTTATCTAGAATAAGGGCTGGAGGGAAGTTTTGGAAAACTACAGGTCTTTCAGTCTGACCTTGGCTCTGGGTAATATCATGGAGCAGATCACCTGGAGTGCTATGACACAGCATGCACAGGACAAATAGGAGCTCAGGCCCAGCCAGTGTGGATTTATGAAAGACATGTCCTGCTTGCATCCAACTTGTGGATATTGTTGACCTAGACTTTAATAAAGCTTTTGACAATATTTTCTCCTGAAGAAACTAGGTGCTAAAGGCTTCAAGGGATGTATCTTTGCTGGGTAAAATCTTGTCTGGATGAAAAAACCCAGCGTGGTGGTGAATGGACTGAAACACAGCTGGTGGCCAATCACTACTGGGCTTCCCCACGGCTCAGTGTTGGGGCCAGCTGTGTGTAATATCTTTACAAATTAACTTATCAAGGAGATCAAGAACACCTTCAGTGATCTTGCAGTCAACACCATGTTGGGCAGGAGTGTTGATCTGCTGGAGGATATGAGGGCTCTGCAGAGGGATATGGGCAGGATAGAGCTATGGACCAAGCCCAGCTGTATCAGGTTAAACAAGGTGAATGACCTCCATTTGGGTCACAACCACACAGGCTAGAAGAGAGGCTGGAAAGTGGCCCAGAAGAAAAGGATCTATGGGTGATGTTTGACAGCTGTTTGAACATGACCCAGCATGTGCTCTGGTGGACAAGAAGGCCAATTGCATCCTGGTGTGTATTAGCAATAGTGTTCCCAGCAGGACAAGGGCAGCGACTGTGCCTCTGTACTCAGCACTGGTGAGGTACTGGAGGGTGTCCAGAGAAGGGCAACAGAGCTGGGGAAGGGTGTGAGGCACAAGTCTGATGAGCAACACCTGAGGGAACTGCAGAAAAGTAGGCTATGGGGACACCTTATTGCTCTCTACCTGAAAGGGGGTTGTAGGTAGCAGTGGGGGAGTTGGCTTCTTCTCCTAAATAGTAAGTGATAAAACAAAAGGAAATGACCTCAAGTTATTAGAGGAGAGGTTTAGATTGGATATTAAGAAAAATTTCTTCATGGAAAGGGTAGTCAGATGTCGGAAAAGGCTTCCCAGGGGAGTGGTTGCATTACCATTCCTGGAGGTATTTAAAAGACAGGTAGATCTGGTACTTAGTCAGGGACATGGTTTAGTGATAGACTTGGCAGTATTAGGTTAATGGTAGGGCTCAATGATCTTAAGGGTCTTTTCCAACCTAAATTATTATGTGATCCTATCTGAACATTTTTGTATGCTGCTGCTTTCTGAAAACTGCACTTAAGAAGAAAAACTGTAGAGAAATGTTCCAAGTTTTGAACAAAAAGTATTTACAGAGGTTGTTAGTTGTCTAGAAGAGGTATGTTTAAAAAGCAGATGTCTTTTCATTATAATTTCCGATTTTCTATTAAATAGCATGAATGTTAGCCATTAGTCATTACCACCACTCTTTTAAAATATAAAAGTATTGAAATGCAATTTTATGGAAGCACCCTTAATAAATATGGGAAATATATTAATTATGTCTGCCATTGGTTACATTTGAAACAAGTAAACCAGTGACATATTACAATGGTCTAGTCTCAGATTACAAGGATTTGCTGCCAATAAGGACAAGAGAACATAGTCTTACACCGTGCCAGAGGAGGTTCAAGTTGGACATTAGGAGGAATTTCTTCACGGAAAGGGTGACTAAGCGTTGGGCTGTGCTGCCCATGGAGGTGATGTAGTGACTGACCCCGGATGCGTTTAGGAAAAGACTGGATGTAGTACTCAGTGCCACGGTCCCGGTGACATGGTGGTGTCTGGTCACAGGTTAGACTCGATGACCTCAGAGGTCTTTTCCTCAACTTAATTGACTCTGTGATTCTGCGAACACCCGCCTAGCACTGAGCCAACACAGAAAGCATATTTGTACCAACCCGACCTACAGGCTGATTTACATAGTTTATGTAAAATCCTATTTTCAGATTAATCCTTGCTCTTCATGGTGTTGTGCTATTTCACAAAGACAATATTGCTTTTGAATTTGTTGGTCTTAAGAGATCAAGCCTTTCTTTCCACACTCTCTCCTGTTTAAATGAAAATAAATTCGAGTGATACTGATTTTTCTCTGTGTCAGTGGCTGAGGAAGGGAATGAAAAACCAGCTTGCTGACACTTGAGTTTATTTAAGACACAGAAGAAATATCCTTACATGCCATTAGCAGTATATCTCTAAAAGAATTATTCATCTGAAGAGTTTCTTATGGAGAAGTATGCTTTACATTTTACAGAAGAGGTAATAAAATGATACATCTTTTGTTTTTTTATGTCATCTCTCAGAACTTGTAAAATATTTTAATCTAAAATGAACCAACCAACTCTAGACAAACAAGCAAATGAAATTGCTCACAAGAGAAGAAAATGTACAAGGTTATTTAAAAATATGTATTTTAACTTTTGCTATTCTTTATTTAACTTTCTAGGCTTACGAGCAGAGCATCAGTCCTGCTTTTGTGAGGTTGTCTTGTTGTGATACCTGTCAGACACTGCCTTGCAATGGCTGTTGAAGTATAGCCAGCTTGCTGTGTGTTAGGGTAGTCAGTTCTGCTGTCTGACATGAGATGGATCATATTTTGGGGTTTGAATATGTTGCTTGGATGCTTTGTGAGACACAGCCTAGAAAGGGACAAAGCAAACACTTGTGCTTTACAGATCAGTGTGTTGTGTTGTAACTATTTGTTAATGCTCTATAAGAGGAGGTACATCTTGTTCAAAGCTGAAGGCATCATCTGAAAGACAAAGCAGCGCTGATATTGAAGATAGATGATGAAGGCATCCTGCCTAATGCAGAACTGACCTTGAAAACTTTTCAGGGACCTGTACTGTCTTACACTGGTATTAAATAACCTGAAAATGTCACCCATAAGCCAAATCTTCTTCCATAAATTGGGCAGCAGCAGTCTTGCACATACAGATGCTGACAATGCTATTGAAGGCCGTACTTCCCTCTGGCATCTGCTACTTCTTACTCTGCCAACATCAGCAACTACTATTGTTTGCTGCCATACTGTGTTGAACTGCCCTTTTAAAGGGGCTCTTCTCCTTCCTCATTATTTGAGATGACTACAGCTCCCAGTTAAAAGATCTTCCTTGATATACCATGGAAAAATCACATGTGAGTGGAGCTACTAATTTCCCTGCTTACCTCTCTCAGCTTGACAGTGAGGATATTCTGGGCTCTTCTCTCACCAAAGGGGTGCAAGTCCTACTGAAGTCTCACTGACTTCAGTGTTAAGACAGAGGTTCTTTTTTTGACACTAATGCACGTAGAAAGAAAATATTAAGCCCACTGAGAAATGTCAAGAGTAAGCTAACCCACTATAAATACAAAAATCCTATAATTGTAGAAAAAAATTACAATTTCACAGAATTCTCCACAGTCTGAAGTATAAAATTTTCATTCTCATCAAAGGATATTCACTGTAAAAAGTTACCAAACTCATTAGAATTTATCTTAATATACTTTTATATCTCTTTTTAAC
>JANRGV010000001.1:71522306-71543635 GCA_024734035.1 Alethe castanea
GGAAAACTGGCATTTTCTAACCAAGGAGTCATGCACACCCACGAATAAAATACTCTTTTCTATCAAGAGCAAGGCAATTAAGATTATGTTAAATGCTGCCCTGTGGCAAATTATTGCCCTTGGCCTATGTGACCTGCTTTTGCTGTAATCAGTGCTGCTGCATCTAAAAACCCTCACAATAAAACACATAAACTGTTCAGAAGTTATTTTTGACCTATCTCAGATTCAATCAAATGTATTTTCTTAAATTGCCTAATTTTGGAGGCATTTGGAATCCCACCTTGTTGATTATCACATCTCACTTGCGATTAACCATTTAAAGAAAAAACATTAATCTTTTAGGTTAAATGCTGCCCAAAACACAACATATTCACATTGTCTCATGACCAGACAAAAGTAATGTGTTGAAAGCTCTTCCTCAGTCATCATTGCGTTACATATTCTTTTTTTTAATAGAGACTTCATGTTCCGTAAGCCAGGTATAGACAATACTTTTCAAAAGAGAAACATAATGGAATCACTCAAAATTAAATGTCTGAAATAAACTATTGAGATTATGGCATTTTTTCACCATATTCTTATTACTTCAATTGACAGAGAATTTAGTTAAAATATACTGTTCGTACAGAAAAAAAAGGAGATAAAGTGTCATGTAAGTTGTTTTAGTGAATGATTTGGTCATATCTCATTCAATCTAATAAACAATAAAAGATGACCTTTACTTATATTTGAAATCTTTATTCAATTACATATAAAAATAAAAATCCAGATGTCTCAGGACAATGTTCTATGTATATGTTGAATATCTTGTTTGTTCCTTTTTGTTTACTTACTAAATAAATATAAATGCTGCTGTACTTTACCTTTTTTCTTTTTTTATCAATGATCACTGAGTATATGAACTAACATCTGATTTACAACTCACCAACTCACTAGCTTTTCTAGCATTCTTAGGGAGGATACATTTTTTCTGTTTCACAGTATTGTCAGGAGACTTACCTTAGACACTGTATTTTTATCTGCAGCAGAAAATATAGTATGTTCTACTTCTATTGTCAAAAAATAGCATTGGCATAGTCAGTAAGACTGGTGAAAGTTAATGGATTGTGCTAAAATTACATTATTTTTCTATACCGTACCATTCAACTACTGGATTTATCAAAGTATTTATAATATACTTTTGAAGTTACTCTGAAAACAAAAATTGTCCTTTACATGAATAATTTATACCAAATATTACACATACATATATATATGCTTTGCCAATAGCTCTGTTACTTAACCTCTTTGCAAATTTTGACCCCCGTACAAATCCAGTGCAAATCATTACTACATAAGAGTGGATTTCAGAATATGTGACAGAGGTAAAAATGCACACAGTCTCTTCTACTTGTATCTGATGCTTTAATATTATTGAAAAATGGAGTAAAAAATCACTTCCTTGAGCTGATATGAGTGACCATTTAACTTTGTGTCACTGAAAGTTCTTTTTAGTTTTGTCTTAAGGTGTTAGGTGCAATAATTTGTTAAATCTTAAAATTCAGAAACATTTAAAATTATAACATATGTGTAGTCTTACAGGAAAATATGTTAAATTTTTACTACTTCAGTAAGACTTCAACTTAATTTAATTTCTCGGCAAAGAAACTTGGTGAAAAATACGTGGTTTTTGTTCACTTTAAAAACCCCTCTATGCTTTATTGAAAAGCGGCCCCTTTCCACAAAGAGGGACTTGTAATCCAGAACATTTAATGTATAGTGTGAAAAATAAAAGGTTCTGAGAAATACATATATATATTTATGTATATATATACACACACACATATATATATCTGCATTTATACATATATACATATATACATATAAACATATATATATATCTGCAAAGGTTGCTATTAAAATAAATATGTTTCTATTGAAAAAGAGGTTGCAAAAACTGCTATTAAAAAAAATATAGTGATCCTTTACAGTCCTGCCTTTTTGTCATTCATCTGAAAGGTTTTCTTCTGGTCTAAGCTAGTTCTATATCAGAGCTTGATGACAACTCCTGCCAGTTGATGTTGGTGGTAGAGTAACTCTGGTACAACATTGGGAAAAACAGGACATGGTTTACACTAGAGAAGAAACTGAGTATAACACTGGATGTAGGAATCAGAGTCTAAGTCTGGCAATAATAGAGAAAACCTGCATTCCATGTCAAAAAGCAATAGATTCTCAAACTTCCAAGCTCCCTTTCTCAGCTTTAACAGCAACCTTGGAATGTCAAAGTAGAACAAATTCCCATCTGCATGGACTGTGTGAAAGATAGAGGTGCCAATCTGTTGATATACACATATGAAGTGAGATTCAACTCTAATACAAAACATTAGTTGAATCTCTACTTGGAAAAAAAAAATAGTTTCAGTATTGTTCTCTGCTAGGTTACTAATGGCTGCAAGCAAAAGATGACTTGGAAATAAAATTCTCCACAGAAACTAATGATAGACAAGACCTAAGAGAGGACAAAAAGAAATTTTCAACTCAATCTCTTACATGAAGATAAATTTAAAAATTCCCAATTGAGTGAATTAAAGCAAAAGGCCTTCAGCTGTGAATGTCTTCATTTTATTACTAGAAGTTTTACATCCAAAACTAAAGGAAGATTTTCCTAAAGGAATTCTGAAAGAGAAAAAATAAATCAAATTAACTTGGATTCAAGGCTGGCAAATTTAATTCCTAGATGAACATAATGAAACAGATAGGAAATTCTGCATCAAGTTTCTGGTACAAAAGGTGCAAATCACTTCTTAACTTCAAACACTGTTCCATTCTCACATTCACGTGTAAATATAAATAGAGTAAATGATTGCTTAATAAGGTTAACTCTGATTATTCTTTACATGATTCTGTCATACATTACTGTCATGTCAGAAATTTATAGTGTCTTCTCTTTCAAAATTTCTATAGAAATTGCATCTACCTGCATGTACCAAAAATTAAAAAATAAAAATAATCTGCTATCCTTCTTTACTGCTGTAGAATCAGGTTATGGTGCCATTATTATTGCTGCTAAATTTTCTGCACAAAATTATTTCTGCTGGATTTTCAGCATTTGTGCTATTTGTGTTGGATAACCTGAAAGTGGAATAAAGAGCTTGTGATGCTGTCCTGATACTGCAAGAAAACTGACAGTGCCAGAAGGAGCCTGTTTGTGAGAAAGCCACCCATGAATATTTTTTAAAATTCTTAAAACAGATAGACCTTTTCATATGGAATTGGCATACAGACCATGTCGTCTCAGATTTTTTTAACTCGGAACTCTGAGGTTTTTAGGTAGATTTAGTGTAGTGTTGAATAATAGCTTCAGATAACAGGCCTCTTCAGGAAGCAGATGCGAAGTTATGGTTTAAATCTCATAAAAAGTTTTCTGATCTCAAATTCTCCACTGTCTTTAATGGAAAACAAAATTAGCGGCAGAAAACAAGGAAATAAGCACTAAAATATCTTAATTTTGCAAGTAGCTAAACTAAATCTCAGGGCCCAGAAAAGGATATATTTCTCATGCAGACACTTTTGAAATCCTTGTCTGTATACAGCCTCCAAATTCCATCTTTCTCCTTAAACAGGCCAGTCAGCTGATGATGGATAGCAACTGAAGAGTTCAAAGGGTAATTCAAGTTTAAACGGACCTCAGATCAGACTAATGTCTCAGGACTTTAACAAGCCTGATCTCGGGTGTGTTATGGACTAGAGATTGCACAAACTTGTCACACATCTTCTCAGATCCACTGTTCCATGGCAGCTACAGCCCAGACTGGCATTAATTGCCACATCCCAGTACCTCTTTCCCAGTGAACAGTAAATCCATCTTCGTCACTCTTGGTTGTGCCAACCAGTGTCTGTATCATGAAGCTATCTTTGTAACCTTCCAGAAATCTCCTTAGCTTTTCACATCTCATCAAACTGGCCCTCTAGCTGATGTCAGGGAGTTGAGTCCTCCGTGAGCACCAGCACCCGTGATCCCAAGACTTCCTAGAACTATTTAGCTTTTCACATTTTTACCTTGACCCAGTAGGCTGTTACAATCTACCCACACACTCTTATCTTCTCTCATCTCTTAGATTCTGATCCACAAATGTTCACCAGATCGTCATCTGTTCCACAGAAGTGCTCTAGGCTTCTGAGCTAGTCATTTTACCAGCTCTTCTTCTTCCTGTCTCTTTTATTAGTGGACTGACTAGGCAGTGTTATGTTAACAGCAGGACTCAATGATCTTAGAAGTCTTTTTCAACCTAAACAATTCTATGATTCTACCACGTTCTCTCTTTGTGTGCTCTCCCACTGCCCACACAGGCACTGAGAGCTCCATCCCCACTCCAAACCTTCTCTGGGCCCAAGATGGCACTCTGCTGTGGTCCTTCACCACTTATATGAGGAATGAGCAGCTTCTGCCCCCTCCCCATCCATGATTCTGCATCAACTGACTCATTTGTTGGGAGCTACTGGGAGCTGATATCTGGGCTGGCAGGCAGTGCAGGTGTCTCCCTAGCACCAGCTGAATGGGGATAATCACTGACTGTTCAGGAATCAGCTGAAGACAAGGGTAAAGTATCCTTTGACCACTGTATCTGATGGACACTGCCAGAAACAGGATCTTTGCTAATAGAAGCAAAAGCCTCTAGGAGCTCTGTAGCAGCTGTACCAGCACACACCGTGGCCACCAGCACACACCCTGAAGCTCCCAGAAGTCCCCAGAAGATCTGGAAGCAGAGCTCCCACACTGCTGTGCAAACCACGGTGGCTGCTAGCAACATCTGTTTACATCTCTTGTTTACATAAGCTTACAACAAGGCGTAACTAAAGGATGATCAAAATCATCATCTTTTCATCAAAACAAACAGTGATATAAAGAATAAATTATTTGGTGGAAACATCGCTTTTTTCCAGTGTTTCAAGATCTAAAGAAAATATTTCTTTTATCTTTTTAACTCCACTGATTTTGACTTCACTTTCAGGTCAAACATTTAGGTGAATAAAATACTTTATGTTAATGATTTTATTAAATAGGATTATTAGATATTTTCTCATCAATAAAATGTGCAGCAATCCTGTAAAATATTAACTTACTAACACTGACCTTTTGACACATCTTAATTGATTTTTTTATTACTGTTTCTCTTTTGTGAATATTTTATCTGTTGGGCTTGATTTTGGACAAAAGAACATCTTCAAACACTGACCCTTCCTAAGAAAGTCTTCGAGCAGTGAACTTTCCTAATGACTCTACTACAAAGCACTGATCATCTTCCCAAAAGTACATGACTTGGAAGAAAGGAAGGAAAATGCAAAGAACATTGTCAGGAGAAATCCTCCAGAAAAATGGATAACAAAACAATGTTTGCCTATGTGCAGAAGTTGATAACTGTATTGCAAAATGAGAAATAAGCACATAGAGCGTTCGAACATGGTTAGTAATCTTTTCAACAAGGATATATTATTTTTTAGTTAAAATATAGTTTATTTATTATAGTATGAAAGATACTATTTTAATTAATAATTTTGGAAAGGATGTTTAGAAAGCAGAGTGTTTTCATGCTGCAAGAATGGGTCCAGAGTATGGACAGACAAGGAAGTACATAAGGGAAAATCCGGAACTGGTGAAAAACAATATTTTCAAACAAACTAGATTTGTATAACTTTGTCATTTTAGAAAGGTGTATTGAACTTCCCAGCAGCGGTATTTTCAATGACAGCATACTTTGAGACTTATCTCAAAAATTTCTGCCTTACATTCTTTTCTATGTCCTCAATCAGGTTAGCAACTGCAAACAAAAGATCTAAACTATAGCAGGAAGTTTGTTCCCCTCAGGCAACCTGTGCAGAAATAATATTTCTATACCCTAAAAATAATCCTATGTGACAGAATATGCATTCACATCAGATAATTTACATCATAACGACTATATAATTTAAGCACTGTTATCCTCTCCAAAGGCTTCCAATTCCACCTTCTTAACATTTTGCTGAAATTACCTTTTCTCCCCTAATGCATTTTACCATTCCTTTTCAGATATTTCAGAGTGATAGGGAAGCCTCAGTATGTTTTTGCAAGAAGGGTTTCTCACACTAGCGACAGATTTTTGCACAAGGAGTTAGAAACAGATCTGTAAAAATGCTGGCTGTATTTTTCTAAAACAAAGTTTGGGTTTGTCGAGAATTTTTTCTCTCTACGGACACTATATACAGCCTTTAACACTAGGCTCTCATATTCATGTTTTCTTCCCAGGGTTCCTTTTATCATTTACCAGAAGTGGTAGATGTCAGGTGATATAATTAAGCAATCTTCAAAAATTATTCCCTTTTTTTCTTGATTCCACTTGTAAATCGATGTCTTGTTCATTTCACACTGGTACACTCAGTTCTTAAGAAATTCTTTCCTTTACAAGACTCAGACATGGATTTAACCCTGGACTTCAGGAGACGTAGGTTTGGCCTGCTGGAAAGCAGCTCATGGGGAAGGACCTGGGGATTCTGATGGACAAAGAAGCTGCCCTTGTGCCAGCAGTCTGCCCTTGTGGCCAAGAAAGCCAGTGGTGTCCTGGGGTGCATTAGGAAAAGCATTGCCAGCAGGCCAAGGGAGGGGATCCTGCCCTTTTACTCAGCCCTGTTGAGGCAAAATCTGGAATTCTGTGTCCAGTTCTGGGCTCCTGGAGACACATGGATCTCCTGGAGAGGGTCCAGTGAAAGGCTCTGAAGATGATTAGAGATCTGGAGCATCTCTCTTACATGGCTGACAGAGTGGCTTAGCCCGGAGTAGAGAAGAATGAGAGGGGATCTTATCAATGTATACGAATATCTTAAAGGCAGGGGGCAAGAGGATGGGGCCAGGCTCTGCTCAGTGATGCCCTGCAGCAGGAAAAGGGACAACGGGCACAAAATGAAAGACAGTAAGTTCCATCTAAATATGAGGAAATCTTCTTTACTTTGTGAGTGACAGAATAGTGGAACAGGCTTTCCACGGAGGTTTTTGTGTACCCTTCTCTGGAGGTATTTAAAAACCTACCTGGACATGATCCTGTGCAACCTGCTGAACCTGCTTCATTAGAGGGGTTGAAGTACATGATCTCCAAGGGACTGCTCCAACCTCAACCATTCTGTGAAATAGCTCAGGTCTTTAGCTTGTGCGTTAATGACACACAGGTATTCTGGAGCATCTGTCTTATGAGGAGACACTGCAGGAGCTGGCTGGAGAAGACTGAGAGGTAATCTCCTTAAAGTGTGTAAATATCTCACAGGCATTTGTCAAGAAGATGGTGCCAGGCTCTTTCCAGTGGTGCCCAGAGGCAGGATGAGGAACAATGGCCTAAACGAAACACAAGAAGTTTCACCTCAACATGAGGAAAAGTTTCCTTACGCTGGGGGCAGCAGAGCACTGGAACAGGCTGCTCAAGGAGGGCATGGAGTCTCCTTCTCTGGAGACATTCATAACCCACCTGGATGTGCTCCTGTATAACCTGCCCTAGGTGATCCTCTCTTGGCAGTGGGGTTGAGCTTTACAGTCTCCAGAAGTCCCTTCCAACCCTACGAATTCTGTAATTCCACAATATTGACAGATTTTAGCAAGTTTACAACATTGTTAGCAATGAGGCTGAACTATTTAATGCCAAGTTTTTCACTAGATGGCTTTGTATACAATTAAATAGAAAATTTTATTTTTTGGAATGACAAAGCAGTTTTATTTTTTTCTCATTTCAAGTGGAAATGTTTACTACATATGGGAGAGTTAAGCTCTATTCAAACAAAATAGATGCAGAAATTTGACCCCTAACAGTTGCTAAACTATTATCATATTTTTAACATTTAAGTCCTAATTCGAGTCTATCAAATTCAGTTGCACTATACATGTAAACAAGTGTTGAGGTAGGATTTTTAACAAAATGAATCTTCTATTCCCATAATTAATGAAAATTTGACAATTGATTTAACATCAACTGTATTTTTACACAGGAATTATATCTTTATTTTCCTTTCCTCCAAATGGATTTCTAAGTCTACAGAGATCATTATTCACTCCAATTCTCACCCCAGTATCCTTATATTTTTTAAATTTCTGAGACTAAAGTAGCAGCTAGTCTCAATGTATCATTTTTCTTATGCTTTCATAAACATGAGAGAAGCTCTGTGATTTTCATATATATTTCGTTCAAGCTCTGAACTAAGATTGAATCAATTAGAGTGATTTTCCTAGTTAGACATAAATATGTAACAACTCTAATCTCTGTTTAATGACATAAATAGCTTATATTTAGTTCTTCTGAAAATACTTGAGAAGGTTATGCTATACATAAATGCTCTATTTCAATAATTCTTTTCCATATACCTGCATTAGAAATACACCTCCACTACTGCTGACAAGTTTCACAGACCCCTTTGTATCGGAGAGGGGCTGTACACTGTTGTGTACCTACATGTAATGGAAGATCCAGCTCCCAGACAATTTGCAATTTGAACATGAGGCAAGAGACTGTATGAGAATATGAAATGACAGCAACATATATTGAAACAGTAGAAAAATAATGGCCAGCAAGCTTTGGATGCTTCTTCTAATAGTGTAAGTTGCTTCACAGGTTTTTGTAGACATCTGAGAAATTTTTTATATGCAGCAGATTAGGGATGAGGGACATTTTTAAAAACAGTAAAAGGAGTCTTTATTATAAAAATATTCTAGCTATCTGAGCTATCTTAGCTTTTTCCAACAATTTTTAAGCAAAGTTCAATTTGTCAAAAGGTTTTCTGGTTGCAGCTTGCAGACCTAAGCTTGGTGTAGCAGATGCTGGTCGGGATAGAAACAAACAATGTATATGCATTTGTGCTGGGGAGGGTCACTGAAACTTGCTACTCCTGATCAGCAATTTAACACTGTTTTGCCTATCCAAAGGACACAGGTCTATTGCAACTGCTGCTAGAGATGAAGTTGTAATCACTGTAGTTTAGCATTTTCAAGGCTCATTCTGTTCCCATGCAGATTAACCCAAGACCTTAAGAGAGCAACTAATATGAGAAAATACTGGTGGTCTTCTTTCAACAAAGTAATTGTAGATTTAACTTGCAATTATATCCATGCTTAGGTCCTGAATTTTGTCCAGTTAATTTTGCATACACCTCAGTCATACTGATAGATGATTATATTTTACCAAACTTCCTTTTTCCCCCAGAAGTTTAATGTAACCATTAAAATAAGAGGATAACCCTGTGTTTAGAATAAATATTTAGCCATGGCTAAATTATTTGTTCATGTATTTTTTTTTAAATATTGCACACAGATAATTTGGAGACAAGTTTAATAAAGTTCACTATTTCAATCCATATTCATATACACTTTTTATACAAATCTCTTCTTTGTGTGAACTTGAAGTGGAGAAAATGGGGCAGAAGTCCATTTTCACTTTTAATTTGCACAGTTAATCCCAAAGGCTTCTGAACTACAAGAGTAGAGGATAAATTCATGCTGTAGTTTTTGAATTTATAAATGAAATACTAAATTAAACGATCAATTGTTAAGCGGTGAGTAGCACTCTATGCCGTAACTTTTTGACCAGAAATGAAATAAAAATATTGCCAAACCACTTAAATAGTGCATTGAAGTCTATGCTCTCTTACAAGATCTACCAGGACAATTTCTAGGAAGTTGGAGATTTCCCTAGGCAACACCCTGCAAAAAGATACAAAACCCCTGACAACCCACAAAGCACATAGGGAGGTCTCTCAAAGTACATATACTTCCAAAAGCCAGAAAAAAAGATTGCAAAATCCCCTTCCTTATAAATAGCAAAGGAGAAACCAAAGTGCCAGTCACACTACATATTGGAAAAGAACAAAACTCTACGAACCTATCCTGCAGAACTGAAGGATTCAACATTCATGTTCCCTTAGATATTGGAGAAAGAAGTATTCACTGCAAAACCCATGCTTGTTTTAGGAAGTCCACATGAACAATGTGTGCGCTACATTTCCCACACTTCAGGAAAAGCTGACAAAAAATGCTTAAATTTTCCATGGCATTCAGACATTGAAAAACTGCCTCCTTCACACAGCCCACCTAGTTCAAGTCCCTAAATTCCTTCACCTGGATGAGGAGGATCAAATGCAGGCACCTTGCTGCCTTCAGATGGCCCTGATACCCAAGGGAGGGATGATGGAGTTTGGTGAAGTTGCATAAATTTGTTATCTCAGGTCTATCTACACCTCTTTAGATTTGTTTGTTTGTTTGTTTAAAAAGATTTCTGAAGCCAGACTGTTGTACTTCCTAGTCAAAAATGCTAGGGAACAAACATGAGTTTTGGGAGCAAGGAGATTTCTTCTGAACTTTCATGTTACATGCCTTTATGTTTTGTCTTCAGTGTTTTTGGTTTTGAAATAAGGCAAGAGGCCTAAAGTCTAAAAATTGCAGTTTCAAGGACTTCACTTTTATGACTTTATGATTTGCCTTGACTGAGGTATACTCAGAGATGCTAAATAGGATCTTCAACCTGTTGTACATCTCAAGATGCGTAATGAGGATCACAGTATCTCATCCATAGCAAACACCCCTTATGAATAGAAAATTCTCAATTGCCACAAAAAATTGTATTTATTATTTACCTGAATTTTCAGTTTGAGTCAGAGGAAAAGAAGATAGTATCTCTCTCTCTGCCCCGCTTTCTACCTGCCCCTTAAAAAGACATGCATTTTTCATCACAGTCCAGAATTGTCATATGAAGAGCTCAGAAAAGGAAAGAGATGAATCAAAAGCACACTGAATTCCTAGACTAAGTGTTGCGGTTTTTTTTTTACAAGATTACTTGTAGCTTCCTTTTAAATAATAAAACTGCTTTTAAAAAAAAAAAAAAAAGTTTGAGTCAAATAATCTGCTAAAATAAAAGTGCAGACAACACTGCTTCCCCTTAACCCTCCAAATCTTATGTCTGCTTCTAGCTTTTAGCTTTATCATGATAACGGCTTTAAATTATGTACTTCTAACACCTTCCTAATTTTCTTTTTTCTCTTTAATTTCCTAAAGCCAAAACCGGTTTTGAACCTATCCATTTGGCTTATCTCATTATAACTTTCTGATTGGAATTATCTTCCCTATGGCTTTGCTAAACCCACATATTACTTTGCCTCTGGGGATCTTCAGTTTAGTATCTTCTTTTATTTACTTTTTTTTTTCTTTTTTTTTCTTTTCCTTTTTTTTTTTTTTTAAATTACCTTATGAAACAGATTTAGGAATGATATTTTCTTATCACCTGATAAACTGAAGTTGGCTTTATCATATGTCTCACCAAGTTTGCACACAAATGGCATCTTTACAGGCAACAATGAATATAAATAAACTTCTTAAGCACTCAGATGTCTTGCATACTAAAGCAAACAGAACATTGTGTGTTTGCTTGTTTTCTAAGTGAATGAAACATCTATAAAATTGACAGCAAATACATGGAGCAGATTTATGTAATTATGGCTTGAATGTCAGACAATAATGTAATCTATATTATTTAAGTTGGATTAGCACTAATGCCAATACATTTATGACTCTTCCCTTACGACTTTGTTTAGAAGTTACAGAAGTCAAGGCAAAGAAATTTGTTGATGTCAATGAACTGAATTAGGTTCAGACTGTTTACTTGTTCTGTCTGCTCTGGTACCTAAGAAAGCACTTTTTTCTTTTTCAAAGCAATAAGTTATTTCCTTCACAGATTCCAATTCTGTATACTATAAGCATAAAGACTAAGCAGCTGACAGCATTTCTCAAACCATGATATTATGCTAATTTCTGACGCAACTGAAAGCAGATTGCATGAACAGAAGGATTTGTGTTGTAGATCATCTGCTTGTTTGCAAAGATAAATTTTTTCTCAAGTGACCAGTGTGCTGAATGATGGGTCTCTTGCCAGAGTTTTGTATCCTATAAAAGTGGCCAAGATTATCATAAACAAGTGGCAAATATGAGTAAAGTGTTTGTGACAAAGGTATCTGGACTTTTAGAAATACTAGGCATCCACCTTCTGAAAATCATGGTAGGTTTAAAAGTATCTGTGGTTTGATCACCAAAAAACCCAAACAATCAAACCAAAAACAAAGCAATAAAATATGAATTTAGAATGGTAAATTATAATATATTTCTACAAAAGACAGAATGAATATCACAAATATTATTTGCCATTCACTATTTATCTTTTCAAGAAACAATGAGCAAAGATCCATCATCTGCATAGAAAGGATATGTACATGTATTTCCAGAAATGGAAACTACCTGGATAAAATCTTGGAGACATAACTCATATTTTATGGAGCATATCATTGTATTTGGTTGTTTACAAGATGCAGAATGGCATGACAAATGAGGTGTGACACAGCAAGTAAACTTTAAAATAAAACTCTTCTATTTCTGGATCTGTTATTTTGGATTATGTCTCAACAAAACAGATCCATAGGAATGGAATGATAAAATATTCAATGCATTTGAAATGTCAAGGGTTGTGACAGTTCAGCTAGAGCTAAAGCCTGGTGGAGGTAAGTTTGGCTTTCCAGCTATAGAATGGATTTTAGTTAATTCTTCATTCCTAGTTACAGTTTAGTATACCTTCAAGCAGTTATAATTACAACCATTTATGGAAATATATTTCCAGTCACTTGTGTTCACTGCGTCCTCAGTACTGAAGACTAGGAACTATTCTTGAACATATCAATTTTACGGAATCAGATTGTATACCAAGAACATTAGAGACGAGAGATAATCAGTTCTTAACTACATAAGTGATATACTACAGCAAAAAAATATCAGGAACAGCCAACTAATTCTGGATGTTTTAAATAATGTGATAAATATTGCCTATTATGTTTTTCAAATTCTTATAGAAACCATGATACAAATGAATCCTGTTCCCAACTATTTTTTTTACATAAGTATCTCTGATAGTGGTATAAGTGTCAAGTAATTAAATTGAAATTATCATTACATTATTGTAAAACTAGCTTAGAACTACAATCATGCTGTAAAAATCTTTGAGGTACTTCAGGGTAACTACTGTACTGCGTTTGATCTGTGAAGAGTAATTAGAGGTAAGGAATTTTTTCTCTGGCTTCTTGTTTTCTTGTGTTCATAAAAACAAATATAGAGCATAACAAACATGAGTATCAAAGTACATCACTATTCTTCTAATACAAAAACGCCACACTTGAAAACTTCTACTTAAATATTAAAAGTAGATGAATCTCTTAGAAGCTTTTTCTCCACCACACTCCTGTGAAAGCTGGCTGGGAGTCCTGACTGCAGGCTATCATTTCTTTCTCTCATCAGTAACAGGATCCTAGAAAGCACTTAAGCAAAAGGATATATATTGCCAGAAGCATTCTGCTGAGAAGGAAACCTTGATTTGAGACTGACTCTACTGAGAAACTTGAAAACAGATGCCCCAAAGTGGGCATGGATTTCTGGATTTCTGAGTTTTGTTTTGAGATTTAGGCAAAGAAAGAGGGGAAAGTCAGAAACATATCAAATCTTTGATATCCCTTCAATAGAAATGCATATTGTTGGCAATATCAGCAACCATATCTATCAATCCACTTACAGAACATGAAAAGTATTTTTAGAGAACCAAGGAATTCCTCTTCCACAAGAGTGGACAGTGACAGGAAAAGTTCTTTGTTGTCGGAGGCCGTGAGTCAGGGGTCTCTCTGAATTCTTCAGAGAGAAATCAAAGTGCAGGGATTGAATCAAAGCCTTTGGATGGATTGAAGTATACTAAGCCACTCACGCATAAAGTAGACGTTCAAATAGAAGTAAGTTAGTAGGTTTTAGGGTGCACTCTAATGCTTTTAATAAGTGAAAGAGTTCAAATGCCAGAGTAGCAGTGAGAGTTCTAGTGAAGGTTAACAAACATAGTGATATTTTCAGAAGAGGCTCCAGGACTATGGTGGTAGACAGGATATAGGCATAATAGAGCTATAGTAAGAATATTGCTTACATTTTTCAAATAGAACAAGATAGGTTGTATGAGGAGTTGTATACATAACCTGGCGAGTTACGAAACTAGAATTCTAATAGGTTAAGGAGTGGTGCTCTGAGCTTGTGTCTTAGCTTGTTGGAAAAATCCTGTATAAGAGTATGTATTGGGGAGAGATGGTGCTTTTAGCCATTCGGCTTTTAGCCTTTGGCTTTTGCCAGGGCTTTTAGCCATTTGCTCTTGCCATTTGCTTTTGCTTTGCTACTGCTTTTGCCATTGCTTGCCTGCGTGTTTTTGAGACTGATGTGCTTTGTAATAAGAGGTGTTTTGTAATAAATAACCTTTTTAACTATTAGTTGCTTGGCTTATTTAAGATAACCCTCTAAGTAGGAGCCAAGAGCTCCGAGTAGGAGCCTAAGAGCTCGAAGTTGGTGCCTAAGAGCACCGGAGGTCATGGAACCTCACACTTTGTGATGGTGCTTTTGCTCTTATGTTTCAGTAGTTGCTAAACTACCACAGCTACAAGAAACTTCAGGAGCAATCTAGACCAGAAACCTGCTTTAAGGCAGCATCAACTGTACCCAATATCACACTGACTGTCAGAAGCACTGTTGCTTAATCTTAAGCCTTATTTGACCAGTACATTACAATTATTATTGTAAGGAAACTGTCATATTCCTTGTACCTAACTTCAAGCTTTCTCACTGCAGTTTAAACCTATAACCCTTTTTTTCCAAAAAGCTGTTGGTGTAATTATTCTTTTATTTTTCTCAATGAGTTTTGACTGTATCTTAAAACGTCCTCCCTCTGGCTCTTTTTCAAAGTAAGCAACAAGTAAGCAACATCTTCATTCTACCTTTCCTGATGGATGCTGGCCCAGGATGTTTAAAATAGGAAAGAGCGCAGTTCTCTCTATGGAGACAGCTGTCATAAAGACTTGGTGCATAGTGCCATCCTCCCCTCACCTCTTCACTGAAATCATTGGGAATTAAGCACATAAGTACTGCTGTAGAAATCTGCCCTCAATGTAGTAATTTTTCAATTCAATAATTAGAATTCTTTATTAACTCACTTTTTTGTCTGTGGCATATCTGCAAAGGGATATTTTCCTGTAGTAGAATTTGCTCTTATTTTTATCTGAGTATAGTTTAGGCAGTGTCAAAGGTGGTTTATGAAGGCTCTGAAACCTGAAATAAATATTTTAATGATTGATAGGGAAACAAAGGGAAACTCAAATGAAAGATTACTTAAGTTTTGTTTCAAAACAATGACCTTTTACATAAACTGCACACTAATTTTTCTTCTTTTCCATTCTTTTCATTGCTTGTGTTTGTGAATAAGTGGAGAAAATCCACTCCAACAGCTCACAATCATTCATATATATAAACATTATCTAATGTAATGTAAGCAAGCTCAGGATAGAAATATTGCCATAAAGTACTAAGGGTTGCAAATGAGTTAATGTGCTGCAGAACTGAGCCTGAATACAAATGTAAATCCTTGTAGGCTATTCATAGATTTAAACTCAATAACTATTAAAATTATTTCTAGGTATTTTAACCTATATCTAATTGTAACCTTGTCTAATTTTTACTGTGCCATGCAGAAAGGTGCAGAAAGTCTGACCTAGATTGAATAGTTCAAAGAGAAAAACACACAAGGGACACACTGATGTTAGCATTCTAATTAGAAAATGAAACAGTTAAGCAGAGATGAAACATTTCTCTTCCATAATAGAGAAATTGTTCTAAGCATACCTGGCAATGTCATCAATCACTATCTCCTCCATGGAGGAAAAAAAATAAATATTGGTTTATAGTGTTCAAAAATGTCAATGTTTTACCTTACTCAAGAGCAACATCAGGACATATCTATAAATTTTTTTAAAGATCAGAAATGGAGGCAAACCAACTAGACATTTAAATAAGATTAAAGGCCCCACTTAAAATGACAAGAAAAACAGTTAAGAGTGACACTGAATATTCCTCTATGCCAATATAAAACATAAAAAACCCACACAAGAATTAATTGTTTCTTTAAACTAATAAAAAGTGACTTGTACTATATAAAAATATCTTTGATTATGAAGGATTACTAAAATACTTCAGAAATATAGCAACTATGAAAAAAAACATATTTATTAAAGTGGAGAGACATTGGATATGATTTGCTGTACATTTATCAAATTATTTGGCATCCTTTAGAACAATTACAGATTTTCTACAGAAGAATTATCTAGTGGGTCTCTATTCTGCCTCAGCACATAGCATGCCCTATGTTGAAATAAATATGTTTGAGGTCTATTCCTGCAAACTGATCATATTTAATGTAAGTTGATACATATCTGAATGAAACTTGAAATATTAATGTATAACAGAAAATATTTTCCTCCTAAAACCACATTAATAAAAAGTGGGAGAATAATTTCCTACTGCCATTTGTGACACAGCAAAACATAGAAGTAGTATATCATAAATATTGAAGCCTATGGTCTACGCACTACAGAAGATTAAGCAGATCAAGGGTTATAGATCAAAACAGGGTAAACATTCACAGCTGACGGGTTTGCATTTCTTCTGAGATTGTTGCAATAGGACAAAATCCTAAAACAATTACAATAAAAAGAAGGAAAAAATAAAAATAAAACAGATGGAAAAAAGAGACAATATTAAATAAAAAAACCCTAAAGATTCTTTCCAAGGAGACTACATTACATCTAAATTATTTTTATAGAATTACAAGACCAGTCTGTGTGCTTAATGCCTTTCAGAGGAGAAGCAGAAAATAGGGGACACAGAAAGGTCTCTAAGGAGATTGTTTTCCAAGTCATCCAAGCCACTAAGAAGCATAATAATCAGAATAAAAGAATCTTGTTATATTTTTTAAATCATTGAAATACATACCTACATTGGGGCATACACATTGTCCTTCATGGGGTAATAGTTTGAGTGATGGAAAAGGCACAATGTAGAAGAAGAAAATTCACAGCAGAAGAATATTCAGGAAAAGAAACCGACATTTTTCTAGAAAACAAGAGTAGTTCAAACTCTGTAATAAATGCCTTTGACTTTTAATCTGTAAAATTAGGAATAGTTTCCATATATTCTCCAAGTATCTCAGCAAAAGGTATTGGCCAGAAGCAAGCTCCAAAAGGCCTCTGATCACCCAGTGAGTCACATTATTAAAGAAGAAAAAAAAAAAATAAAAGAACAAACTCGTTCAAATTGTTCAGAGGGAGAAAAGTGATTAGGGACAAGGAAGAAGGAAAATAAGCCAAGAACAAGTAACTTAAATGACTTATTGGTCCAGCAGCTGCCTCCAATGAAAATGTCTATTAGACCTCCAAATACCATACAGCTAGAAAGTCCTTAATACCCATTAACATGGCTCCACAACCTCAATATAATAATCAAATCACTGATCTCCCTGAATAGCAAACTTTATGAGACACTTTTGCTGCTCTTTATACAAGCACTGAGGAAATGTAGCTAATCTCTGTATATGGGCATCCTGTAATTGTCCAGGAACTGGTGCTTAGAGGCATGTTGCCAACTTTCAAGGAAAATGCTCCTTTCTCATGCGTCAAGAAATTCACACAGGGTGAAGATAGTGAGAATGAAACAGAATTTCAGCACCTGACAAAGACAATAAGAACACTCCTGAAACAATAATGTCTTTTAAGAAGTTTACAGTATAGGAACTTGGAAGGAGGGATAATGAAAAAGAAAAAAAATATCCTTTTTCAAAAAGGATGATTCATAAAACAAAAGATTAGTAGAAGATACAAAATTATTGTTTGTTTTCTTCTTGAAAAATATTAGAATAATTAATCACTATTTTAAAAAATTCACTGCTTGTAAGAAGGACTACTGGGAAAAGAAGGCAAAAAATATTTTAATTTTTCTTTTGTCTTTCTATCCAAAAATCTTTTAAGGAGGTTTGGCTCTCTGTTTTTTTGGTTTTTTTTTAAATTGAGTATTTTGAGTTGTCTTTCATAGTTTTGAACTGTCATCATATGAAACCAGTGTAGTATACATACAATAAGCATATAGTATATAAATTAGTTATAGATACATTATTAATATTGCACGTATATTACTTTAATATTACTCATTCATCTCTTTTATTCTGAGTAAGTCATGATTTCATGGGTACACTTGTTCACTTTATATTATTTAGTTGCAAAAGTAAATCATAGCTATTAAGAATATGTCCTACGGTCCAGGTTTACTACTTATTCCAGTTAAATTATCATTTGACAGCTGAACAGACTAAAAATACCATGTTATTAAAGAAATTAGGGCAAAAGAGAAAGAATATTTACTTTATTCAAAGATGAAACTTCATTTGAGATTACAACAGGTTACCTGGAAATGAGGTCGCTTTTAACACTTGTCCCTCATCTTCCTTTATATGGTTCCAAGCACATTAATATTAATAAAGATCATTATACTATTTCACTGGGAGTAGGTCTATAAATACCAGAATGTTCCTTTACTTCATGGTATCTTATAAACTCAAAGCTACATGGAAATTCCTGGATGCTTCCTGAAAAACTGGTGAGCTTTCACGTACAAACAAGTTATATTAATGATCAGCATTTCATAGAGGTACAGTAGACACTGAATTTATCAGCTGAAATTCAAGAAAAAGGTAGCTATTTTCTGACCAAAAAAGTCCAGGTACATAACAGCAAAGCATTGTTCCAGCCCAGAGGTTTCAGAGGAGGCAAGGAAAGAAATAATATTACAACTTGTACATCCATAAAGTACCCAGAAAAAAATTGTTTTCATGGACAAAGTTAAGAACTGCATCTGTTGTTGAAAATTACACTTTTTTTTTTCACTTGCCAATAGTGAAGCTATTCTCAGCTTTTATCAAAATGTGAAGTATTTGTACTATGAACCCCAAATCTCCTTTCTGAATTGCTTTCTGAAGTCTTGTATTAGTCATACTGCATTCAATTTTTTCCTTCTGTGCTCTCATTGATAATATATTTGCATACTAAACTGTACTTAATGCACTATTCTAATAAATAGACCACAACTTGTAACAGAATAAATCTGTACCATTCAACCCAACAGAAACATGTGATCTAGATCACACTGTCAGAATATCCACTCAATCTTGTCCAAAAGGACTCTCTACAATGTCTGTGGTGTCTTTTAATTTCCCTGAGAATCCTAGTGTCAGGTAATGACCCTGAGAACCTGAGACAAATATCATCCTCATCAGCCTTTAAGAAAAAATTTGCAAATGCATATTCCTAAGGACCTGCTAAGCAGTATTCCCTGGCCACACATACAGCAGAGGGACTAGGGTTTGGCAGTCATTTTTGCTGTCTGATGACCATTTCAGGTGTCAAACACAATTGTCAAACACAATTCCAAACAATTTAAAATTGTTTTTTTCTTGCTCCCATTAGTTGGCATCAGTATTATTTTTCTTTTCTACTAGTCCAAACAAAGCCATCTCCCTCACAATTTTTGTTCCTATTGCAGTGCTATCATGCCCAGAGCAAATGATTTGAATATGAAAACACAATGTCAAAATACCAATAGCTACCTGATTTTTCAGTGAATGTTAAAAAATTCAATTCCTTTAACTTCATCAATACAACTAATTTCTACTTCCATTTTTTTTTTAAATTACAATTTTTTTTCTTAAAGAACACCAGTAAAGCAATATTTTGACAAGGCTTCATCACACACGAACAACAATAATGAGGACAGAAAATATTATATTGTAATAATGAAACCTTTATCCACTCAATATTCTTTTGCTTACCAGAATCAATCACTGATTTATCTTGATTGTTGTATTTATAAATACAAAATGCATATAACTTTTGACCTTGGACATCTAAAAACCATTTACTCATGAGCAACAATGTAAATGACGGTATCATTTAGAAATCTTTAAAGACCAGGACAAAAAAACCAAAAAAAACATGTTTATTAAATGAGATGGTTGAATCACTAGGGAGCTGGTAGCTGATGGTTTCCAGTCCTCATTTAGCATGGATGAAGCTCAACACAATGTTGAAACTTTAGCAATCCCAACTAACATAATGAGAAACAAGACTGTCTCATGTTATATTCATGTTATTCTGTTTAATGAAAAAAACCTCATACATTAGGAAGCAATCTGCAAGACAGGTCCTACTCTCATTTTAGGCTTATCAAGCAGGCTGCAGGTAAAAAAGCAATTACAGACAAAATAGGGCCTCTTTTTTTCACAATTTATTTGTCCAAAAGTTCATGTGTTGATGCAGAACATACTGAGAAGAACAAGTAAAACAATATAACCTGAAATTATTCATAAGCTACAAATGAATTTAAAAAAAAAAAGCCAAAATATCTGGATGTTCTTCTAAACTAAAATAGATATCTCAGCAATAGTTTCCATCAGCCATCTTCTGTTTCCACATAGTAATAATATTTTTAAGTAAATGTATTTGGTGAATACTTAAGGAATTTGACCCAAGAGTTCTATGTACCTAATGTATTCCAAAGTTTTTACCAGTACAATGAAAAATGTTCCATTAAAGGTATATCACATAGGTTAAATATGTTAAACACTTCTGAAATTAGAATAGGAAAAAGGATTATTTCTTCTGAAGTTGTTTGTCTTCCTTCATCCTCTCTTTTCACAGAACAGCACTCATGTGGTACATGCTGTGCTTTAATAAAAATGAACTATGGCCTTATTAACAAAAGGAAGAGAACAAATTTTGCTTTAATAAAGAAGGTCATGCATAAGATTTTTCAACAACTGTTTTGGTAATGACACTCTTTATAGTCCTTGCAAAATGAAACCATTTTGTGGATTTATAGTTCTGAAGGGCCTGTTGCTCATGAAAATTAAAAACAATTTCCACTGGTAATAAAATCTCCTATAAAAATACATTAGATGTCACTCATATTTCAAGGTGAGAGCCAACATCCAAGTTCCAGTGCCATCTTACATAAACTTTCTCGCTCCTCCTTCTGTGGCTTCAGACACCATGCAGTTTGACACAAGAGCCTGAAAAACAGACGTACCTTTTTATTGTTAATCATTATGGAAACTTGTATGAGCTTTTATTCCTAAGGAAAACATCAGCAAAACCCCAGACATCGCAATTAATTTAAGAGCATTTTCACCACCTCCTAAAGGTGACATTCTAGTTTGAGATAACATTAGTGGGATTCAGTGGTCTAAACACTAACACTAGCACTCAAGTGTTTTTTTATACATCCTAAAGTAAATGAAAATATTCACCTTAAATTGAAAGGAACTGTATTTACAAGAAGAAATATAGTTTTTTTTTTTTTTTTTTGTTTTTTTTGTTTTTTTTTTTTTATGAAAAAAAAAATGAAAGAA